>OY769907.1:23402150-23432150 GCA_963669185.1 Dyspetes luteomarginatus | reverse complement strand
AGAGGGACATAGTCATCTTGTATGCAATATATATATATATATATATATGTATGTGCCTATGTGTGTATATATATATATATATATATAAATTCACATATGCATATACGGAGATACGTATGTACTTCAGTTGTCTTATCTATGTATCATTGTTGAATGGCTCGGAGATTTTTTTTTTTTTTTTTGTAAATGAACTCTTGTACTCCATAGACATCCATTAATCTCATGCAATGTAATCTCACGCACATTATATTCGTTTGTATTATCAATGTATAATTTTCCGTCGACATTTTATTTCCGTTTATAATCATGCGCGTGGAAATTAATGATGAAAATTTTAATTTGAATTTTGAACGATAATCATACTGATTTTAAAATCAGATATAATTTTTAATATTTAAAATGGAAAATTAGATTTTTTCATAGTGAAAGCTCGAAAAGCCAATTTTTACAATATATATATTTATTTATTTATTTATTTATATTTATTTATTTATATTTGTTTATAGATATATATATATATATATATATATATATATATATATATATATATATATGTCTGCGGGGAGGTTAGAGCTCGTGTTTAGAAGTTGCGAGCGAGCTCTGATAGTTTGGACGAGATCCAGGGAATTCCTCGTGGAATTCAGGGAAAAACATCTGGGATGAGAAAAATAGATAAAAAGAGGAGAGAAAGATATGGGGGGGGGGGAGAAGAAGAGAGAGAGAGAGAGAGAAAAGAGCTTTGACTGTGGATAACGAGGAATGTACAAAACGACCGCACGTTCGTCTCTCGTGATGGTGACACAATAAAACGAAAAAGATACCTATGCGAGTCAGGAATATAATGCCAATCACGGAGAATCCTCGGCGCAACAGCCAGTGCAAAACATTGTGCTATTTGTGAAGGAAAAAAAAAAAAATAAAAGAATAAAAAAATAATAGGGAAACTTGCCAGAAAGTCGAATTATTGTTTCGCTCGACTGTGAAAAAAAAAAAATATATAAAAAAAAATAATAAATATAAAAACAATTAAAAAAAAAAACAAAAGTCCTTGACTCGTCTCGCGTCTCGTCGTCGGGTCACGACTCATCATCTACCCCCCATTATCGTTAAAACTTTCTAAATAATTTTAATATTTTTCGGAATTATATTTTTTTAATAATACGAGGCCGAGTATATATTTTATTATTTTTTTTCTCCATGCCTGGTATTGAATGGGAAAAAAAAAAAGAAAACAATTTCAGTCAGACAATATTGGAAAAACAACAGGAAGAAGAGGAAAAAAAAAAACAAAAGAAAAAAAATATCGAAGACGGTGAGACGCGACATGAGAGTCAGATAGAGTAGGGGCGGGATAGAGGAACCAAACAAGAGAAGTTGAACGATGCATTTTTCTATATGCACGTACACACACTATATCCGCCCCCGTCTAACTTTTACACGTATATATTACTTATGCCAGCTCTGTGAATATGGAAATGTGAATCGTCGTCTCGTCGTGAATTTACGATATGACATATGGATATTTAAATATCTATATATATTTAAATATTCATATGTATATATATATAAATTTATATATATATATAGAAATTTATGTATATATATAGAAATTTATATATATATATAGAAATTTATGGATATGTATAGAAATTTATATATATATATAGAAATTTATGGATATGTATAGAAATTTATGTATATATAGAAATTTATGTATATATATATTAATTCTACTTATGCTAGAATTTTTTCCTATACTATCAATACATTGATAGCTGCATTGGTATGATAGTTTCGTGTGTATGTGTTCGATATTACACGTACAAAGTATATATACATGGATGGAAGAGGAAGTCACGTGGGCTGTTCGCACGGCTCTGTTGGGACGGAAGCGATGTCAATAATGATTTTACTATATGGTACTATAAGAATGCCTCTTATACACGAGACTCTCCCTCTCTCACTCTCTCTCTCTCTCTCTCTCTCTCGTCGTTTCGTATTGTAGACGAAAAAAAAAAAGGAAGGAAAAAAAAATACCCCATCAAGAATACGTCTAAAAGAGACATTTGAAATTAATCTTTAATATGATTTATATTTCATTGAATAAAAATTCACTTTTAAATTGCACGATAAATATTCTCTTAAATTCAAGATGAACGAAAAAAAAAATTGCACAATAAATATTCTCTTAAATTCAAGATGAACGAAAAAAAAAAATTGCACAATAAATATTCTCTTAAATTCAAGATGAACGAAAAAAAAAAAATGCACAATAAATATTCTCTTAAATTCAAGATGAACGAAAAAAAAAATGCACAATAAATATTCTCTTAAATTCAAGATGAACGAAAAAAAAAATTGCTCAATAAATATTCTCGTAAATTCAAGATGAACGAAAAAAAAAAATTGCTCAATAAATATTCTCGTAAATTCAAGATGAACGAAATAAAAGAAAAATTGCACAATAAATATTCTCTTAAATTCAAGATGAACGAAAAAAAAAAATTGCACAATAAATATTCTCTTAAATTTAAGATGAGAGAAAAAAAAATCTTTCGTAATAAGATTTTCGATGGAATTTGCTGTGCATGAAATTTTTCACGCTATTTATCAGTTGAATTGCGATTTTGTTTTTTTTTTTTTAAAGCCACCAGAAAATAATCGCGTTTTATTGATATCTTCGATATTTTTCACACTAAGGTAAAGTTCATTGTAATAAATGCATAAAATTTTTATTCAATAAATTTTCTTCATCCTCGTATTCTCATTTTATCACTGAACTCATCTCTCTCTCTCTCGTTTTTTATAGCAGCATATCCATATTTATTTCGTATACGAGATTATTGTCCTGGCTCGTAAATTTTATTGCAATGCAAAAAAGATGAATCGACAAGACGTGCCGCGTTTTTCATTATCGATTTTATTAAACGCTGTACGAATGAAAAATTTATCGTAAAATTATATCGCGTAGTTTGATCGTTTTTTTTTTTTTTTTCCATTATCCGACAATGCTCGCATTTTGATACTTTTAAATTTTAAGGGGAGAATATTGATTAGAAAAAAAAAAAAACTCTGCCGACATATTTTCCAAAATGAACACAATTGAAATTTATTAAATGATTTTTTTTTTTTTATCAGTTAATATAATAAATATTATTAAATAAATACATAAAACTCCACAGGTAAATTTTCCAAAATTAACGTGATTGATATTTATTTTTTAATAATTAATTATTTCTCTTGATAATTTATCGACAGACATGTCTCGTAGATGGGATAGGTAAGAGCCTATAATGGCAATTAGGGTTCCTCTGTCAAAGAGGATATATATATATATATATGGAACATTTCGAATTAGGGCATGAGAGCCGTCCGGAAGTCCATAATTATCGTTGGTCTATATAGTCGAGTGCACGACCCACGAGCTATCGCAGTATATTGCTCTTGATCGTATACTCTGTCCAATGACACTACACACTATGTACTGGCAGTTATATCTCGTAGTATTATATATATATATATGTATATATGTATATATGTATATATGTATATATGTATATATGTATATATGTATATGTATATATGTATATATGTATATATGTATATATGTATATATATATATATATATATATATATATATATATATATATATATACTGCGTTATACTCTGTGTATAGAAATTTAATATTTCCTGCGCAACGGCGCGAGCCAGTTCCGCCGATATAATTCCCACGTTGAGCGATCAGGGGGACCGACAGAGAGAGAGAGAGAGAGAGAGAGAGGGATAAAGGCCAGGTGGGGTATTTCGATGGGGGTTTTTCGTGCGTTGAAAAAGAGTTTGGAATAATTCGAGCGTTTTTTTATAACGTTAATGTGAAAATAACTCATTGGTTCGAGATAATTTAGTTTATTGAGTATATATATATATATATATATATATATACTCAACATATATACATATATTAGTAGCGTGCAATAACCTTTTAGTTTATCGAATAGATCGAACCGGTTAGCACGAAAGTAGAAATACATAAATTTATGCATATATTATATCCATGTATGAATGAATTTATGCTGTCATGTGATGTTTCATACATAGGACTTTTAGCCTGGTTCATCCATACATTTGCCACACGCGTCTATTTTTTTTTTTTTTTTTTTTTTTTTTTTTTCGTATTTTTATCGCAAGAGAAACTTCCCACGTTTAGGGACCATTTTTGGATTTGACGAGGGGAAAAAGTAGATTAATTTGATTCAAATACATTTCAATCGAGTCGAACGAAATCGCTCTGACACGAGAATTATTTATTGCCAATAGAATGAAATTTTTATGGTATTTTTTATTTTTTACCCAGACAGTAATTTAAATTTTACAGGATTTTATGCTTGAATGGAATTAATAGCGTTGAAGTTTAATACATTTTTGCAATTAAACGAAAATTTGAAAAAAAAAATAAAAAAAAAAATTGCAAAATATTTGTTTTGTACATTTTAATTTTTTTTTATTATTTCACTGCCACGAAGATACTAATTTTTGCGAAAAAGATTTTTTTTTGGCAGCAACGAATAGATTTTCAGTGGGACGAATATACTTTGTGGTTATATATATATATATATATATAACCACAAAGGATATTCGTATTCGGTTATATATATATATATATATGTAGAGTCCGTTGACTCGAATGCTCGTCGATGCCGTTGCTCTTTTTACGACTGTTTGACCTTCGGTTCTCTTGTTTTCCGGAAGTCCTCGCGCTCGATGTTTCGCTTCGTATTACCGAGAGAACAATTCTCGTACCCTCTACACGACTCTTACCCATTATTCCGTAAGTACGTAAATGTGTGAGAGCTCCGTGAGTGTTTTCATGCACTGGCAATATCGCCCTATCACCCCCCCCCCCCCCCCACCCCACCCCACCGTCACCCTCCACGACGAACTTAAGGTCACCCTGTTGCTACAGGCTGGTAAAAAAAAATCATCGTGTAAAAAAAAACGTTTGCATCAAGCTAAAAATAATTATTTTTGAGGTAATTTAGAAGATGTGTTGAGCATTTAAATAAATAAATAAATAAATAAATATGTAAATATATAAATAAATAAAACTGACTAGATTGGGCTGGTAGGATTAGTTTAAACCACTATGGATATCCTGGCAGGACTACAATGTTATGTGTCTTTATATATATCGACAAATAAAATAACGAGCTCATAATACTTTCCGAGCAATATATATATATATATATATATATATATATATATATATATATATATATATATATATATATATATATATATATATATTGCTCGGAAAGTATTATGAGCTCGTTATTTTATTTGCCCCGTCGATGGTCAAAGATTAGCAGGAAAAGTAATATAAAAAGCTTGTTGAGGCCTTTGGTGTGATGCCCGACTGGTATTATTACGCGTATCGATAGTTCGTTGACCTGTTATTGCCTGGTGCGCGGATGCATTGCTACAGGACATTGTAAAAATGCCACCTTTGTACAGCTATTGCCCCTCCCCTAACTATCGCGTGTGTGTGTGTGTGTGTATTTTTTTTTATCTCACATACCTTGGCAGCTTTTATCGTCAACGACATTTTTTTTTTTTTTTCCTTTCACGTATAACAATTTTCATAATTTTGCCAAAAAGAATATCGTCACGTGACCAAATACACAGAAGAATTTTAATTATATAAAAATAGTAAAAAAAAAACGATATATTTCTTTTTATAAATCGTTATAAAAAGAAATATATCATTTTTTTTTTTTCATTTATGATTATGATATCTGAGTCTATTTAAAAAATGATATGATTAATTTTTTAAATGGACTCAGATGTCTTTTGTGCATGGAAATATTGAATAATGAGCCTGGAGCTCGAATAAACTTTTTTTTTTTACCCATAACAATTTTCATAATTTTGTCAAAAAGAAAATCGTCATGTGACCAAATATATAGAAGAATTTTAATTATATAAAAATAGTGAAAAAAAAAAAAAGACATATTTCTTTTTATAACGATACGATTAATTTTTTAAATGGACTCAGATGTCTTTTGTGCATGGAAATATTGAATAATGAGCCTGGAGCTCGAATAAACTTTTTTTTTTACACATAACAATTTTCATAATTTTGCCAAAAAGAATATCGTCACGTGACCAAATACACAGAAGAATTTTAATTATATAAAAATAGTAAAAAAAAAACGATATATTTCTTTTTATAACGATACGATTAATTTTTTAAATGGACTCAGATGTCTTTTGTGTATGGAAATATTGAATAATGAGCCTGGAGCTCGAATAAACTTTTTTTTTTTACCCATAACAATTTTCATAATTTTGCCAAAAAGAATATCGTCACGTGACCAAATACACAGAAGAATTTTAATTATATAAAAATAGTAAAAAAAAAACGATATATTTCTTTTTATAACGATACGATTAATTTTTTAAATGGACTCAGATGTCTTTTGTGTATGGAAATATTGAATAGTGAGCCTGGAGCTCGAATAAACTTTTTTTTTTTTTTCCCCATCGTATATGTATAGCGAGAGTATTATTATGATATTATGTACGTAAGAACGTCGTTAAGGTGGATATACGATTATCAAAACGTGTTATATCCGTCTCGAGGCTTCTCTACGTCTCACTTATCGTCCAACCTCCTCCCCCCCCCCCCCTCCTGCCCCTCCCCCCACTCTCCTTTTTTACTCTCGTTGTCCCCTTATTAAGTTTTTTTTTTTCACACCTGGTCACACATACGCGCGCGCTTATATTCCGCGATAATTATTTCAATAGAAAAAAAAAAAAAAAATCCTATATAGAACGCGCCAACAGTCAAAGTAATTACGAAAAAAAAAAAAAAAAAAACCTAAAATTTTTTAATACACGTATCTGGCCCAAATAAAATTTACTCGAATGAAATAATTACTCTTGTCTCTTGACGTATCAATGTTAACAAAAAAAAAATTAAATCAATAATGAATTAACGTGAAGAAAAAAAAAAAAAAATTAAATAAACTTGCAGAGCCTAAAATATTGAGAGTGTCTGTATATATTTTTTTATATTCTTAGCACGAGGCTTAGTTGAATTATTACAGTAGTCTCGTTGTCGAGAAGTCCAATGCTCTGAATATACATATAGATATATATATACATATCGTTTTGACGTTATATATATATATATATATATATATATATACATACACAGATATATAGATATACAGATATATAGATAACGTCAAAAAGATATGTGTGTATATATATATATATATACACAAAAGCGTCTATTAACATACGCGTATAGTGCCCATTTGCGAACACTGCGAGCTGAGCATAATACGACTCGCTCTCTGACTTCTTTTTTTTTTTTTTTTTCTCGTCTCACAGTCACTCACTCACTTTTTTTTTTCCTTTTTTTTTTTTTTTGCCTCATCCACACATGCACATGGGACATTTCAGGCCAGATTGAAAGGGCAGTGCGACTCTCTAAATTTTATTTATTTTTATTACGATGCACGACAGTATTAAAAAAAAAAATCGTTTTATCAATTTTAAGATGGAAAGAAAAAAAAAAAAAAAAATGGATGAAGAAAAAAAAAATGGTCAACTTTTTATTAAAAAAAAAATTTGTCAACGTTATCGATTCGTTAAGTAAAATTTTACAATTTTAGACAATCACATTACTCGAGAGCCACGCCCATCTTGGATAGAATAAATAATTTTGGGTTTTTATTTTTATTTTTTTTTCACAATTCAATTGATCGTGATATGATTTTTTTTTTAATTATTAGTTCGTGTCGAGACTTTTTCTACTGGCCTGCGATTTTACGAAATGAGAAACGGATTTGTACATTTGGCAAGGAATGGCCGATATACCATATATATATATAGATATATATATATGCAAACCTAACGGTGCTTAAAAGAGCTGGAGGGGAAAAGCGTGTACATGACACGCGTATATATATATCAATGTGTCACGGTGATCTTCCGTGGCACAGAAGGCGCTATCACATGTATTCATATATATATATATATATATATATATACAGTGCGTGCACTGTGCACCGAACGCTCGAGGGCTTGCAGCACAATATACGCGCAACACACAGAGGTGGGTCTGACCCTCTCCTAACCGTTACCACTCGCTCTTCTCTCTCTCTCTCACACGCTCGTTCTTCTCTCTCTCTCTCGCTTTTCCAACGAAGCAGCTTCGTTTGAAGATTTGCTAATGAAGGAGAGTAACGCCCTTATATATAAGAACAATAAGGGAGAGAATATTGTGTCGGAGATATTGAAGTAAACGAGAAAAAATGATATTTTATAAATGTATTTTCTGTGTAAAAACGTAAAAAATTCGAAAATTAAAGTTTGATTCAATTTTATTTTATTTAGGATAAAAAAATCAATTTTATTTCAAATTATTTTAAAAGAATGGGGAGGGGGGGGGGGAAATGATTTTAGCTTTTTGGTGAATAAATTTTTGTATGATTTTTGATTATTCCATGGTTGGACGATATTTCACACGAGATTCATGTGAGACTGGTAAGATTCGTTATACGTTTCTGTTTTTTTTTTTTTTTTTATATTTACGTATAAATTTATTCGTCCGTTCGAAAACTTTGCAAATGTGACTTTCATATATTCATGGAGATAGTCATATATATATATATATATATATATGAGTGAAATATAAAGAGATTTGTCGGTCGATGACATTAACCCGTGACCTTGTACCTCGCGTCGTGGTCGTCGTCTCGCTTACGTATAATTGGATGTCGAGAGCAATGACCAATGTCGAGCGACGATGAACTCAACTCGAGATGAAAATTATACACATGTGACGTGTCGTACGAGCAAAAAAAAAATATATATATATTTTATTTAAAAAAAAAATTGAATTGCATCGAAAAATTACGGTAATTTTTTTTTAAATAATTGAGGTCTAAATTTTTCGTCCAATCTTTTCATCTTGAGTTTCAATTTTAAGCTCAGAGTTAAAACTTAATTTTAATTTAAAGTTACGTCTTAAATTTTTTTTTTTTTAATTTTTTTTTTTTTAATTTAAATTTATAAAATTTATAAATTTATAAAATTTATAAATTTACAAAATTTATAAATTTATAAAATTTATAAATTTATAAAATTTATAAATTTATAAATTTTATAAATTTATAAAATTTATAAATTTATAAAATTTATAAATTTATAAAATTTATAAATTTATAAAATTTATAAATTTATAAAATTTATAAATTTATAAAATTTATAAATTTATAAAATTTATAAATTTATAAAATTTATAAATTTATAAAATTTATAAATTTATAAAATTTATAAATTTATAAAATTTATAAATTTATAAATATTATAAATTTATAAATTTATAAATTTATAAAATTTATAAAATTTATAAATTTATAAAATTTATAAAATTTATAAATTTATAATATTTATAATATTTATAAATTAAAATATATAAGCTAGAATTTAAGGTCGATCTTATTGTGAAAGCATCGATTGAAAATTCCATTTGAAAATTCCAAATGCGTTCGCGTTTGCATCAACAAGGGACGATCGAGTTGAAAAATGCGTCGGATACGATCAGGTGCGCGCGGCTTGTTTTTATCGTAGGTTGAAAATCCTATTACGGTGGGGTGACGTTCGTATTCGATGATAAAACTATGCTTTTGTACTCTGGCGTGATGATTGAATTGCAAAAATCCTCCGACAAACGACATGGTGGACTCTCTCTCTATCTTTCTCCCCCCCCCCCCTCTCTCTCTCTCTCTCTTCCTCTTCTCTCTTTCTATTTTTCTCATTCTCTTTCATCAAATTACTCTCATTGTTCTCGTCGCCAATGACGTAAAGCCTCATCTTTGTCTTTATATCTGCCTCTTTTCTCATTCACTCTCTCTCTCTCTCTCTCTCTCTTTGTCCCTCTTTTTGCATTTTTCTTTCGCTCTCAAACCTGCGTCATTTATACAAATCAGGCACACGCCAAACATTATGTCTCTTTCAGTGAGCTAACCGAGCATACAGACAAAGATTTACGACGAGCAAATAAAATAAAATGTCGTTAACAGAATAATAATAATAATAATAATAATAATAATATTCGTAAAATTGCTTGAATAAATATCAAAACGATGTAATTACATAATTCTCGAATAATTGAACAAATCTTGGAGCAAATTTGCTTTTGGACTTTTTTTTCTTTTTTTTTAGAATTAATAAAATAATATTGACAGTGAAAAATCGCTGTAATCGCTAATTGAGAAAAAAAAAATAAAAAAAAAAAAAAAACAAAAAATATATCGCGTCAGAAATGACTCTTCCATGACATTGTGCAATGACGTCGGTCGTCGTGGACATTTCCAAGTATACCGGACGGGAAATATTACGTGTATATCACGAGGCAAAGTGCAGCGCGCATCGAGAGGAGGTGAGCGCAGCGCGTGTATATATATATATGTATATATATGTATATATGTAAGTATATATGTATATATGTATATATGTATATGTATATGTATATGTATATATGCATATGTATATATGTACATATGTATATATATATATATATATATATATATATATATATATATTAGGGTGTTTCAAAAAAATGAAAAATTTTTATTTTTTTTTCCAAACAGGCTTAAAAGTTTCCTTTTGATGTCACGAACCGCCAGTGAAAACCGGAGCTCTTAATATTAATATTAAGTGTGTCCTCATCGCACTTTTTTAATTCCCATAAGAATAACACGGGAAAAATTATTTTTGTTTCTTCTGATTTTTGTACTGTTCAAACGACGAATCACCTAATGAATCGCTGCTATAATTGTTGTAGGGAATTGAACGCTCTACAAAATGGGACTAATAAGATTTTCGATTAGTCCACGTATTTAAAAAAAATTGAATTTTGATTCTAAAAAACTCTTAAATTTGATCAAAATCTCTAAATTTGACTAAAATTGTGAGCTTTATGGAAAAAATAGGGATCAAATTTTTTGTTAAACATGAATTAATTCTCTCATAAACGTTGATATCTTTAATTTCTTTATTATTAAAGTTTTTTAAAATATGTACTAATCTAATTACATCAAATATCTGTTACTGGAGAGATTTTTTACTACAATCGGGAAATTGTTGTCGATGATTGCGAACAACCTGTAATAGATACTGTAACTGGTCTTCATCTTTGGTTAGGCAGCAGTTATATTCTTCGATCAACGCAATTCCTCGTTCAGCAACGTCGTTGGTCACTTTTAAGGTTTTAAAAAATTCCAAACAAACTTTGTAGCTTTCATTATCAGGCCACGATGAAATATCTTCTTCCAAGAAATCAGAGGGTAAATCAAATTTTGTAAATAGCTCCAATGACTTGTTTGAGACAAAGTGGCTTAAATCTTTTTTCAACAACAATGGTAGATTTTTGTCTTCAACATAAAATCGCTGATCCATCGATGTAGGGCCTTCCTGGGTGTTAATTGCATCAATAATTTTTTTTTTAATATCAACTGAAACGTTGTCATCAAATAATGATATCGTGGCTAACTCATTATTTAAATACCACAAATGTTCCTTCATCTTTCTACAAGCTTCTTTTGATTTTCGGTTGAAACTGTTGACTTAACTGGTTTTCATAGTCTGATACAACATTAGATGTTTGACTTGATGATGTTCCTGACCTATAAGATAGCAATACTGTAGATTTTTGAGCAGCAAGCATCATATTATCAGTAGGCTCATCCGTTCCTAAAAATAGGAAAAAATACTTATATAGAATTGATAGTTATAACAGATTAAAGAAGTAAGAATAAATAGTAATAAAAACCAACCAGTAGAATCTACAACCATTATGTCGTCACGTTGATCTTCCGCTTGTGTTGAAGTAGTATTATCAATAAATCCCAATCGATTTTTCGATCTCTGCCCGGCCAAAAACAATTTTTTGTTTTCATCAATGTATTTATTGACATTCAGCTTAGCAATGTCAAATAAATTTTTTAATTTCACAGAAAAATTGGATTCTTTCTTTTTTTGGGCGACTGATTGTTTACGGTTCGTGTTTCTTTGTATTTTTTTGACGTCATCTAATAAATTTGAAAGCTTTTTTTGTGCATAAGCCTCGCCACATGTTGGAATACCAGCTTCAGTCCACTTTTCTTGAACTTTAGTTATTGTTAAATTAATACTATGTTGGTGTTGAAATTTAAGAACTTTCTTTTGATAAAGAAACACCGACATAACCTCTACCACAGTAGGAAGTTTGCGTCCACTAAAACTGTCAGTTGGACCACCAACTAAGCGACTTAAGAAATCCATTTTTCACTTACAGTTCACCTCAAAATAATATCTCAACACAATTTGATGTAGTAAAAAACACAACATGAAAATACTCTGGCTTCAAAATAACAATGCTATGGCAATAAATTCCATTGTTCTAAATGGTTCCGCTAATAATAATAATCAAGTTTAAAAACTCCAAGCGCCATCTATTGAGATATAATTTTTTTATCGACAAAACTTGATGAAAATCGTATTTATCGACTAAAAAGTTGAGCGCAGAAGATTGCCATTTTTGGATTTTACTCCCATAAAAAATATTTAAGAGATACTGAAAATAAAAAAATCAAAATACTTGAGCACAAGCTTATAAAAGTAAATCTGATAGCGTGCATTCTAAAAAAATGGCAATTCAAATGACCTGTCCTGAAATTGATATCAAATCAGATTTTTTGGTGGTAATTCAAATTATTTGAAACGAATTCTAAAAAAAATATTTTTAAAGCATCATGTTTTTCCAATTTGTGGAAGAAATTGATTGGTAAACGTTTATTACAAGGTAAATTTATCTTTAACAAAAAATTTGATCCCTATTTTTCCCATAAAGCTAACAATTTTAGTGAAATTTAGAGTTTTCGATCAAATTAAAAAAAAATTGAATTTTGATCGTAAAAAACTCTTAAACACGTGGACTAATCGAAAATCTTATCAGTCCCATTTTGTAGAGCGTTCAATTCCCTACAATAACTATAGCAGCGATTCATTAGTTGATTAGTCGTTTGAACAGTACAAAAATTAGAAGAGACAAAAATAATTTTTCCCGTGTTATTCTTATGAGAATTAAAAAAATGCGATGAGGACATACTTAATATTAATATTAAGAGCTCCGGTTTTCACTGGCGGTTCGTGACACCAAAAGGAAACTTTTAAGCCTGTTTGGAAAAAAAAATAAAAATTTTTCATTTTTTTGAAACACCCTAATATATATATATATATATATATGTATGTACGTGGGGTGGTAATACTAGGTATTAGCGGCGTCTTACGATCCTCGCTCTGGGGCAATACACGGTGTGTATGAACGTAAGTAGAAATTTTACATGTTCCGTTGATGGGCTATTCAAGCGGATGAAAAAAAAAAAAAACTAATTTTAGCACATTTAATTTTTTTTTCTATATTCTTTAAATAAAAAAAATAATTAATTTCATTCGAATGAAAATTTGTGCAAGACTCTTCGTGTATTCCTCTATTACATATATATATATATATATATATATATATATATATATATATATATGTATATATGTATATACAAGAGAGTCAAGACTAATTCGTATTTACGTGAATTTAGAAAGTGCAGTGTGCAGTTCGTACTTGCTGCATGTATGCTCAGTTGCTCACCCATTAATGTCATATAGCGATAGCTTTTCCTTGCGCAGTATATATATATATATATATATATATATATATTATATTATATGCATATATATATATATATATATATGTGCATATAAATTTATGCACAACGGGATGCATATTATAGCAGACTGCATTAGTGATACAACGACTGACACTTAGAATACACTTGTGGCCCCTAAATTGCGTGAATTTCTTGCGTAATTTCTCTCTTTTGCTCTCTTCCACTCGATAAGCAAAGCGAAAGTTTCCGGATATATTTTCTCCTATCGAGTTTAATAATTTTGCTTATTATCGTGCTGCACTCATCTCTTTGATTGTCCAAATATATAATTTAATTAAATGAATTTTATTAGAAAAAAAAAACAAAATTAAACATTTAAAATGTCAATTAAAAAACGACTGAACCTCCCAAAAGTTATATTTGTTTTATATTATTGAGTCGTTACGTCGTGGAATATTTTTTTGTTTTCAAAAAAAAATTATTTGTAAATTTTAATTTTTCTCGTTCTCATAGGTTGAGTGAACCAGTGAATGACCGCCTTAAGATTCAGTACCAGTGAATGACCTACCGTATTAAAATCACTATATATAGATATAGTTTGCGTTAAGTCGTCATTTACTGGGCTCTGGTCATTCACTGGTCATCCACACTCACCCCCCTATGAGATACAAAAGTTTCTCTATAGAGTTGGAAAATTATTCTCTCTCTCTCTCTCTCCCCGTTTTTTCACGTTGCTTGGATCGAAACGAGGTCGAACCCTGCCGTTTTTTTAATGACATGAATATCATGACTTTCGTCTCTCTCTCTCTCTCTCTTGATCTCTCGTAGCTCTATAATTTGGTTAGTGTAAACGCATCGAAAGAAAAAAAAAACAAAAAAAATTTGTCGTTTATGCTCACTTTGAATTTTTTTTTTTCTCCAATTAAATGTTTTTTTTTTTTTTTTTTCGATAATTTTTCCATCAATTTTGTGGCCAGAAGTGGGCATAAAAATTGACGAAGTAATCGAGAAGAGAAGGGATAATAATTTCCAGTAGATTATGACTATTATTATTATTATTATTATTGTTATTATTGGATTGCACACGCAAAAGAGTTAAGGTCGTGACGACCGGAAAGTATCTGGCATCTCCTTGAAACGTCATGATCGTTCTGACACACATTCTTGGAGCCTGAGACTCTTGGCGTGCCTTCGAGTCTTCACGTACACTGTTTTTATATATGGGCCTGTTCAGGCCCATTTTTTATCGAGTTATAATTTTCATAATTTTTATTTTTTTCCATTCGAGCATAATGCAGGGTCATACGTGAAAAAAAAAATCTTTCAAACAATTTTAGCCCTTTTATCTTTAATGAAATGATTTTTATTCAATGAGATGAATTATTTTCTTCCAGAATAAAAATAATTTTGTGAATTTAAAAAAAAACTGCTTTTTGTTGCAAGATCAATGGGTGACGCTTTAATTATAAATTTTAGATATTTTTTTAACGCCTTTGACTAGAATCACGTCAATTAAAAAAAAAATTCAAATATTATATTTACAAATTTTAAGAATAAATTAATTCAATATTATTTATTAAAAATTTCCCCCTAAAATCCCCCTAAAAGGGGCAAAAATGAAAAATAAAGCTTTCTTGATTTAGAATAGCCCATATATATTCATGCACACATTCGTGTACATATACGAGTCTCTCTATTATGATGCAGCTAATGGACGACAGGAGAAGACTCTTGTGAGCTAATAAAATTTACGTAACTCAAATTTTCAAAAGATTTCAAATATTATATTTAAAAATATTAAGAATAAATTAATTTAACATTATTGATTAAAAATTTCGTCAATAATAACGAGGCGATTTTTTTTTTCTAAAATCTTAAAAATGTTTTGGAATGATTTTTTTTGATTTTTTTATGTCACAAAATACTAAAAGGGGCAAAAATTAAAAAAAAAAGCTTTCTCGATTTAGAAATATATATATATAGCCCATATATATTCATGCACACATACGTGTGCATATACGAGTCTCTCTATTATGATGCAGCTAATGGACGAGAGGAGAACACTCTTGTGTGCTAATAAAATTTACGTAACTCGCGAAAGGAAATCTCTGACAGTCAGGACATCTCTGCGAGGGCGAATATTTATTAAATTCATCCAACTTTTTGCATTGAAAATTATTCAAAAAATTTTTAAGTCTCATATATAGATATATAAAGAAAAAAAAAATCATTCTGTATATATACGCAACTCACGAACCTCACGAACGACACCTGTCATGGCAAAAGTCTCGGTGGAGAACGAGACGAAAAAAAAAAAAAACAAAAAAAAAAAGGGAGAATGAGAAAAAAGCAAAAGACCTTGAATCTGGGCCTTCGTTGCTGCACCTGCCTGAGGTATCATTTTCGCCAGGTGAGATTGAAAAATCGCGATCTCCCTGGTGCAAAAATTTTACCTCTTCTATTATTTTTTTTTCTTCTTTTTTTTCCCCAAATAATTTTCGTCAATTTATCAAAGATTGTTTTCAACCCCCTTAAATAACAATTTCAATCTTTTGCGAGCTCTAAAAATAGGAAAATTGTTGCTTACCTCGTGAAATGTAGGATTGTTTTTGTTTCTGTTGCCATTTGACGTGCTGTTGATGGAGGAAAGGGCGGTAAGAGTCGCGGAGCCGACACCACCGATCGGCTTGCCGCTAACTTTTGTACCTCCACCGCCGACATCCTTGTGCAAAGTTCCTGGACTCTGTAATTAGACACAAAGAAAATAAAAAAATGAGACACGTGTGCGTTGTAGAAAAAAAAATTAATTCCAAAAAAATTGAGAAAATTTTTATAAAAATAATTTTGCGTCTCTTTTGATTTAAAAATTTTGAATTTTTCCTGCCACCCCATTTGCTTCATCCCTTAAATAGATTGAAAATTTCTCATTTTTATTTTTTTTACAAAATTCCTTAATAAATTATAAAATCTTCGATAGAGGGAAATGGGATAATTTTTTTTGATAAATTGTCAAACGACCTTTGACGTTTTAATACCTTTGATAAATATTCAACCCTATAAATATGGACTATAGCGTGTGGCATATATATATATATATATATATATGCATCTCGTTTCAGACTAAACACGGTACAGTCAATTTGCGTCCAATATCCAAGAGACAAAGGGATGACGTGGGTGATTTTAGTAAGAGAGAGAGAGAGAGAGAGAGAGAGAGAGAGAGAGAGAGAGAGAGAGAGAGAGAGAGAGAGAGAGAGAGAGAGAGAGAGAGAGAGAGATAAATAAACGGGGTGGGGGGAGGGGAGAGGAAGGAAATAAATAAAAAAAGTGAGAAAGAGAGATGGAATCAGAGAGTCGACGTATCGTTATTATCAGTACATGCACGTGCGTTGTCAGACAGAGACAAACAGAGGGGGTGCGGGAGGAGGAGGGGGAGAAAGAGCGAGAGAGAGAGAGATAGAAAATCGGCGCAATAGCGAGCACACTTTGTGCGCTTCGAATATATTACGAGATAAAATAAAAATTTATCTATATCTTTAGCAAAACAAATGCTACACCGGAACTCTCTCTCTCTCTCTCTCTCTCTCTCTCTCTCTCTCTCTCTCTCTCTCTCTCTCTCTCTCTCTCTCTCTCTCTCTCTCTCTCTCTCTCTCTCTCTCTCTCCCCCCCTCTCTCTCTCTCCCCCTATGAATGTAATCTTTGAATGACTAATTGAGACTTGATGAGCGAGAATACAAGATTTTCTTATCAGTTTGAGAAAAAATTAAAATTAAACAAAAAATAATAATTACGTGGAAAAAAAAAAAGAAAAAAAGAAAAAACAACAACAAGTCTTGGGGAAAATTATTTTTATCGCTACTCTTGTTTCATTCATTCGAACATGGCAGCGAAAAACAATGGAATATCTACGAAAAGATCGGTATGGGGGAAAAAAAAAAAAAAAAAAAAAAATGTAAACAATAATCGGAACCGTTACAGCGGACACAATGACATGTTTTTACGACAAACGAGACGATTATTATTTTGAAACAGTTAAACGAATGAGAGGCCTTGTGAGGAATATGACAGGGAGAATTTTTTTTTTTTTTTTTTTTTTTTTTTTTTTTCACACACCAAACAATACTTCGTGAGGGATCAAACGAACGAGTGAGACAGAGAGAATTAGCTTGAAGCGTTATCTCGTGTTACACGAGGATATATAATGCGTCGAGACAATGGAACAGTTGCACATAGAGGATAGGAAAATTTTTATATATAAACATATATATATATATGTGTGTATGTATATATATATATATATATATATATATATATATATATATATATATATATATATGTACACAACCATTTGCTTGGGGACACGAGATGCCCGCAGATGTTACGGTATACGCGTGTTACGAGACCTTGAAAGGTTCCTGGCAATGTGATTGTATCAAGCCCAACAACGACACACACACACACAGGAACACACACACGCACACACACATTTATCACTGATTAAAATCTGAAAAATAAAAAAAAAAACAAAAAATTTGCGAATTACGAATAATTAATTTGATAGAATAATTTATTATTAAAAATTAACAAGTATTATTGTTAATACTTTTTTTTTTGTTTTTTCACCTACCAAAAAAAAAAATTTATACCACTGAAATAATTTTTTAATCCTCTCTGACTCGAGGGCTGATAATTTCACACAAAATTATCACGGAAAACTTGAAAATTATAAATTTCATACGAATTCATACTCAGCTCGTCGTGACGAAGTTTTCCTCGAACGTTCGCGAATCTTCTTGTTATTGAGTCCGAGACAATCGGTCAAAATTTCACGTATACTCGCGTAAGTTTTCATTATTTATATTATCAAATTAATTGATACATAATTGAGAGATTATTAATTAAAGGAGGCGTGGAGGGGGAGGGGGGGGGGGAATTCAAACTTGAATTTTGTCAGGAAAAAAAAATGTTGAAAAATAATTCAAATAATAATCATTAAATTTTTTAAAAATATTAATCGAAAAAAATAAAAATGAATTCTTTTAAATTTTTTTTAATCCTCTCTGACTCGAGGGTTGATAATTTCACACGAAATTACCATGGAAAACTTGTAAATTATAAATTTCATACGAATTCATACTCAGCTTCGCGAATCTCCTTGTGATTGAGTCCGAGACAAAATCGGTCAAAATTTCACGTATACTCGCGTAAGTTTTCATTATTTATATTATCAAATTAATTGATGAATAATTGAGAGATTATTAAATTAAGGTCGTGTGGGGGGGGGGGGGGCGAGAGAATTCAAACGTGAATTTTGACAGGAAAAAAATAAAAATGGTGAAAAATAATAAATACAAATACTGAATAGGCGAATTCTCGTGATTTTCACTCGCACAACGCGAGTCGTGAATCAACTGTGGCCAGATATAATCGAGTTGCATGTTTCTTCTCATCTCTTATCGTATTATCGATCGATCCACATTTTTTATTGCTAATTTCTGAAACGCGATATCGCCTCGCACAGGCTTGATAAATTGATACGAATTTGTACGACAGTGCGACGAAGCTCGAAGGTCATTAATGTACTACATATATATATATATATATATATATATATTTTGTTTTTTCATAACTGAAGATTTTTTTTTTAATTTTCCTTTTTTTTTTGTGTTTTTTTTTTTATCATCAAGATAAAGCATTTTTCGTACGTTCGTTAAATACGACAAGGGTATTGTGATTTTCGAGACAAAAGAAAACGCGAGGGAAGATAGAAAAGGTAAAAAAAAAAAAAAAGCTTCTCCCTCGCTCGTTGTTGTTTTTCTAGATTTTTAATGAAGGCAATCGAGCCCTCTTCTCGCCCTTCTCTCGTATCCTTGGAAATCTTCGTAGCACTCACTCTCTCCGTTACATTCAGCACGAGAGTCTTCCCTATTGACACGAGGAGCAACTACATATATATATATATATATATATGCACGATCGTTAATTAATTAAAATCTTTTTTTTTTTTTTTTTTTTTTTTCATCCCTCGTTTCATTCGCCTCGTTGATTATTTGCCTCGAGGCAAACTCACAGAGCAATATCGATTTGTATAATTTACTGTAATTTTTTTTTTTTATTTTCCTTTATTTTTGTGCATCGAGCACTTTGACCCGGGGTCAATATTTAACCCTGCGCGGATCACATGGGTCATTTTTGATCCAAGCGACCCATATGATCCGGGGGGGGGGGGGGGGGGGGGGCAGAAAAATCATATGATCCACGGAGGGTTGAGTGAAAAAAATGAAAATAAACTTTTTGGTTTTTTTTTTTTTTTTTTTTTTTAATTTCGTTGTTGACTCGAAAATAAATTTTCGAGCCTCATGAGAGAATTAAGAAAATGATCTTTTCGAAATTAGAACAGTCTTGTGGGGCTTACGAGAGAATATATATATTCGAGGAGTCCTCCATCGTTCATCATGTTTTTTTTTTTTTTTTTTTCCTTTTTTTTCGTAACACGAAAATCCGGCATAAGAAATTTAGTGAGGGAGAAGCCAAAATCTCCCTCTTACGTTTTAGACCATGAAAACCGAGCGACAGCTGTTGCGGTCCATGAGATCAAAACGAGAGACGCCAAAGAGGCCACAGGACGTTGACTCAGCAAAAGGACGAAAGAAAGAAAAAAAAGAAAGCATATCTATAGGGTTGTGTAGAGAGATGAGAGAGAGAGAGAGAGAGAGAGAGAATAAGAGAAGAAAAGAGAGAGAGAGAGAGAGAGAGAAAAAGAGAAGAAAAGAGAGGGAGAGAAAGAAAGAGAAAAAGAGAGAGGGAGAGAGAGAAAAAAGAGAAAAAAAAGCGAGGGAGAGAGAAAAAAAAAGGGGAGAGAGGAAGGCTTCGAGATTAAGAAACAGAAGAAAAAATGTGATAAAAAGAAAGAAAAAAATGAAGGCTCGCAGAAGTTTCGTGGCCTATCATTAGACCCGAAGCAAAAAGCCCTCAAGTTTATTCTCTCTCTCTCTTTTTTTTTGTTTCTCCTCCCCCTCTCTCTCCCCCCACTCCAGCCCAGCTGTCCGCGACGGATTTATTTTCGTCGATATATTTTTGCGCGCGAGAATAACGCTGCGAATAAATAAAATAAAAATATTTGAAAAAATAAATATAAAAATAAAAATAGAAAATAAAAAAAAAAACCCCGATCGACAACACCTGGAGCTCTGCAAAAGTGCAGAAAGTGGCAGGTGCGGATATCATGAAATTCGTTCGATGCTTAAGCTGGCCTCTCTCGATACATTTGAGTTTTGTGCGGAGGGTCAGAAGGGCGGAGGGGAGAGGGTGCAGGAGGGGAAAGGGGTAAGGGGAGGGGGGAGGGGGGGGGGGAGAAAAAAAAGAAAATCTCATACGCAGGTGATTCTCATGGCAAAGTTTACCCGGGGTTTGCCTCTCGCAATATTCATTCGAGAAACCTCTCACCTCTCTCGACGTCTCGAGGAGGCTCTCGAGAGTCAAGAAGAAGCGAGACAAGAAGAAGCCTCTGCTAACAGAAAAGATGGAGAGAGAGAGAGAGAGAGAGAGAGGGGGGGGGGAGAGGAGAGTGAGAGAGAGAGAGAGGAGAAAAAGAGCTAAAAGGACGCGATTAAGAGGAAAACAGACGAGGCTTTCCCTCTCTGACCCACACTCGAAGGCCTCAAGTAGTGCCAATATAAAAAAAAAAAAAAAAAAAAAAAAACTGTAAGTGAAAAAAAAAAACGTGCACCAAAAATATTATTTAAAAATAAACTAAAAATACTATTTAAAAATAGTATCTAAATGCTATTTAAAAATAATATTTAAAAATAAATTAAAAATACTATTTAAAAATAAACTAAAAATACGATTTAAAAATAAATTAAAAATAGTATCTAAATGCTATTTAAAAATAGTATTTAAAAATAAATTAAAAATACTATTTGAAAATAAACTAAAAATACGATTTAAAGATAAATTAAAAATACTATTTGAAAATAAATTAAAAGTTAGTATTTTTTAAGCTTTATTTAAAAAAAAAAAAAAAAAAACCATTATTACAATTTGTTTGAATTTTTTATGAAAATATCTCATAGAGCACGAAAATGACTAATTAATCAAATATTCAACATTCATCGTATTAGAATATTATGAAGGTGCGAAAGTACCAAAGTACCAATTATTTCACAAATGTGAAAATCAACCGAGACTTTTCGCTCAATGTCCATTACCAGAGGGCAACTGCGTGGGCAAATTTCATGGCGCATACCTGCGGTTTGTTCTGGACACTTTTGCGGAGCTCCAAGAGAGAGAGGGAGAGAGAGAGAAAGAGAGAGAGAGAGAGAGAGAGAGAGAGAGAGAATGAATAAAAAAAAGAAATTGCCGCAGAGAAAGAAGAAGCTCCACAGGTTGGCAGATGCATCGAGGCTTCCACACCTGGAGACCTGCCAACCTGCGGGGTTGCCCAGCACCAGCCAACAAAGAGTGCTCATTCGTTGCACGCTCGAGAGGTTTTAGGATAACGCTCTACTGTCCATGTGTACAACGGGCATGCCAGACAATTACAATATATATATACAGGGTGATTCGGGACTGCCCCTTTTCCTGATATGGGCATATACGGGATAAAAAACGAAAATTTTTGGCATTATTTTTTTTGAAATCGGCTGCGTCGTTTTCGAGTTATAGCCGATCGAAGTTGGCCAATCGGATGGCCGCTTTAGCCGCAGCGACGTCACGGGTTATAATCTATGAGAATGGAGCGTTCGGGTATCTTCGGAATCACACTGCCGCCTGCAGTACATGTTACCCGTTGCTATTGGAGATGAGTGAATCGAGACACGATGAAAATGACATTTCAGAGGTGACGGATTATTTCAAGATGACGTTACTTTTTCGCATATGCACATGTAGTCAAACTATTATTTTCCTCAAGGTTAAATTCTTCTATGGATGGCATCGTAGCTGAACAATGATTGAAAAATAAAAAAATCAAATAAAATAATTTTTTCAAATAATTCTCATAAGAGAACAATGGGGCTTATGTGGTAGTGGGGATTGACGGTTCACGCGTCACAAAGCCATCCACGCATACCGTCAAACGTCGCTTGGACGTAGCAGTTGGCCAAACGCGGGCAAGAGTAAAGAACGCGCGCCACCGATAGATGGCGGGAGTATATCACTCGTAACGTCAAATGCAAACGAGTGCTAGACTCTCATTACGAAAGCTATTTTTATCCTTGATTAAATTGAGATTTTAAATAACCTATTTTTTTTTTAAATAAAAAACTTGTCATTTTTACAGTTTTTCTTTATTTTCATTTTTATTGTTTCCAAGAAAAACTTGTATCGTCTTTTATAAGTATAAAACTGTAATGTTTACTACAACAGGCCAATGGTATGGAAGAAAATAGATTTTTTTAAATTATCCAAAAGCTGCCGCCGAAAATGACTCAGTAACCAGACAATCAAGAATAGCTGTCGGTAGTTCTGTCGGCTGGAGATCGGCCTCGGCACTGGAAGTATCGGGTTCCACACCGGCAAGAGTTTTTTGAAATTCGTAAAAAATGACGAAAAAATAACTATCATCGAAATCATGGAAATTTCGTCTGAATTTTGTTTAATCTAATGTATGTAAGAAATGTCTCCAGTCAGAGCTTTATCGTGTACAGCCTACATTAAAAATCATTTTTTTCAGCATCTTGATGGTCATGTGACTACCAGATGTGATCTTGACGTGGGTTACACAGCCGTTAAATTTCCACCCTCAAAATCTTGAATTTTTCAATCATATCAGTTTTTCAACTGATATGATTGAAAAATTGCGTTTCATGCTTCTAACCCACGACAAAAATATTTTTTTTTTATACTTTCATGATCGACTAAGAAGGGGGCACCACGTTTAGCGTGGGTTTGATACCTGATAATGAGCAATGATCGAAATATTATTATTTTATCAACAACTAGGTGAAACTTGAAATATGCTTGTAGCATCGCTTGTACAGATATTTTATTTCTCTAGTCTAAACTAAAAATTAATTTCTTAAACTCGTATGTGATTATTGGACCAACAACCTTGGCTTCAATCACAAACCGATGTAAAAATAACTATCATCGAAATCATGGAAATTCCGTCTGAATTTTGTCTAATCTAATGTATGTAAGAAATGTCTCTAGCCAGAGCTTTCTCGTGTACAGCCCACATTAAAAATCATTTTTTTCAGCATCTTGATGGTCATGTGACTAGCAGATGTGATCTTGACGGGGTTACACAGCCGTTAAATTTCCACCCTCAAAATCTTGAATTTTTCAATCATATCAGTTTTTTAACTGATATGATTGAAAAATTGCGTTTCATGCTTCTAACCCACGACAAAAATATTTTTTTTTTATACTTTGATTATCGACTAATAAGGGGGCACCACGTTTAGCGTGGGTTTGATACCTGATAATGAGCAATGATCGAAATATTATTATTTTATCAACAATGAGGCGAAACCTTGAATATGCTTGTAGCATCACTTGTACACATATTCCATTTCTGTAGCCTAAACTAAAAATTAATTTCTCCAAAAATTCACATTTCTTACATACATTAGATTAGACAAAATTCAAACGGAATTTCCATGATTTCGATGATAGTTATTTTTACATCGGTTTGTGATTGAAGCCAAGGTTGTTGGTCCAATAATCACATACGAGTTTAAGAAATTAATTTTTAGTTTAGACTAGAGAAATAAAATATCTGTACAAGCGATGCTACAAGCATATTTCAAGTTTCACCTAGTTGTTGATAAAATAATAATATTTCGATCATTGCTCATTATCAGGTATCAAACCCACGCTAAACGTGGTGCCCCCTTATTAGTCGATCATCAAAGTATAAAAAAAAAATATTTTTGTCGTGGGTTAGAAGCATGAAATGCAATTTTTCAATCATATCAGTTAAAAAACTGATATGATTGAAAAATTCAAGATTTTGAGGGTGGAAATTTAACGGCTGTGTAACCCCGTCAAGATCACATCTGCTAGTCACATGACCATCAAGATGCTGAAAAAAATGATTTTTAATGTGGGCTGTACACGAGAAAGCTCTGGCTAGAGACATTTCTTACATACATTAGATTAGACAAAATTCAGACGGAATTTCCATGATTTCGATGATAGTTATTTTTACATCGGTTTGTGATTGAAGCCAAGGTTGTTGGTCCAATAATCACATACGAGTTTAAGAAATTAATTTTTAGTTTAGACTAGAGAAATAAAATATCTGTACAAGCGATGCTACAAGCATATTTCAAGTTTCACCTGGTTGTTGATAAAATAATAATATTTCGATCATTGCTCATTATCAGGTATCAAACCCACGCTAAACGTGGTGCCCCCTTATTAGTCGATCATGAAAGTATAAAAAAAAAATATTTTTGTCGTGGGTTAGAAGCATGAAACGCAATTTTTCAATCATATCAGTTGAAAAACTGATATGATTGAAAAATTCAAGATTTTGAGGGTGGAAATTTAACGGCTGTGTAACCCACGTCAAGATCACATCTGGTAGTCACATGACCATCAAGATGCTGAAAAAAATGATTTTTAATGTGGGCTGTACACGAGAAAGCTCTGACTAGAGACATTTCTTACATACATTAGATTAAACAAAATTCAGACGAAATTTCCATGATTTCGATGATAGTTATTTTTTCGTCATTTTTTACGAATTTCAAAAAACTCTTGCCGGTGTGGAACCCGATACTTCCAGTGCCGAGGCCGATCTCCAGCCGACAGAACTACCGACAGCTATTCTTGATTGTCTGGTTACTGAGTCATTTTCGGCGGCAGCTTTTGGATAATTTAAAAAAATCTATTTTCTTCCATACCATTGGCCTGTTGTAGTAAACATTACAGTTTTATACTTATAAAAGACGATACAAGTTTTTCTTGGAAACAATAAAAATGAAAATAAAGAAAAACTGTAAAAATTACAAGTTTTTTATTTAAAAAAAAAATAGGTTATTTAAAATCTCAATTTAATCAAGGATAAAAATAGCTTTCGTAATGAGAGTCTAGCACTCGTTTGCATTTGACATTACGAGTGATATACTCCCGCCATCTATCGGTGGCGCGCGTTCTTTACTCTTGCCCGCGTTTGGCCAACTGCTACGTCCAAGCGACGTTTGACGGTATGCGTGGATGGCTTTGTGACGCGTGAACCGTCAATCCCCACTACCACATAAGCCCCATTGTTCTCTTATGAGAATTATTTGAAAAAATTATTTTATTTGATTTTTTTATTTTTGAATCATTGTTCAGCTACGATGCTATCCATAGAAGAATTTAACCTTGAGGAAAATAATAGTTTGACTACATGTGCATATGCGAAAAAGTAACGTCATCTTGAAATAATCCGTCACCTCTGAAATGTCATTTTCATCGTGTCTCGATTCACTCATCTCCAATAGCAACGGGTAACATGTACTGCAGGCGGCAGTGTGATTCCGAAGATACCCGAACGCTCCATTCTCATAGATTATAACCAGTGACGTCGCTGCGGCTAAAGCGGCCATCCGATTGGCCAACTTCGATCGGCTATAACTCGAAAACGACGCAGCCGATTTAAAAAAAAATAATGCCAAAAATTTTCGTTTTTTATCCCGTATATGCCTATATCAGGAAAAGGGGCAGTCCCGAATCACCCTGTATATATATATATATATATATATATATATATATATATATATGCATATTTTATATTATATATATATGTATGTACATACATATATATATACATAGATATATATATATATATATAGGCTATTTTTAGTCGCAAATTTAATGTTGGCTCGAACTTAAATCTTGATATATAAAAATCTTGATACCTTACATTCTTAATAGGTTAACTTGCTTCGAGATACTAAAAGAAAGTATGCAAGTTTAAAGACACAATTTACAATCAAACGAGTAAAAACATTAACTGCATTATAGAATGATGAACGGCGAGATTGAAAGAGAAAGATGAAACGTATATATATGCAAATATGTATATATATGTATATATATATGTATATATATGTATGTATATGTATATGTATATATATATATATATATATATATATATATATATATATACACACATATATATATACATATATACACATATATACACATATATACACACATATATATATATACATATATGTATATATATATACATATATACAAATATGTATATATATGTATATATATGTATATATATATATGTATATATATGTATGTATGTATATATATATATATATATATATATATATATATATATATATATATATATATATACATATATATATACATATATACACATATATACACATATATACACACATATATATATATACATATATATACATATATATATATATATATATATATATATATATATATATATATGTACCGTAATTCGTATAGAATTACAACTACATGTATTTCCGATGCAACCAGAACAGGATAAATATACGGCTTGATTTGTCTTTCTCACTGTATAGTGCGATCGATATTTTATTGTAACATTGGAGATACTGGTAACGATACTTCCGTGTATTGACCGGCCTGAGGGCCGATCACTTCTCCGTATATCTCGATCACGATAAATCTGTCGGTTGCACCGAGAATAGTTGTACAGCTGTAAATGCACGTACACAGACACATACACACATATACATAGAATTATATATATATATATATATATATATATATATATATATATATATATATATATATATATATATATATATATATATATTTATTTATTTATATATATATTTATATATAGATATTTAGATGGATAGATATATATATATATATATATTGTCAGAGACAACTCGCATACCTCAATCTGATTTTATCAGATCGATATAAGTTCGTCTTGGATTGATATATCGTTTATACTTAATCCGATCTGCTCAGTTTAATGCTCGGATGTTTTTTTTTTTTTTTTTTTTTTACATATTTGATCATCGTCTTTATTGACGTTCATCTCAACTCGATTGTGCTATTCGATGATTTTTATCGTTATAAATGAAGAGAAATTGAAAGATTTTTTCTTTTTGGCTAGTTAAATAATTATCTTTTGATTTAATTATTATTATTATTATTATTATTTTGTAATAAATGCTGAATTTATTTTATCGTAAAATTTTGTTGATTTATTTTTTATTTCTTTGATGCTTCGATTATTCGATGCACGTTTCACGCTGCTTTTGTCTGCAGAAAATATGCGCTCAGTATTCACGAGAGATTCCTCGACAGTCCGTGAGAGGGCCAGAGCCTCTCTCTCTCTCTCTCTCTGTCGATACATCGATAGATCGATCGAACGAGCGGTCGATAGATCGAACGAGACACAGTGCGCTCTCGTCCCTCGCGTCGAAGTATAAGAAGCTCACTCGCAGCTGTTTATTATTTTTACACGCAGGAAAAAGTTATAAGTTAAAGTGAACTTTTGTCTCTCAAAACATTTCCGTGAATTCCTCATCGCATTCTCTCTCGTCTCTCTCATTCCTTGGGGTACGCACAAACACAAACACACACTCGTGGTAATTATAATTGTCGTAACGTTTCTTCTCATAACCTCAAATTTCCTTGACGTGCCATCAACAAGAATGCCGGCAAAAATAAATTTCTCATATTAATTTTGCGATATCAAATAATATCAATTAAAAACAAAAAAAAATGCTAATGATACTTAATTGATATAATAGTTTAAGATTATCAATGTTTTACTGATAATCGATATTTTATTGCTTCCTGAATTTATCACGTGATAAATTGCTGGAAACAAAGCACGAAACGCGAAACGAAAACCAGTTTTCATAATCTCGTATATATATATATATGTGTGTGTGTGTGTGTGTGTGTGTACACAACCGTTATTCCAATTTCTCTCGGCTCGTATATTGTACAATTTTTCGCCTCAATAATGATCCTCCTAGTTAAAAATGTTTTATCTCTCCTGACCTCGAAGCATTAAATCGAGTGAGATATATTGACGATAAATTTGATCAACTCGATTGCATTATATTTTTAGGGAAAATATAATACATCGGATGATTTCATTTCTTTCTTTTACATTTTTTTTCTTTTTTTCAACTCTTTTGGAATAGAAAATTAATATTTTAGATTAGAAAGAAAAAAAATTATAAAAATCGTATAGAAAATATATTTTATGTTTTGAGGTTAGATTTTCAAATCACGTGATAAATTATTTTCAGCGAGTGCGTTTCGCTTTTCTATACCTATAGCTCATACGGGCTTAATACGAAAATTTTTACCTCGGTAATAATAATAATAATAATAATAATAATAATAATAATAATAATAATAATAATAATAATAAAATTAAATAATTAATAAAATATATTTTATTACGAGTATAATATCGTGGCGAGATGAGTCTCAGATCGTAAATGTTGAATTTTTAGGTCAAAATTTCACATTAATAAATTAAATATTTATTGCGTATACATTGAAATTCTTACGAGTGCATGGAGAAAACGATAAAGCGTGACGATTCATAAAGATTATAAGAATATTATCATTGTGAGATATAGGTCGAAGTTTTATAGCGTCCGGCTAACGTTCTTTGGCTCTTTCTTTCTCTCTCTCTCTCTCTCTTTTGTTATTTTTGCATCGATCTCTCCTCGCAACTCGTAATTTTACTTTATTTTTATTCTCAGTCATTTGACAGTGAAACTTGTGCAGGATAAAAAAAAACAGTTAAAAATTTCGCCTTTATTTTTATTCTCTTCGGTCCAGCTAGCAAAAGCAGAAACGAAAGAATTATAACGAGATGGACGTTTTTTTTCGTCTCTCGTTTAGCCCCGAGTTGCGGCAGGGAGGGGGGGAGGTCGTAGGGTCAAACGTTTAAGTGAAACGAGTTTAAAGATTCTCTCATCTCTTTTTCTCACTCTGTTTTCTCAGTCCTTTGGGGTTTTTTTTTTACTACGTCTTATGTTGTGCTCTCGTGACACAACTCGAGTGTGTTAAAAAAAAAAAAAAAAACTTTTTTTCCTCCTCCAATTAACGTGCTAATTTTACTGTTAGAAAAAATAAGTACCTCGATTTGAGGCCTTAAAAAATAAATTTTTGTTAAAAATTCATATTTGTTTATTAGCTTCTCTCATGGTAAATAAATTCAGCAATATTGCGCTAAATTTTTCGCGTGATTTCTTTAAAGCTTTAAAGTTCCTACAATTTTTTATTTCTACAAATTTTCAAAGTCAGTAAATTTTGTAAAATTTTAAATTCGTGTCAAAA
>OY769907.1:23314650-23399650 GCA_963669185.1 Dyspetes luteomarginatus | reverse complement strand
AATTGCCACGAGGTACAAAACTTTACGGCTATGAAATTTACATCGCACTTTACATCGAAATTAAGCAAATCTTGTCACTTGTTGTTCTATTCATTAGATCTATTTCATTAGATTTTCGGTATTATTGTATTGGAATATATTAAAATTTTCTACAATTAGAGAATATAGAAACTTGCTGTGATATTTTATATATATATATAGATGTGTGTGTATATATATATATATATATATATATATATATATATATATTATACATAATTATTTTATTATATATATATATAAATATATATCATACATCATTATTTTATGACATATATATATATGGACGGGGACTTGGGGATATCAGTATGAAGAATTGGATAACGTGGCTCTACGTGAGTAGCGAGGAATAAGGTTACGAAAGGTCAAAATGAGAAAGAGAGAGGGAAAGAAGAAGCGAGCAAGGAGGCTCGAGACGACCCTCGTAAGGTGAGATAGAAATATATCCAAGAGTGGCGTTTTAGGACTCCTCATGAAAATTGACTTCACTGTGCTCTTTTACGTGGATGTTCTCTCGTTCACATTGCTATGAGTAAATGAGAGAGACAGCGAGAAATTTTAACTCGTAAATGTGAAAAAGTCTCTGATGCTTTTCATGTTTGTTCAATTAATACAAGCGCGAGCTGTGCATTTTTGTTTTGTTGGGAAAATTTCAACAAAAACAACTGCAGTGTTGCATCGATAAAGAAACAAAAAAAGTCTCCATTATTCAAGATTTAATCTCGTAGAGTACAAAAAAAATATATATATAATTGAAAAAAATATATATCGATCAATTTGAGAATTTGAGAAAGAAACAAAAAAAAGTCTCCATTATTCAAGATTTAATCTCGTAGAGTACAAAAATATATATATATATATATACATAAATTCGATCAATTCTGAGAATTTACATCCGGGTTAATTTTCTACCGAAATATTAAATTGTTTATGGGCTTAGATAAGAGAAGAAATTTCTCCCCACATCCCCAAGTATTATTATTACTGTTATAAAATCTGAGAGATGTGTTTGGGGGGCCTGGCGATAAGATTCTTGGATGCTCAAGATAAGATAAGCTAAAAATTTCTCACTGGAACGGTACCTATATTTTCTCGACGAGACTGCGATAAGGAGAGCATGAAAGATAAGGGAGAAAAAAAGGTTAGAGAAATGTGTGCATATATGCATTGAGAAATACGAATATAAACTCGGTTATAATAATATCAATATAGACACACGTGTCACAATATACATATATATGTGTGTGTGTGTATATCTGACCCGTTTCGTTCGACCTACAAAAGTGACTAAAAAGATAATGCAAAGTAGACACATATATAGAGTATGTGAACAGTCTTATCAGCATCCCCTCGATAAGTGATTAAATCTCGGACGCGTAAATTAAATAAATAAAAAATCGAAGCAAATAAAAAGTATTTTATTAAAAAAAAAAAGGACAAGGTTTTTTTTTTCGGTATCACGAAAGATTTATCATAGCAAAAATACACTGCAGTCGTTGAATAAAGTTTCACTTGAATTCTTTTATTTTTATTTTTTTTCGTGGTATCGATCTGGGCAAGTAACAAGGTCGCAATGCAAGTCGACCTCCGTACGTTCCAGACTCGTCTCAGTCTCTCGGACATTCGAAACGTCATTGCCATGCTTCCTGAATGCCCCGAGCGAGTTTCTCGTGTTCCGGCGTCTCGGAGCGTATATATATGAGAGACGTATATATGCGTCAAATATACACGAGCATATATATATATATATATATATACATCAGCATACGTATATACACACACACACACACATATATATATATATATATATATATATATATATATATACGTACATCAGTCATGATAGATATGAGACTTGGTGAGAGGAAATGGCAAAAAAAATTCAAGGAGAGCCTCGATTTAAATGCTCGTGTGTACATTACAGTCCAAAAAGCTCATTTCACGTAGTCAAGAGGCAATTTTTTTTTTTTTTTTTTTTTTTTTTTTAAATCTTGCAGCGGAAATTTGTGATGGAGTGATTAAATTATGAATTCACTAAATGATGAGTTGCATCTATAAATAAAAATAAGTAAAAAAAAAATATGTTTTTAGAGTTCCCTCATGGGATCAATAAGGAATATTTGTCTACATGCCTTTTCGACACGATATAAATATAAATGCTATCGGTATGGGTCTATACGTATATATATCTGTATATATATATATATAGTATATATAGTATATATATATATATATATATATATTTCTCTGTATGCAAATATAGAAGATAAAAATAGAGTATATAAAAGAGTACTGGCGAGTAGCTGCGAAGCGTATATAGAAAAAAAAAACAGCCCATAAAAGAGAACGAGAGATAGAAAGCATCTCGTGTGGTCAATAGCTGTGTGAGGTTTTCTCACTGGTGGCGGACAAGGCGAGAGAGAGAGAGAGAGAGAGAGAGGGAATTCTGTTAAATTAGGGTCGTTAAACGCCTTCAGCTTCAAGGTTGGGCCCGGTGTGTTCTTCCTAACTATATAGATGTACAGTCCATTATACATGTGTATATATATATATATATATATATATGTACAGTCCATTATACATATATATATATATAGATTCACAGTCCATTATACATATATATATATATATATATATATATATATATATATGGGGGGGTATAGGTGCGGTGAAAAACTCGGATGTGCAGCGTTGCATCCTCCTCTGTGTGTTCCCGATCGCTACAAACTCTCGTAGGTTGAGTTGCATACCACGAAATTTCCTGTATGCGCACTAGCAGGTACACAGAAAGTATAGAAAAACATAGGCAAGAATATTTTTTCATTTATTTTTCTTTCTTTGAATCATTGCAGGCCTTTTACTGCGTGTTTACCTCGAGTCACACATTTTTTACAAAGATAAAATTAGAGAGAGAAATTTATAAAGATAATATGGACCAAAGTGAAAAGCTCATCTTGGGTTTCATAACTGTGAAAAAAAAAAAAAAATACCAAAAATAATTTATTTTGTGTTTTAAACCCAGAAATTTACAATGATAATAGAGAGTAAAGTCAAGAAAAGCTCATCTTGGGTTTCATAACTGTGAAAAAAAAAATACCAAAAATAATTTATTTTGTGTTTTAAACCCAAAAATTTACAATGATAATAGAGAGTAAAGTCAAGAAAAGCTCATCTTGGGTTTCATAACTGTGAAAAAAAAAAAAAAATACCAAAAATAATTTATTTTGTGTTTTAAACCCAGAAATTTACAATGATAATAGAGAGTAAAGTCAAGAAAAGCTCATCTTGGGTTTCATAACTGTGAAAAAAAAAATACCAAAAATAATTTATTTTGTGTTTTAAACCCAAAAATTTACAATGATAATAGAGAGTAAAGTCAAGAAAAGCTCATCTTGGGTTTCATAACTGTGAAAAAAAAAAAAAAATACCAAAAATAATTTATTTTGTGTTTTAAACCCAGAAATTTACAATGATAATAGAGAGTAAAGTCAAGAAAAGCTCATCTTGGGTTTCATAACTGTGAAAAAAAAAATACCAAAAATAATTTATTTTGTGTTTTAAACCCAAAAATTTACAATGATAATAGAGAGTAAAGTCAAGAAAAGCTCATCTTGGGTTTCATAACTGTGAAAAAAAAAATGTAGAAATTTACAATGATAATAGAGAGAGTAAAGTTAAGTGAAAAGCTCATCTTGGGCCACTTTTCGATCGATCATTGTCCAGAATATACAGAATCGTTATTTTTTTTTTTTTCTTCAAGTTTTGGATCGAGAATTTAAATAAAAAAATGAGGTTAAGAGAATTCGAGGCTTTTGCGCTGTAACATATATATAGTTATAGCCTTGTCACATGCCAAGTTCAACTCTGAACGGATGCTGAATCGTGCAAAACCGTGAAAACGTCTCTCATACTATTGCGTTTTTATGCGCGCACACACACGATGGATTAACGCATATACTACATATATATATATATATATATATATATATATATATATATATATATATATATAATGTGTATGTGCAGTTAAACGTGATACACAAAGAGAGACGAAACTTTCACGGCCACGGGGGCCGAGAGACAACGATGACGACGACCAGGTCAGTCTGGAACGAGGGGACGAGCATTTGCCAGGTATAAGGTCGGCCAAAAAAAAAAAGGTAGCGAAGAGATGAAAAGAGTAGAAGCGACAAGAAGAACCAACAGCTCCCTCGAGACATTATATATATATCCATATATGTATATGTATATGTGTATATACATATATATACATATATATACATATATATATATATATATATATATATATATATATATATATATATATATATATATATATATGTATATAGGAACTACATAGTCTACTATAGAGTATGGAGCCATCAGGTAAATGCGAGAGCGATGGGCTATTCCCAACTCTCCAGACACAAAGAACCATTTCTTAAACATTTCGAATAAAATATTTAAATAATCATTCAGACGAGTATTGAAACAAATCATTTACCAAAAATTCTTTAAAATAAATAATAATAATAATTCTAAAATAATTCTACAATTAATTATAAATTCGTTAAAATAATTATTGAAATTTTATTTTCCATTCGTCAAAATTGTATTGAAAGCTTTTATGGATTTCGATATATCTCGTTTAATGGCCAATAAGTGTATTATTTGAGGTTAAAGTGCAGTCTCGTTGAATTAATAGTGCCAAGAGCACGGTTGGTCCATGGAATCCATGAATAAAAAGAAACAGGTTATCGAATTAAAGCGATACGTTCGATGAATTTGTATATATATATACAAACTCATCGAACGTATCGCTTCAAAAAAAAAAAAAAAAAAATATATATATATATATATATATATATATATATATATATATATATATATATATATATATATAGATTAAATATATATATATATATAAAAGCGTCCATTCGTACACAAGCGTGTAATTTCTACCCCGAGGCGAATCGTGTTGTTTATGGGGCGGCGATTTCGGGCATTTCCTTGGTCTATATTGTGGTCTGTGTAATGGAACGTGTGAGTGCCTTGAATGCATTAAACATCGGTGGATATATATATATATGGATGAGACGTGAGGGCGAGCTCGTTTAAGAGTAAATTCGTCACCCAAATACATACAAGATAGAAAATTCTTTCTCGTAAAAAGTGGAACAACCTGTCACGCTTGAATTTTGTGAAATTTGGAAGGGAAATTATGATGATGATTTATTTTACGATTATTATTATTATTATGGAGATAAAACGAGATATCTGTAAATTTTTATACAATTTAGAATTGGAAATGGAAAATTTCACCTTTTTTCCTTATTCGTATTTTATTTCATATACTTTTCGTCCACAATGGATTTTTTTCATGGCGAGGTATATAGCAGCAGGTATATATAAGAGAGAGAGAGAGAATGGTTGAAAAGGTTGCACACATTGGGAGTGCACAAAACTTTCAGTGAGCAAAATACTTTGGACGAAGCTCAGCTGGCGCATCGTTTTCCTTTCTCTCGAGAGATTTCTCGTTCCCTCGAGTCTCGAGAATCGGATATATATATATATATATATACACGAGATATCCGAGATACATATATATATATATATATATATATACGAGATATCCGAGATATATATATATATATATATAGTACGCATGCGATACACCGTTTATTTCCGAATATGCAGCAGGAATATTCCCGTGCAATTTGTGTGCGTAGGACGTGGAATATTTTTACAATAATTTGTAGAAACGTGTGGGCGAATGCACATAGAAATAATGAGACAGTCTTGAGGCATTTTCGAAGGTCTCTAAAAAAAATTTGTTCTATTTCAAAATTGTTCAAAATTTCACTATATAGTAAAAATTAAATTATCCTCAAATTGTTTTTTTTTATAACAAAAAAAAAAAAGATAAAATTTACAAAAAATTCTCAAATATAATTTTTCCAACAATTTTCAAAGTCTAAAAATTGTAAAAAAAAAATCATTGCCCCCATCGGAACGATTTTTCGTTTCTGTTTTCACATCTGGTCGCTTGTACGAGAAAAAAAATAAGAAACTTAAAAAAAAAAGGATTCTCTCTGTAAATTGGTCACGTGTACGGCAGTCACTTCGTCGACCCTTTTCTCAAAATCTCTTCCCCCTTCTCTCTCTCACCCTTTCTGTTCACTTCACTCAACACATCGTGCTCGAGTGCAGCAAAGGACACGCACACAAACACACACACACACACACACATTTGACTTTGACATTCATCGACATTGCAAACCCAAACATACACAGAGGCAAAATTCTCACTGTTTTTTTTTTCCCTTCTCAACCGCACAGAGTTCGACGTATTCATTTTGCTCTACGCTTCTCACTGTACGTTTTTTTTCCTCCAAATTATTATTATTATTATTATTATTATTATTATTATTATTATTATTATTATTATTATTATTATTATTATTATTATTATTATTATCTCATCCGCAGCGTTTCCCACTTTTGTCTGTCACTTTTTCAAAACGTGCGTGGCTCATCATTGGGACGCTTTTCCCTTCTCTGTACGTGATCTGTACGAGTGTACAGGCACGTATGTGCCCCCTCCGTGGGTCTGTCACACGACAGTGTGGAAGGGGTTAATGCGCCCTCGTTTTCTCTCTCTCTCTCTCTCTTTCTCTTTGTATTTCTCGTTCTCTCCCTTTAAACATTCGTGTGCTCGTTTTGTCGATGAGGAGCGAACATTCGTAGTATATTTAGGAAAAATAGAGATATATATATATACGTAAATGATTTTACGTATCGTTGGGTCACACTGTGAAAACGAGCTGGCGAGAAATACAGTTGAATGTACGGCGAACAGTTCGCTCGACTGAATATATTATTCGTCAATTTTCTCGTGTGTCGCGTGTAGCGACTGTTATCTCGCTCGTACTTATTCTTATTTTTTTTTTCTCTCTCTTGCTCGCTTCTTTCTTCCTCTTTTCTTTCTCTCTCTCTCTCTCTCGTTCGCTACGAGATATTCACAGTTTACGCCTGGCAGACTTGGACTATATACATGCAAGAATTAAATACACACAAATTTAAGTGTTTGCTATATATATATATATATATATATATATTTAGCAGACACTTAAATTTGTGCGTATTTAATTCTTGCAATTACTTTTACTATACTCGACGTTACTTTTATTTTCAATTCTTTTTTGTTTATGTTCGTTTTTTTTTTTTTTTTTTCGGATATTAAAGTAAACGTCCCAGTGGCCGGACGAGTCCCAGTTAATGGACGAAGCGTGCAGAGAAATATGATTTCTCGTGGATGTGTCCGGCTACACGGATATTATTGTTAATAATTAACTCTGCATATATTTCGCGTTCTAATGTCTCAATTAATTTATTGGCAAATTTTTTTTCATAGTTTTTTAGTTTTTTTTTTTTACACAAATAATTATTTAATTTAAAAAAAAATTCGTGTACTTTTGGTGAATGAAACGAGTCGATTTTTGTTGCCCAATTAGTGAGTATATTTGGGTAAATCGAAGATTATTATAAATTTCGATTTTAGTCTAATAGAGGGGGAGGGGGGGAGACGTGTGTCGAACTCGTGGCGAGACTTCCCCCACCTCACTCTCGCTGTTCTCGTGAATGCAAGGATGGCATCACCCCCACCCCTTCCCACTTTTTTCTTTTCGTATCTGGACTCTCTCGTGTAAATAATAAGCGTAGGGTCAAACGAGGTTAACGTTAATGAGGCACAAAACGTACCTAATAATTGGACACTTTTTTTCTCTCTGGCATACTTTTTTTGTTGTTTTTTTTTTTAAAGGTCATTTTTCCTTTATTCGAAGAACGCGATAAAAAAAAAAACTGTTCGGAACGTTTAGTGTAATTGCAAATAAATTTAAGGGTTGCTATTTGTTTTTTTTTTTGAAATATTTGATAATAAATTATTATTATTATTTAATTGGCTTGAAAATTTAAAATGTCTTGTCGGTGATTTAAAGATTTTTTTTTTATTACCACATAGCATGGAATTTATGTGAAAGCTCGTGAGAATTTTTGCACTTTTCGTTATTATTTCGTATTTTTACTTTTCGTTTCGATTTAAACGAGGTTAACGCGTTAATGAGGCCGAAAGGAATATATATATATATATATATATGTGTGTGTGTGTGTATATTTATATGTATTTTAGCAGACGACGTATTTTCCTCGAATACGATTCTCTTTTGCAAGTTTTACTTCATTTTTTTTTTTCAAAGGCCCCGAAAGGCCCCGAGGGTTGCAGTCGCAGATCTCTCTCTCTCTCTCTCTCTCTCACTCTCCGCTGTCACGCAAAAATATATTTCTCAAACAGCTGTTTTTCTCCTTTATCATTAAAGAATTATCGTATAAACTTTAAGAATACTTTTAATATTTTTATTTTTTATTACAAAGAAATTGAGACGCGGCCGCGTGTCTCTTGAAATAAATAATTTTTTGGTAATAAAAAAACTTTGAGAGCGATGAAACTAAAAATTTGATCTAGATAAATTTGAGCTGCCTAATAAATTATCTAAAACGAAATTTTCATAGAATTCTCTTTTCTTTTTTTAAGAAATTCGCAAATCAATCTTTGGCATATTTTTTTAAATCATAAAATTTTGGATCAATTTATAGCAAAAAATTGATTTATAATTTTACAAACTAATAAAAAAAAAAAATTATATATAAATTTGAATTACTCACATCGTAGAGGGATTTGAGCTTGACGTGGTTCAGGGCAGGCACGTCGACCATCGAACACTTGAGCAAAATCGTCGTCGTTTGACTCGGCATTTTTTTTTGTTTGTTTTTTTTTTTTTTACAATTAAAATTATATTTTTATTGTCATCACACTTGATATAATTTGACCTCAGTTCATCGAGAAAAAATTTCTCTCTCTCTCTCTCTCTATATATATATTTTTCTTGTCACTTTCACGCCACTGCAAATTAGCGGGAAAAAAAAAATGGACGTCAAGTTTGTTAATTAACGATTGAAAAAAATGGTCAATTTCGCTTGTGATTTTTCGATCACACACTAACGCGATCTCGATCGTTCGTAACACGTGGGCTCGAAAATCTCACTCGTTCTATATACATATAGATATATATATCTATAGATATATTTCCTTTGTTACACATCACGAAAAATAAACAATTCCGTATAAACCTTTGATAAGATTTCTGATCGATATAGATCGAAAAAAAAAAATAAAAATAAATAAATAAATCAATGGAAAATCGGCAGAAGTTGAAAAGAGCTGTTTCATTTGATTTCTCGCTTGCCTTATAAATCGTGTGTGTGTGTGTATATATATATATATATATATATATATAGCAGATGAACACAATATGGATCACTTTTGTGTTTTTTTTTTTTTTTTTTTTTTTTTTTTTTAAATCAACACTTTCTGTTGCCTTTTGGTCTCCTTGGCAGTGAACGATATTTGGCAGTGTCAAATTTTACTAAACGATTTATTAATTTTCATTCGAATGTTGCGTTATCCGAGCACTCATAAAAATCGAAATTTTAATAACGATTTTTCTCATTGGTCTTGACAGAGATCGATGCTTTTCGAATAAATTCGAGCCGATAACAATTTATTTATCATTATCGATTTTTTTTTCACACGCTGATGATATTTTTTTTTTATATTCACGTAAAATGTGTCAAAATTTTAATACTTTTTATTATTTTTTTCTCATCGTTGAGTGGATGCTGGAATTTTTTTTTTTATCAGATGAATGAAAAAAAATAATTATTATTGGCACTTTGTTGAGTTGGAGAAATAGCGATAAAAGTAAAAAAAATTAAAAAATGTTTTTTTTTTGTTTTTTTTTTTCTACTGGGCAATGAAATTTGCGTAGGCCCCACGGATTTAGTGGCTGCGCTACGAGAGGAGGAGCCGAAGGCGCTCTATCGCCTCACCGTGCTTGACTGACCGACTGGTTTTCACTAGCACTCACTTTGAAAGACCGAGTTGGGAATTGTAGTAGGCAACGCGTTCCCTCTCCTGCCAACTCGCTAACCCTCCAACTCTCGCTGCCTTTACGGTCGCTCTTTGTATGTATATATATATGTGTGTGTGTATATATATATATATATATATATATATATATATATGTTTATATATGTTTATATATATGTATATATATGTATATATATACGTACTATAGTGCGTACACCGTTTGTACAGTCGCGTACAGCAGGCTCGAGCACTCGGCTCTCTCCCCTCTCCCAATTTTTTCTCTCTTCTCCTTCTCTTTCTCCCTGACACACGGAAAACTTGTTGGAGCCGCGAGTTGTCAGCCAATGGGCGATCTTAATGGCTCACAAACGCATCCACGCGGTTTTTCGAACGCAGTACGCGTTGCACTCTCGATGCATTCGATTGTGCCTGCCTGCTGTACGCAAGTGCCCTCTGTCGTGAGCGTCCTGTACTAATTAAGCGAAATTTTATATTTCTTTGTTACGCTGCCTGACCTAACCCAATGCCCAAAGTTAAATCTAGGAAAAAATCAAATTCATAAGAGATTTTTATTTAAATCTTAATTTTCTCTGAATTAGATTAGTTATAGATTTAGTTACCGACCGCGATATTACAGTTTTTGCTAAATTGCAAATCTATTTTGCGAATTTTTGTTCGATTTATGAATTTTTCGATGAATTTTACGATTTTTGTGCAGCCATCGAGATAAAAATCTTTCAATCCTCTGATTTACCTACGAGACTCTAATATTTAAAACGCCCTCGTGCGATCAGAAGAATAGAAAATTATAAAATAATTTTATTAATTTATTTATAAACAAATACGTATGAATATTACTATTTCGAGGATGCCACATTGATCGTTCAATCTCAAAATCTTTTTTCAAATATTCGCAAATTTAATTAGCCACAATTACAATAATTTATTGCAATTTTTTTCGACTGATTAGAAATTATTGATTAATAATTATTTAATTAATAATTGATTTTTGAATATTTAAAAATATTCTACTCGTTCATCTGTAAAAATGCTAAATTCTCCCGATGGTTATTTTAACTCCGCACGTCACGTAGTACAATTCGTTGTCTATTATTATTCCTTACTTATTATTATTATTATTACTATTTTGAGGATGCCATATTGATCGTTCAATCTCAACATCTTTTTTCGAATATTCGCAAATTTAATTATCCACAATTACAATAATTTATTGCAATTTTTTTCGACTGATTGGTAATTATTTAATTACTAATTAAAATTAATTAATAATTAATTAATAATTAAAAATAGTAAAAATGCTAAATTCTCTCGATGGTTATTTTAATATTAAAAATTGTGATTTTCCTCACATTATTTGGAAGAGAGGAAACTCCGCACGTCACGTATCACAACTCGTTGTCTGAGTCACACTCGAACTGACTACGAGACGTATTCGCGCTATCGGATTATTTCGCTCGTTTCCATTTCCCCGGTTAATCTCGCATCGTCATCGAATCTCGGACTCGGAATATATTTTCACTTTCTCAGAAATGAGAAATAATCTTTGATAAAAAAAAAAAAAAAAATTACCAAGAAGTTACGAAATAAATATTTGCAAAAAAAAAATAAACGAAAAAAAAATGAATCGTAAGAAGAACGAATAACGGCAAAATCTTTCGGGGAATTTTTGAATCATCGACTGTCCGGGTGGCAAAAGTTTCCCGACGAGTGTTAATTATTTCAAATCGCTTTCTACTGGCCCACATTCGCTGCATCATTATTTCGAGCTTGAAAAAAAAAAAAATAAAAATAGAAATAAAATAATAAAATAAAATAAAATAAAATAAAAATAAAAATAAAAATAAAAATAAAATAAAAATAAAAATAAAATAAAAATAAAATAAAAAAAGAAACGTCATTTATTTTCGTCAAAGTCTCATTCAAGTCTGTTTGATGAAGAGAAATTGATCGTTTGCCAAAAGTCTATCTCATTCTCTGTACACGAAAATTTCTCTCCTGCCAGTTTTTTTCTCACTTTTATCCAGTAGCTCGTATCCTCTTTTTCTTTCGTTATTTTTTCTCCCATTTAAGAGAAAAACGATCGATGTACAGTCAGGCAATATCTTTGTCGTGAGAAAAAAAAAAAAAAAAAATCAAAGATGAGAAATTTCCTGATCATCTTTATTGAAGGAAATTCGCAGAAAATTCGATGAGATTCCTCTCGAGATGACGAATATTTTTCCCCCCACCCCGGAAGTGGAATTAAAAACAGAGGAAGGAGAGAGAGAAAAAAAAAGTAAAAATTGTGACGAGTCTCGCGCAATGTCGTCAATCGATTTTTCAAATTAATTCTGACTTCCGTGTAACGCGAGACCTCGTCATTGATGATTGCAAATATCCTATAAATATCCATCTTCTTGTCAAGTATCTCTCTCGGGAGAATCGTGGTGATAAGTTCCAGGATGAAACATCGTTCGAGTGTTTTAACGCGAATTATAAATAAGAAAATAACAAAAAATAATCTACATGAGTCAGTGACTCATGCAACTCGTGAAAAAAAAATATATATATACGTCTATATAATCTCAATAATAATAACACGGTAATGCATATATATATATAATAATAATAATAATACGGTAATGCATATATATATATAATAATAATAATAACACGGTAATGCATATATATAATAATAATAATAATAACACGGCATATATATATATGCTTTATTATATTATGCTTTGTTATTATTATTGAGACTATATAGACGTAAAATGCTGCAACGCGAGTTGGAATTCTGTGCTCTTGCGAGAGGCCAGAGAGATGGTAAACAAAAAGAGACACGCCACAGAGTAAAAGAGAGAAAGAGGACAAATAAGCAAGAGGTGTGTGTGTGTGTGTCTGTGTATGTGCAAGAAGTATGAATGAAAATTGGTGACGCAACTTCTTGACATCTGCGTCATTGGGTAAGAGAGGGAGATATCGTGAGAGGAAGGGAGAGATTTACACACTGCTGGTGGTACAGCTATACGAGACTCATGATACTGCTATATTCGGTATACGGTATTGCCAGGTGGCATTAAAAACGTTATAGGAGATAAACAAGGACAAAACACTCAAAACTGTTCTCTCAATGTTTGTGAATGAATTCTCACACATAATCAGCTCTGATACTCTCGCGTACACAAATATAATACGTGCTGCAGGCTCGTAATATTATGACTTTTTTTTCTCCAAATAATTTCCTTTTTTATATGTACATATATATATATTTTTTTCGAAATATATTATTATATATATTTTTCGAAATATATTATTATATATATTTTTATATATATAATAATAATAATATAATAATAAAATATATTATTATATATTTTTTTCGAAATATATTATTATATATATTTTTCGAAATATATTATTATATATTTTTTTCGAAATATATAAATATGTGCATATAATTAAAGACTCATGATACTGCTATATTCGGTATACGGTATTGCCAGGTGGCATTAAAAACGTTATAGGAGATAAACAAGGACAAAACACTCAAAACTGTTCTCTCAATGTTTGTGAATGAATTCTCACACATGTCAGCTCTGATACTCTCGCGTACACAAATATAATACGTGCTGCAGGCTCGTAATATTATGACTTTTTTTTCTCCAAATAATTTCCTTTTTTATATGTACATATATATATATATTTTTCGAAATATATAAATATGTGTATATAATAATATTATGACTTTTTTCTCCAAATAATTTCCTTTTTTATATATAAATATATATATATATATCTATTTTTCGAAATATATAAATATGTGAATATAATCAAAGACGATAGATTGACATCGAGCCAGAAATTTGATGGATTATAAATTCGTCGAAAAAATCATTTCAATTGTCACATAAAGTAAAAATAAAATTAAGAAAAATGAAAATTTGTAAATATTAAGAAATAAGTGTGAGGCAAAATTAAAATATGAATATTGAAAATGATATTTATTTTTGTCACTCTCGCGATTAAATTGTCATTGAATGAACGATTGCAGGTGCACATGACCTGATTTTCCTTTGCATCTCTCTCGGGATATTATGATTATTGGAAATTGGCATTTAGCCAGAAATTTTATAATTCACGAGGATCTGGATAGCACATGAATCATTGGCTCGATGTCAGCTTTCTGTGAAAGGTGATTGCACTCAATTTAATTGGGCAATGGCTGAGACATAAATATCAGTGAAACAATTTTTTTATTTTCAATTTTAGTTGATTCAATTAAAAATTAAAAAAAAAAAATCTATCTTGTGTGCAATCGTCGAAATTTTCACAGGCGGAAAATTTAAATTTTTCGTATGTTTATTTTATTTTTTTTCAAAAAGAGGGCGGGGGCCAAATGGAAAAAAGTCACAAAATAAATGAGCCTTTTAGTCTCGCCTATATACTCTAGGACGAAAAGACACGACGACGACGAATTTCAGAAAAAATAATTATGCATCTACTTGCATAAATAATTTTTTTATTTTTTTCAAAAAGAGGACGAGAGCCAAATAAAAAAAGTCACAAAATAAATGAGCCTTTTAGTCTCACCTATATACTCTAGGACGAAAAGACACGACGACGACGAATTTTAGAAAAAATAATTATGCATCTACTTGCATAAATAATTTTTATTTTATTTTTATTTTTTTCAAAAAGGGGACGAGAGCCAAATAAAAAAAGTCACAAAATAAATAAGCCTTTTAGTCTCGCCTATACTATATATACTATAGGACGAAAAGACACGACGAATTGCATTTTATATCCGTCCAACCCACGCAATTAAATTCAAGTCTATAACGCAACGACGAATCTCAGACTATTGTTCTATTCCCCCATGATTCATGTTTCTATGGAGATATCCAGAGACTCCATCTAAAGCCTGCGGCAAAAGTTGCATCCTAGCTATGATGTGGAACTTTCTAAAAAAATCATCGAGCTGGGTGTGCCAGTTAAATGAGGACGATCGATGAAATTCATTTTTTTTTATTATTATTTTTTTTTATGGAGATAAAAAAAAAAAAATTTATCGATAGACTCCATTATATAATTATATACGAGTATATTATAAATATGGAGATAGTCTGCAGCATCTCGAATTGAGAGATAAATTTTAATTGGAGATTTTTTAAATACGCTCAAAATAAATCTTAAGGAAACGTAAAAATTATGATCGTTTAAAATTTTGGTAAAAAAATTAAAAGACTTGATAAAAATCTCGAGTTCAGAGATAAATTTTAATTGGAGATTTTTTAAATACGCTCAAAATAAATCTTAAGGAAAAGTAAAAATTATGATCATTTAAAATTTTGGTAAAAAAATTAAAAAACTTGATAAAAATCTCGAGTTGAGAGATAAATTTTAATTGGAGATTTTTTAAATACGCTCAAAATAAATCTGAAGGAAAAGTAAAAATTATGATCGTTTAAAATTTTGGTAAAAAAATTAAAAGACTTGATAAAAATCTCGAGTTCAGAGATAAATTTTAATTGGAGATTTTTTAAATACGTTCAAAATAAATCTGAAGGAAAAGTAAAAATCGTGGATTATAAATTACGCTAAACTTTTAATCAAAAATTAAAATATTTAAAAAAAGAGTAAAAATTTTGTAGAGATTTATTTTAATGTTTTTTTTTTTTTTTTTGCTGAATTGATACAAGAGAAATTTTCAATTATTTTTCTCATCTCGTAATGATTCTATCGAAGAGTTTATGTTGTACTCGTTGCTTGTAACTCTCGAGCATCAGAAAGTTTAACACGGTGTACGAATTAATAATACACCGTTCGATGAGCAAGTCATCTCGCTGATGGAAATTAAACATTAAGATTCTGCACTGTTTGCTGGCCTACAGAGCTTTACTATTAATAATAATGATAGCAAAAATAACAATAATAATAATAAAAATAAAATAAAATATAAATGCACAGATTCGCCCCGAAGCATCATGAGAGAAATCTCTAATGGACCAACTTAAAGATTTTATTTCTAAAAAAATTAGAGATACGGATGAGAATTTTTGTATTGGCGAATTAGAGAAAAGGAGGAACTTGAGATTCAATTGAGAAAATCTCGTAGCTTTTGGTACACAAAAAAATAATAAAAATAAAGAAAAAAATAATTAAGGTAAAGAAAAAAATAATAATAAAAATGAAAATAAAATAAAATATAAATACACAGATTCGCCCCAAAGCATCATGAGAGAAATCTCTAATTGACCAACTTAAAGATTTTATTTTTAAAAAAATTAGAGATAGGGATGAGAATTTTTTTATTGGCGAATTAGAGAAAAAGAGGAACTCGAGATTCAATTGAGAAAATCTGCTCGATTTCAATACGCAAAATCTCTCGCAAAAATTTATACAAATTGTCAGAAAATGGCCTCGAAGATATATTTTTTTTTTTTTTTTTAAGGGCACCATTCCAATTTTTATACCGTCTCGTAAATTTCTCTCAGCAGGGACACGTATTTCTTTGCTCAGGATTAAAAGATGATTTTTACTCATTATTATAATCATGATATAATTAGTTATAATTATAATCATGATATATTATTATCAAAATTTAATTTTTCCAATTTCCTAAAAAATTACTACTCTGAAATTTATAATTTTCTCGAGTGAAAAAAATTACAACTCTGAGATTTATAATTTTCTCGAGTGAAAAAATGACAACTCTGAGATTTATAAATTTTTCCGAGTAAAAAAATTAAATTCTTCTAAATTTTTTCAATTTCCTAAAAAATTACAACTCTGAGATTTATAAATTTTCCCGAGTGAAAAAATTGCAACTCTGAGATTTATAAATTTTCCGGAGGGAATAAATTAAGGTGTACAGCATTGAAAATGGAGGTCATTATCGTCATTGTCATTATGATCAGAGCCCGTTGCTTTCCAACTCAATAACAAGACTCACCCTCTCCTTATCTTTGTGGACAGATCTACTTTCTCTCGATCTCCAACTCACCTGTAACAATAAAAAAAATAAACAAATTAACAACCAGTAAAAATCCAGTTAAAAATATAAGAGAGAATAATTTTTATTATAATATTATTACTATTATCGTTTCGTCTTTCTCTAGAAAAAAAAAAAAAAAAAAAAAAAAAAATCTATACGAGGAATTAGATGGCGTGTATGGCATGTTGGAGTTTAAGAGAAAAAAAAAAATCTTCGCCGAGACACATGTCGCGACGACTGTAATCCAACCGAGATATGAACAAAAAAAAAAACAAAAAAAATCTAAAAAAAAAAATCTCAACGGTCTTTACACGTCGTTTATGCTCTCGTGCGAGATCGGAAACCTTTGACACGCCACTAGATTTTCATTTTATCGACCTCTGGCTCAACCGCACGTTGGAAACCATCAATTAAGTGACTAAGCAGAGAGAGAGAGAGAGAGACACTTCTCATTATAGTGATAGATTTCAGATAACACTTTTTTGCCTTTTTTTTTTTTTTTTTAGCCTCGATCGATTGTGACGGCAATCAGACGAGAATAATAAAAAAAAATCGATAATTGCTCATTCGACGAGCTCACTAAAAATAGAAAAAATTCAAGGCTAAACCAGACCAAACTCGACGTGTTAGTTCGAAATCCTCCTCAGTTTTTTTCTTCTTTACGAGAAAAGCGAGAAATTTTCCTCGTTTATTCTCGACGAATTTTTTTTTTTATTTTCGGATTTTTTTTTAAATTTTGGATTTTTTTTTAAATTTTGGGCAATTTTTTAAATTTCACAAAATTTCATGGTCGGATTTATTTGAGATTTTATCGAGTGAAAAGTTTGCTGATAAGATTACGTAGGCGTTATTAAAATTGTTTTTTACGAAAAAGCCCACAAAAATAATGTTGCATCTAATTGCATAAACAAGAACGTTTTTTCCTCCTTCATTTTCCACGAAATTTTTTTAATTTTCGAAAATTTCGTGATGGGATTTACTTGAGAAGATTTTATCGAGTGAAAAGTTTGCTGAGCCTGATAAGATTACGTAGGCGTTATGGAATTTTTTTTTTTACGAAAAAGTCCACAAAAATAATGTTGCATCTACGTGCATAAACAAAGAGAAAATTGCCTCGTAGTGACAAAATATTTTCCATGTACACAAAGAAAAAAAAAAAAACAAAAATTAACCCAAACAAATATTTATCGGTTACGAATAAAAATCAATGATAAAATAGGGGATGAAAATGGGGATGAAAATAAGTCGAAAGTTGGTGAATTTCTCTCTCGAGGTCAAGGGATGAAGCCAATGACGAAATAATCTTTTTTTGTTTTTTTTTTTTTAAACACAAAAATATTTTAACGACTCGCTGAATCATTATGAATTTTTTTTTAATCACGCATGCTCACGAGTTCAAGTCCACTCGAAAAATTTTATCGAATAAATATGATTCACACGCGGAAATAAAAAATATAAAAAAAAAAAAATTCATCGTGTCATGCGAGCTTAATTAATTTAATTGACTGAAAAAAAAACAAGAATGGAGATTTGTTGGATTAATTGAAATTGTTTTTTTTTTTTTGTTTTTTTTTTGACATGATTTCGAATTCTCGTGTTGGTTTATTATTATTATTATTATTATTGTTGAATTTGATTTCATACACGTGTTCAATTAAATGCGAGCATTGTGATCAAACGCAGAGCTTGAACGAGCTATGACTGTTGAGAAATTACTGATCGATGATTTTCATTGTGAGGAATGAGTCGTTTCAATTTATTGCGCGAGGTGTCAGGATGGAGAATTCCCTGCCTTGGTATTGGTACGAGCATGCAAATGCGTTACTAGTGTTGTGCATATATATATATATATGTATATATCTATCTATCTATCTACCTATCTATCTATCTATCTATCTATATATATCTATCTATATATGCATATATATACATATACACACACACACACACACACACACACACACACACACACATATATATAGAGACTTACAATTAGTTGCAACGTACCGAGCGATATATCCGCACACAGGAAACAGCGAGAGAGATCGAGATAGAGATTGGAATGTGCTAATGAGTCATCGGTATTCTATATATACATATATATGGATCTATCTCAACCCAAACTATATATATATGTATGTGTGTGTGTGTGTGTGTGTGTGTGTAGCCTATATATATTAACCAGAGGGTGCAAATACTCGAATAATTTCTCTGTCCTGTCTGTCGCTGCCAAATCATCGAGTACAGAATGCAAAAATTGCTAATGAAAATGGTAAAAATGTTTGGGTTCAAAATGATTAAAAAAAAATGTTAATAATTTTTTTTTTTTTTTTTGTAAATGGATAAAATTTTGAGCAATTTATTTTATTGACATTGCGGGAAATAAATTGTCGCTATTTATTCGTTGCAGTCATATATATATATATATATATATATATATTATATATAAAAAAATAATATATATATATATTATATATAAAAAAATAATATATAATATATATATATGTGTTGGTAGCTTTATGTATTATAATAGAGCATTTATGCCGTGTATATAGTCGCAAACATTGGACGTTTTACGAGCCATTTTGACATGGCGTCACGGCAATGAATTTAATATCAAGGACTAGAGGATAGCTCGCCAGTCTTGTCAACAGAATAAAATCAATTAACGGCGGAGCGGAGAGAGTAAAACTTTTCTAACATTTATAGACTTTTTTTTTTGTTTTTTTTTTTTTTTCTATTTCGATCGTTCATTCATTGTTTTATACGAGCAGCCACATCGATTCGTCTTTAACGACAGTTTGCCAAGAGACCTGACATGAATTGTGTTGGGTTAACCTGAGGCCGAGACACGATTACCAATAAAGAAATTGCACTGATTACTCTCGCTAGAAATGAGCGCAATTAATTAAATTACAATTTAACGTTTATTTTACAATTTGAGTGTTTTTCTATTTTTTTTTTCTTTTTTTTTTCGTAGTTGAGCAATTTTTGTTTAAAAATTTATTGGATAATTTTTCTACCCTTTTGAGGGACCAAAAAAAATGAGAAAAAAGATCTTCGAAGGTTCTTAAATATTTAAATGTCGAACGACAATTACCAATAAAGAAATTGCACTAATTACTCTCGCTAGAAATGAGTGCAATTAATTAAATTACAATTTAACGTTTATTTTACGATTTGAGGGTTTTTCTATTTTTTTGCTCAATTAATTAAATTACAATTCAACGTTTATTTTACGATTTGAGAGTTTTTCTTTTTTTTTCGTAGTTGGGCAATTTTAAAAAATTTATCGAACAATTTTTCTACCCTTTTGAGGGATCAAAAAAAATTAGAAGAAAAATCTCCGAAGATTCTTAAATATGGAAACGTCGAGTGAAAATGACCAAAAAAGAAATTGCACTAATTACTCTCGCCAGAAATGAGCGCAATTAATTAAATTACAATTTAACGTTTATTTTACGATTTGAGGGTTTTTCTATTTTTTTGCTCAATTAATTAAATTACAATTTAACGTTTATTTTACGATTTGAGGATTTTTCTAATTTTTTTTTCTATTTTTTTCGTACTTGGGCAATTTTGTTGAAAAATTTATTGAATAACTTTTCTACCCTTTTGAGGGATAAAAAAAAATTAGAAGAAAAATCTCCGAAGATTCTTAAATATGGAAACGTCGAGTGAAAATGACCAAAAAAGAAATTGCACTAATTACTCTCGCCAGAAATGACCGCAATTAATTAAATTACAATTTAACGTTTATTTTACGATTTGGGAGTTTTTCTTTTTTTTTTTCGTAGTTGGGCAATTTTAAAAAATTTATCGGACAATTTTTCTACCTTTTTGAGGGATAAAAAAAAATTAGAAGAAAAATCTCCGAAGGTTCTAAAATATTGAAAAGTTTGTGTATTCTGTGCTGCTAGCACGTGGAGAGATTACAATAAGCACGTATTTCGCTCATATCACCGACAAGCACGCAAAAAACAATTGCCGGATAATGAAAAACGATTCTCGATATTTTATCTCTCGTTGGTGGAAAATGTTTATGAAAAAAAGTCACGATGTCACGATTATAGCCGAGCAACTTGGTCGTTGTGAATTAATAAATATACATAAATCGATACCTGGGACTCCTTCGTATGGCCATATAGAGCTTTTAATGCATCAATAATATATAATTATTATGACTTTTGTCTTTTTCAATAGTCGACATTGCCGAGCTCAAAATAATACAAATAAAATTAATTAATTTCAGGAATTAATATTAAATATTATTATTATTATTATTAAATCTTTTTTGGAAAAACAAAAAAAGTATTTGTGCCTTTTATAAAATTGTCGATGAAATGACAATTTTTGAGGAAAATACAAATGTCGAGAATCCATGAATCTTGGGTTAATTTTTTTTTTTTTTTTTTTTTTTTTTCGTGCAAATCATTGTGAAAAGGAAGCAGTGCGATTGGTGCTTCGTCATTTCCGATAAAAAAATTATGGTTTTCCCTTTTTTACTTGCAGATAAGAAAAACGTGACAGTAAAGTGTTTATTCAAACAAATGATGGTATATATACATATATACACACACATATATATATATACATATACATATACATTTATATACATGTATATATATTTTATAGGCATGAAATTTTTTTGGTTTTTAATTATAAAAATATTTTACGTTCGATTTAGTCGGAATGGCCCATATATTTGTTTATGTCGCGATGACGCAGCGAAGCGATCTTCGGTGTACTTTGGTGACCTCGTGTGAGCTGGCCCGACCGACGAGGCGAGGCGCGCATAACGAGCTTCATTCATTCGCGAGAGTATCTCGAGGGTCAACGCATTTTCTTTATTACGTACAGACCGATAAGAGATAAGAGAGAATCGTGCAGCTGATATTTCTCTCTGTATCCTCGACCATTTGAGAACTATAGAAGAAGCTTTTAGAAAGCTTGAAAAAAAAAAAAAGCTTTGAAAAAAAAAAGCTAAAAAAAATTAAATGGAAATATAAATGTGAAAATTAAAAAAAAAAAAAATTCTCGTTGATAACGAAAAATCAACAGATGCACGTGGCGACTTTCTCGGGTAACGAGAATCTTTTTTTTTTTTTTCTTTCATTTTCACGTTGCCACATTTATTTGCATCAGAATGCGCGAGAAAATTAGCGGCGCACGACGTTGAATTAACATAATTAAAGCCGTACGAGCGAGGTCGAGCGAGATATGGAATTGCGATTTTTATCATATTTTTATGCAGTGTGTTATCATCGCACGAGCGGGCAATGCCAGATTAATAACAACCACGCAGTTTACTTTTCACTCGATTTTTTTTTTTATGATTTTGTTTTTCTTTTTTACAATATTTTTTTATTTTATTTTCCTTGGTGGATTCGCATTTCCGGGCTGGTCGATATATATATATATACGTGATTTTATATATATATATATATATATGCGCGTACGAAATGTCTTTTTCCTGTTTGCACTTTCTCGGCAGACGGGAAAGGATTTTTTTTTTTTTTTTCACACCACGATCGAATTATTTACACTCGTTCGTCATTTTTTTTTTCACGATATAATAATCAATTATAAATTTTTCATTTTTATTAAAATAATATTATTGAATATTAAATTAATTTGTTTAATGGTCAAAGTTTTCATAGTTAATTTATTTTTCTCACCGTTGAAAATTTAATGCTGATCGACTCGAAATATTTCACTAAAAACTTCATACTATTATCTTTATTGTCAATATTATTTTTTTCTCGTTCAGAGGACGTTGAGAATGAGAATGAAATTTTTGAAAAATTCACTGGATTGACTGAATCGGTCAATTTCACGATCAAGGCTTTGAGCTGCTGTGAATAAAAAAAAAAAAAAAGCATATGAATAATTTTTTTAAATCCTTTTGTGTGCCTGTGTGTGTGTATTTTTCACATTCGCATTAGTCATTTGCAATTTTCTTCTGACTAATAATTGGTGAATCATTATTCAATCAAAATTCATTGTTAATGTCCCGCGCGTGTTCATTTTGCCTTCTAATCATTTCACCATCGAGGCACTTGAAATAATTAATGTCGTATAAACGCCAACGCTAATTTTTCCTCACATATTTAGCAGCTAAAGTATAGCCAAATATATAAAATGAAAATTAACATTAAAGCTGTTCCCTCTTAAATAATATTATTTATAATTTATAAAATTTAGACCAAGTGAAGATTCCCAAAAATCTATTTTTGTAACACGCGCGTGATTTTGTGGCGCATATTTGAGGCCTTGCAGTTTTAGTGGATCGATATATATATATATATATATATATATATATATATATAATATTTGTTAGCCTCAAAATGGGACAGAGGCACAAGGTCCTTGAATATTTTTTTTTTAATTTCAATTCTCGAGCCAAGAACATTTAAGTCAATTACTTATTCATAATTAATTCACTGATAAAAATATTCATATATTTTTTTCCAAATTTAATTTTTTCAATTTTTTCACAAATTTTAATTTGAAATAATTCACGTATATTTTTTTTTTTAATTTCAATTCTCGAGCCAAGAACATTTGAGTCAATTACTTATTCATAATATTAATTCGCTGATAAAAATTTCTCTTTTTTTTCCAATTTTTTCACAAATTTTATTTTTAAATAATTATTTAATCTTTTTCTAAATTACATACTCCAGTCTCTTCCCTATAATTCACAGCGTGTATTTTTGTTGCTTTGTCATTGTTATCATTCATTTCCGAGTCGACTCATGAAAGAAAAAAAAAAAAAAAAAAAATAGCTCGAGTGAATTGACGGATGCGGCAATGATACGACGATAAAACACTCGTAGTGCATTAAAAATACAAATGTAAAAACTCTCACACACACACACACACACACACGATAAATTTGTGATCAACTTTTGGGAAAAAATATAATGAACGGAGCCGAATAAACGTAGCAACTTAAACACCGGACGAATTCCGACTAAAACATTTAAACCGAAAAGTTAAACAGCTGATTGAATGCGTTGGATTACGCAAACGTGTGCGTCGTTCCATGAGTAACTTTAGTGTGTACGCGTGTATGCGTTGGAAGAGTTGGCTGAGTCTGAGAATTTACATTTAAATTTATATATATATGTATATATATATATATATATATGTGTGTATATATGTATGTATATATGTATGTATATATGTATATGTATATATATATGTATATGTATGTATACATGTATATGTATATGTATATGTATATGTATATGTATATGTATATGTATATGTATATGTATGTGTATATGTATATGTATATGTATATGTATATGTATATGTATATGTATATGTATATGTATGTGTATATGTAATATATATATATATATATATATATATATATATATATATATATATATATATATATATATATATATATGGAGCACACACGAGATGTGCACGCATTCTCGTGCGTGCCACATACCCCACTTACGCAATTCTCGACGAGTGCAGAGTTTATTTGCGGTCTGTCTATGCCGAACTAACCAAACGGTCTCGCATCTCCGACAACCGCACGATTTTGTCGTCTTCTCTCATTTTTAAGCTTTTCCTCACCTCTTCCTCCTTCCTCCTTCATTTTAACTCGCAAAATGATCCATAAAAATATTTAAAAAAAAAAAAAAAACAAAAAACGAATTTTCAACATTAAATGTCACGTTTTTAAGTGCCATTTTGTTGCTTAAATTTAACGAGTCACCAAAAATTTTGCCAGCAGAATTTTAATCGTTGATTACAAAAATTATTATTGATATGGAAAATGAAACTTAAACAATAATTGTTTATTTAACGGAGAATATAAGACGTTGCTTGAAATATCGAATCGTATTTCGTAAGTCAATGAGACTCTTTTGAATTTTAGACGTTCTTTTGTTTTTATTTTTTTTTTTTGTTTGTTTAATTAACAAAACAAAAAATAACGAGCGATTTCCAAACGAGCTATTGGTTAATATTTCAATTGAGGTCATCGAGCTCAGGCGTTCACTGATTTGCTCGATTGAGCTCTCGGTCGTTCTATATATATTTATATATATAATTCATGTGTATATATATAGATGTGTATTATCGACGCGAAAGAGCTTACACTCGTCGAAAATTGATGTGTTCACGAGGACAGGTGTTTGTGAGTTTGAAAGATATTGCGTAATTATATATATATATATACATATATATATATGTGAGCCTCGAGCAAAACATTAAAATGGTGCACAAACACACGCACACGAATGACCAGAGTGAAAATGCATGCTAGGCAAGTGCGTTGTATAGGCCTCTCAGCTCTGTGCCAGAAACAAAAATATATCCGGGAGGGGAAAAAAAAAAAATATATGAGCTTTAGTGTGGTCGAACTGTTGGCTTCGTTGTCGTCGTCATCGTCGTGTCACGTGTTTCTTCGGGGTCGGCAGACGTGCAACAATCGCTCAAACATATCAGGGTGAACAGTGTGAGTGCCAATTTACACGATTAGATAAATCATTCCACGAGTGACAAAATTTTTACATTTTAATTATTACTCAATTTAAGATCCTTGACACGATAAAATGTCCATTTGTTAACTCTAATTTAACATGCCAATTAAACAATTTTCTTGTAATAATAATCATTCTGAATATCGAGATGAAAAGCTATAAAAAAATCTGACTGATATATATATTTAGTCAGATTCTAATTTTATATATATATATATATATATATATATATATATATATATATATATATATATATATAAAATTAGAATCGCGAGTAACAAAATAATCAAAAAATCTGCAGATGCTGCTCGTGGAATTTAGAGAAGAAATAAATATAGAAGCGATTTAAATCTTAGTTTAAAAATTAGAGTCGATGATTCACGATGATTTTTTTTTTTCTTTTTGACTTATGCGTGATACACACCAGAGTGAAATCTTACAACTGGAAAAAGCCTTTAATCAAGTTACGCCTGGTAGCATAGTTATATCACATTTGATTCTGGTGCACGTTCGATAAAGTCTATAGCTGTTATGTGGACATATATATATATATATATATATATATATATATATATATATATATATATATATATATATATATGTGTATAGATATGTGTATATACATGTATATGTCTATGTATGTATGTATGTATGTATGTATGTATATATATATATATATATAGACAGAAGCCAGTGTGCACCTTGCACTCACCGCGAAACACGTGCATTTTACTCTCGGGACTCGGGTAAAAGGTCTTTCCCGTTTACATCCGGCACGTTGTCTAGTCTCCGATACAGTCTGGCTAATAGTTTTAACCGTGAAATCATACGGCTGCTTCACGTTGAAATGTTAAAAGTAAAGAAAGAAAGGAAAAAAAAAAGATTGGAGATTTTTCCTTATATCGTTTTTTTTTCCCTGTTGATTTTCTCGAAATTAAATCAGTCGATGGAAATTTTTCACTTTTAGCGCTCGACATTTTTTTTAGCAATTCAACACACAATAAAGTAAAAAAATGGTATCGACGACCTTAATTGTGCCGGAGAGAATAGCTGAATAATTTTTGTCTCTCATTCCATCTTGTTTTTATATAAAATAAAATAAAATAAAATAAAATAAAATAAAATAGAATAAAATAAAATAAAATAAAATAAAATAAAATAAAATAAAATAAAATAAAATAAAATAAAATAAAATAAAATAAAATAAAATAAAATAAAATAAAATAAAATAAAATAAAATAAAATAAAATAAAATAATATCAACGACCTTAATTGTACCAGAGAAAATATGTGAATAATTTTTGTCTCTCATTCCACCTTGTTTTTATATAAAACAAAAGATGTAAAAAATCGAGAGAAATTCATTTAATTGTTTTTCTTAGAAATTCTTGAGGATTAATTGGAAGCTCGTTGTCGTTAAAATAAGTTGATATTTTATTTTTATTATATTTTTTTCATTTTTTTTTTTTTATCATTAAAGTAGAGAATACAAAAAGCCATCGAGAGTTCTTTGTCCGGTTGTGGGATCGCGTTTGCGTTCTAACATGGGCGAGTATATAACATGGGGGCAGGTGCTCGAGGTCCACATCGTCCTCGTCTTGGCTGTCTCGCCAGTAGGGGGATGCTGGATTTTATGCACTTTGTTTCATCGTCCACCACACACACACAAACACAAACATATACAAGACGGTCATTTCTCTTTGTCCTTTTTTTTTCTTTTTTCTTTTTTTTTTTTTCGTTACAAGCCAGTCGCTCGCAAGTTCTCCCTGAAACCGGTTATACTATATATACGCGTTTCTCTCTCCCTCTCTCTCTCTCTCTCTCTCTCTCTCTCTCTCTCTCTCTTTTTGTGTTCGTGCTGGACCACGAGAAGCTGTAGCGATCGAGAGTACTTGAAACTGGCTGGAATCTTTATATTCAACGCTGCTCGAACTATCAACTTTTTTTAATCTCTTTTTTTTTGTTATTCTCTTTGCGGTGTCTTGAGAGAATCCTCCCTCTTTAGGAAACTTGAACACGCTGTGAGATGCACCAACAGCCCCGTCTCTCACGTTGTTTCGAATATTATTTTATCAACTATGAGGACAATTAAAAAAAAAAAACAAAAACAAAAAAGATCGAAATCTTTCATAGTGGAAAAAAAAAACTACGAAACATCCTCGATTCAAGGTCATCGAGAAATAAATTCATAAAAATTATCATTGTCGATGGAAAAAAAAACAAAAAAAAGTAAATAATATTATTGTTGTAATTACCAGTATGTCCTGCAACGAGACCGGCATCACGGAGCACGTTGACATATCCTTCTCCCCTTTCCAATAATCACAATTTCAGTTCGGATGATAAAAGTTTTTTTTTTTTTTTTTCTACCTCGCTCGAGCTCCATGTAAAAATTTCACTGCGTCGATCACTTTTTCCATTGAGGGTTGAAAAATTCTCCTACGAGGCAAAACGATTTTCGTTCAACTGGTAGATTTATAATTTTTACCTCCAAACATTTAATCCGATGAAAACTTTAGTTTATTAAAAAAAAAAAAAACAAAACTAATAATTATAATTATAATTGTAATAATTATTTTTTGCAATTAGGCGATATTTTCGGACTGGCGTTTGGTATCGCGCGCGCGAGCTTCCCGAGCAACTGTTAACATCCGGCAGGCCGCGTGGACACTGCCCATCGGGAGGAACCGCGATTCCGCCGCGGAAGTCTCGAGCCTCGCGCTCTCTTCGCCCTCCACCTCCCCCCCCACGTCTCACCCCACCCCTCCCCTCACCCGTGCCATCGCCTTTACTACTGCTCAACGGGCTGTTACTACTATATTGAATTAAGCTACAGTACGTCACCCCAAAGACACACGCGGAACACTCTATATAGGCCCCCCCCTCTCACCCCCCCCCCCCCACCTCTTGCCTCTATTTCACACGCCGACATAATCCAATATCGCGGAGCATAGGCCTCGTGGTTATGCGGTTGTCAGGTTGCGTTCCGCCTATATATATATATCTATAGATTAATGTATATATATGTATATATATATATGTATATAGATATATATATATATATATATATATATATATATATATATATAACTATAAGTCACGATCTACAACGTTTTATACGTATATATATATATATATATTGGCGTTGGTATATTTTCGTTTTTATGCGAGAAAACGTTGTAGATCGTGATAGTATTTGGCAAGTTGCCAAGTATTGCCCACCCAGTATATTGATGATTATATATAGTTGCAGAAAATGATTTTATTTTATAAAAATCAAACTACAAAAGTTTAATCATTGGGACAATTTTTTTTGTTTTTAGTGAACGAAAAAAAAAAAAAAAAAAACCAGGAATAAAAATAATTAATTGATTTTTGGGTTGAATAACTTTGAACTTTTATTCCATATCGATAACTACCCGGTATAATTTTTTTTTTTTTCCCAATAATTTCTTCTTTTTGCATTATTTTGATCATTTTCATATTTCTCTTTCTCATTGATGTTTGGGCTTGCCCTGGGAGTTTGCAATTAATAATTCTTATGACGACGACGACGACGACAACGACGACGAATGGCAAACGAGTTCTGCACCGAATAGCCGGTTCACCGTTTCGCGGCGCTTCGGGCCGATAAATCGCCGGAGACTCTCCTGTAGAGTTCCAGAGGCGAAGGTATAGGTGGAGTATATCTATATATATATATATACATATAGGCATTTATACTGAGATTTACCTATATATAGATATAGATATAGATATAGATATATATATATATATATATATATATATATATATATATATATATATATATATATATATATATATATATATATATATATACACCTATATATATAGGTATAATCTATATAAAAGAGTAACTCCGGACGTTCACCGTCTCGGGGAATCCGTTCATTCGTTCCAAGGAGGAGAATACTTTGGCGTGTCTTTCTGGCCGTTGACCCGGGGAAAAAGCCCCCCCCCTCCCCCTCCCCCTCCCCCCTCCCTCGCGCTCATCTCCCGTGAAAAAGGTGAGGGAAATAAAAAGTAAAAAAAGAGCCAAGGCGTTACGGCTCTGTGCGCAGCACCCGCAATCGACCTTTGGTAGTTTTTTTTTTTTTTGTTTTTTCCAATTAATCTGGGAAAGCTCCGAAATGGAGAATTAAGGCGAGGCGAGGAAAATGAAACGAAATGAACATGTAAGAGAGAAATAAGGGGGATGAGATTAATATGAGGAAAAAAACATCATCGATCTAATTTTTCAAGATTGCGTCTGACCGTAATGATGGAATTTATCTACTTGCAGTTTTTTTTTTTTTTTTTTTTTTTTTTTTTTTTCGAAGTAAAAAAGATTTCGTAAAATTTTCACAGCGCTGCGATCTTTTTACAGAGCCAATTGCCGTATAACATTTGCCCTTTCCGCGCTAGACACGTTTCATTCGCTAATATATATATATATACGTACATACATTTAAAAAAAAAAAAAAAAAAAAAAAAATTATATATATATATATATATTTATATATACATATATATATATATGTACATATATATAATGTACGTGGGCCGTACAGGTACTGGTCGAGACTACTATCTGTATCGCGTGTCTAGGACGACAAGGGCATTTTTACAATGTTTAAGCATCGAACATACGCCCTTATGGATTTAGAGACGCGATAATAGCGATATACAGCCGAGTCCTCGAGGAGGTCAAGCCAGCCCAGTATTAGCTAGTCCTGGTAGAGCTAGTGCTCTGTGCCGTGGTAATTTGATATTGGCCAGAGGCCAAGCAACTGGAGAGCCAATGAAGAGAGAAAGGGAGAGAGAGAGAGAGAGAGGGAGGGGGGGGGGAAGAGAGAGCGAGAGAGAGAGAGAAAGCCCTTGCGAGAGCAACCGGAGACCGGAAAATAGTTGAGGGATCGTGGCAAGCGAGGATTGCCGAGTCCTGTTTGCCTCGAGATAATTTATAGCAATACGCACATGTCAGGAGAGAAGCGACATTTTATGAAGGTGACCAAAAGCTGCACAAGCAACAATTTTACCACTTTAAAAGACGCCCCTATATATCTCATTATTATCTCACCCCTTGTTTATCTCTCGTGAATATTTAAGTATCAGAAAAACTGGGTGCTGGAATTGCTGGAACATTGCCGAGATTTTTTTATTTAATTCTCCGAGATAATTTATAAAAATCCACACAGTCCTGATGGACTCGAGATAATTTATAGCAATCCGCTAGAGTCCTGATGGACTCGAGATAATTTATAGCAATCCGCTAGAGTCCTGTTCGACTCGAGATAATTTATAGCAATCCGCTAGAGTCCTGTTCGACTCGAGATAATTTATAGCAATCCGCTAGAGTCCTGATGGACTCGAGATAATTTATAGCAATCCGCTAGAGTCCTGTTCGACTCGAGATAATTTATAGCAATCCGCTAGAGTCCTGTTCGACTCGAGATAATTTATAGCAATCCGCTAGAGTCCTGATCGACTCGAGATAATTTATAGCAATCCGCTAGAGTCCTGTTCGACTCGAGATAATTTATAGCAATCCGCTAGAGTCCTGATGGACTCGAGATAATTTATAGCAATCCGCTAGAGTCCTGATCGACTCGAGATAATTTATAGCAATCCGCTAGAGTCCTGATTGACTCGAGATAATTTATAGCAATCCGCTAGAGTCCTGTTCGACTCGAGATAATTTATAGCAATCCGCTAGAGTCCTGATGGACTCGAGATAATTTATAGCAATCCGCTAGAGTCCTGTTCGACTCGAGATAATTTATAGCAATCCGCTAGAGTCCTGTTCGACTCGAGATAATTTATAGCAATCCGCTAGAGTCCTGATCGACTCGAGATAATTTATAGCAATCCGCTAGAGTCCTGTTCGACTCGAGATAATTTATAGCAATCCGCTAGAGTCCTGATGGACTCGAGATAATTTATAGCAATCCGCTAGAGTCCTGATGGACTCGAGATAATTTATAGCAATCCGCTAGAGTCCTGTTCGACTCGAGATAATTTATAGCAATCCGCTAGAGTCCTGATGGACTCGAGATAATTTATAGCAATCCGCTAGAGTCCTGTTCGACTCGAGATAATTTATAGCAATCCGCTAGAGTCCTGTTCGACTCGAGATAATTTATAGCAATCCGCTAGAGTCCTGTTCGACTCGAGATAATTTATAGCAATCCGTTAGAGTTTATATTGAACTATTTAGTGCAAAGCTCTGCTAATATATCGAGATTAAACTTAATATTTCGTTCATTCGTGAATTTGTTCGCGAATTTGTAAAGCAAAATTGCTTTATTCATAATTTTATATTGTGCACTGTCGTTGAATTTTAATATTTAGTAAACCGAACACGTTTTACCGCTTCTGACAATATGCAATTATGGATTTTATGTCGTTTCAAATATTATTATTATTATTATTATTATTATTATTATTATTATTTATACCAAGGCCGATGAGGGGCGAAAGTTTTTCTCACTCTCTCCTTTCTTTTTCACCAGGAGAAAAATTACGCGGACGAAAAATCATCAGACAGAGACGCGCGGCACGTCCGACGGTAAGGATGGTTGGACAGACACTGATCGGACGATGCCCGAGCGCTAATATAAACACGCATATGTATATTCTGGCTGGTGCACCAGCTTATAAAATGTCTGTGTGTGAAGAAACCGCTTCGTCAAGGCATATATGAATGCATGGATGGGGTGAGTCAATATATGTCCTCTGTACAATTTTATATGCGAGCACGTTTTATCATTGCAATATAAACCCTAGATATAGATAGATATATATATATATATATATATATATATATATATATATATATATATATATATATATCTATATATAAACCCAAACAGATCGAGTGATATATATATATATATCACTCGATGTATGTTTATCTCTTCATACACACGTACAGAATCAATCGTGTGTCTCCTCTTGTGAGCCCGTTCGGTTTATGACACAACGAGAGAGAGAGAGAGAGAGAGAGAGCATAATGCAAATGCTGGGATAATTCTCACAGGCACACAAAGCTCGTGTGGACACAATTAGAATCGACATTATCGTAATTCATAAATGAGCTAATCTGTTAAAAGTAAACGTGAGATCGTACAGGAATGATATTTCGTCCCATTGAATTATTTATTTATTGAACGTTTAGAGAATTTTTTGACAAAATTCATTTATTTATGAAATTTTCCTGTTTGCAATAGGAGAGCGAGCCTATTTTTTTTTTTTTCACCAGTGTAGAAAGAATATTTTTGCCGCCATTTTGTTTTGAGTTCGAGGAAGAATTATTATAAATTTTTGATTAATGCAATATAATTGTCAAAAAAATTTTATACCCTTATCGTAATTCGTAAATGAGCTAATCTGTTAAAAGTAAACGTGAGATCGTACAGGAACGATATTTCGTCCCATTGAATTATTTATTTATTGAACGTTTAGAGAATTTTTTGACAAAATTCATTTATTTATGAAATTTTCCTGTTTGCAATAGGAGAGCGAGCCTATTTTTTTTTTTTTCACCAGTGTAGAAAGAATATTTTTGCCGCCATTTTGTTTTGAGTTCGAGGAAGAATTATTATAAATTTTTATCAGTCCAATATAATTGTCAAAAAAATTTTATACCAGTAAAAAATTCTGACAAGTTTTTTTTATACCGGTAAAAAATTTTGACAAGTTTTTTTATACCGGTAAAAAATTCTGACAAGTTTTTTTATACCGGTAAAAAATTTTGACAAGTTTTTTTATACAGAAATTGAAAATATTTTTCAAAAATTGTAACAAACATTTCACTTCAATCTTAATTGATTTTTTTAAATTTATTTTTAATTAAGTAGCATTGACGGTTAGAATCGAAGAATAAATTTTTTTGCTGGTTGAAAATATTTCCAAGTGAAGATTAGAAATCGTTAATAGTAAATCGGTGAGGTGAGGAATCTTGTCGGAGATATTTCCACGACATGGGAACGTGAATGTGGCAGAGCAGGGAGGCCCCCACGTCGTCGTGATCGTCATCATCATCATCATCATCATCATCCTCATCGTCTCTTTAACACTCTGACAGTCGACTGCCCTGTTTGTTACACGTCGATGAGGTTGCTGTTGCTCATGTTTCTCATGCACACACACACGCAAAATTTACACGCACAAATTCACACGCAAAAAATTACACGCACAAATTTACACGCAAAAATTTACACGCATAAATTTACACGCAAAAATTTACACGCAAAAATTTACACGCAATAATTTACACGCCCAAATTTACACGCACAAATTTACACGCAAAAATTTACACGCACAAATTTACACGCAAAAATTTACACGCAAAAATTTACACGCAAAAATTTACACGCATAAATTTACACGCAAAAATTTACACGCATAAGTTTATACACACGCACACATTTACACGTAAGCGAGAATGCAGTCGGGTGATATTATAATTTCTAATTGAAACGCGCCACGGTGTGGAACGAGTATGAGCTGGGAGTGCACGCTGCATTGTTCAACGGGGCAGCAACAGAGAATACAAAATATAGTCAAATCCCCCTGCAGACTGTTCTGGCTTCCGACTTATATTCATCGATGCGGCGTTCTCTTGATTACATAGAGCACACTTTATTATACACCGTACATGCCCCCTTTAACTGCGTGACTTTTCATTATTTTTTTTACCCCTTGACGTTTAACATTCGACTCACGATTTTCCAAGGTACAAAGTTGGAAGATTTAATAAAGGTTAACTCATCATTTTTTTTTTATTTATTTTTTTATAGTTAACTCTACGAGCTCGCTGATACCTCTGCACCATTTCTTTTTTTTTTTTTTTATATCATAATTTTACCCTGAACTATTTTTATGATCTATTTTTAGAATTAAAAATTCTACGAGAATTAAAATTCTACAAGAATTAAAAATTCTCCAAGAATTAAAAATCCTCCAAGAATTAAAATTCTACAAGAATTAAAAATTCTACAAGAATTAAAAATTCTACAAGAATTAAAAATTCTACAAGAATTAAAAATTCTACAAGAATTAAAAATTCTACAAGAATTAAAAATTCTACAAGAATTAAAAATTCTACAAGAATTAAAAATTCTACAAGAATTAAAAATTCTACAAGAATTAAAAATCCACAAGAATTAAAACTCTACAAGAATTAAAATTTCACAAGAATTAAAAATCTACAAGAATTAAAAATCCACAAGAATTAAAAATTCAACAAGAATTAAAATTCTACAAGAATTAAAATTCTACAAGAATTAAAATTCTACAAGAATTAAAAATCTACAAGAATTAAAAATCCATAAGAATTAAAAGTCCACAAGAATTAAAACTCTACAAGAATTAAAATTTCACAAGATGATGACAAAGAAACGAGCAGATGTGGGGACTCAAACGAGTTCTAGAGTCAGCTCGATAAATATTCAGGCCAAACGGAGATATGTAGAGCAAACGAGCTCTAGAGTCAGCTCGATAGATATTCAGGTTTATAAGAGGCTGCATCGCCTTGCGTGGCAATACACAACCCTTTTTAACTAGAACTTGTGCGATCTAGCGCCCTTTTCGACGTTAAGTACTTCGCGTCTCTTTTACTTTCAGAGGGAGAGAGAGAGAGGGAGAGAGGGGAGAGAGAGAGAGAGAGAGAGAGAGAGAGAGAGAGAGAGAGAGAGAGAGAGAGAGAGAGAGAGAGAGAGAGAGAGAGAGAGAGAGAGAGAGAGAGAGAGAGAGAGAGAGAAAGAGAGAGAGAGAGAGAGAGAGAGAGAGAGAGGACGAGGGTGAATAAATTATTCGGCTTAGTGGCTCGGAAATCCAGCACGCAGACGAACACATGCAACTTTTACCCTCGACATATCCTCAATGCCCTTGTCTAATCCACGCTGCATCGTTTGCAGTATGATATCTTCAATTGCCCCTTTATACACTTACTGGCTGCCTGCAGTCACAGTTTTATGACACTTGCAACACTTGCGTGTGTCAATATTTTTTTTCATTTATCCATTCGTCATGCCAATAAAGGGAGGATAGATCGATTTTACTTGAAAAATCAATGAACAGATGAAGCATTAAATGTTTCTAAAAAATTTCACCCCTTGAACTTTATGAAATATCAACTTAATCAATTTAATTTATTTCCTATCGAATGTCTAAAATAAATTTTATAGCACCAAAAAAGTTGTAGAAAAATACTAATTTAAAGACGTTAAATTTCGAGATTTTATAAATTTTAATTTTTTAAATCCTTATGGAATTAATAAAATGCGCACAATGTCAAATGATGTTTGCGATTCTACAGCTAATCATTTTCCTAGGCTACAGAATCAGATTATGACGACTGATTATGAGATAATCTTATCAGTGTATTTCTGTTTAGCCGAAAGGTCAGTACAGCTACTTTATAAAATGTACAAATCTACTACTAAATGAATTTTATAGTACAAAAAAATAAGTAAAAAAAATACCATAGATAAATAAATATATTCCAGATTTCCATAAATTTCCAGATTTTATAAATCGTTATTTATTTAATCCTTATGGAATTAATAAAATGCGCACAATGTCAAATAATGTTTGCGATTCTACAGCTAATCATTTTCCTAGGCTACAGAATCAGATTATGACGACTGATTATGTGATAATCTTATCAGTGTATTTCTGTATGTGCCTGATCCTCGGCGATGTTTCTTTATTTAGCCGATAGGTCGGTATAGCTACTTTATAAAATGTACAAATTTACTTCTCACGTGGTGTTGGGGATACGAAAACTCGGTTAGACAAGCTACTGACTTGGTTGAACGCAGTAATAAATACATCAATGTATAAAGTTTGTTAGGAAGCGCCTCCAACATCATACACTCGAGTTTCCCGAGCACGTGAATTTAAAGGGGCTTCGCGCAATCTTGTTTACCTAATCCCAACATTGAACCAGTCAACTCTCTTTCTCTCTCTGGTTATTTTGTTTCCTTGGTAGTTACTCTTAATGCATGGAAAAGTATCTTTTACCATATACAAGAATTAAAATTCTACAGGAATTAAAATTCTACAAGAATTAAAATTCTACAAGAATTAAAATTCTACAAGAATTAAAATTCTACAAGAATTAAAGTTCTACAAGAATTAAAATTCTACAAGAATTAAAATTCTTCAGGAATTAACATTCTACAAGAATTAAAATTCTACAAGAATTAAAATTCTACAAGAATTAAAATTCTACAAGAATTAAAGTTCTACAAGAATTAAAATTCTACAAAAATTAAAATTCTACAGGAATTACAATTCTACAAGAATTAAAATTCTACAAGAATTAAAGTTCTACAAGAATTCAAATTCTACAAGAATTAAAATTCTACAAGAATTAAAATTTTACAAGAATTAAAATTTTACAGGAATTAAAATCCTACAAGAATTAAAATTCTACAAGAATTAAAATTCTACAAGAATTAAAATTCTACAAGAATTAAAATTCTACAAGAATTAAAATTCTACAGGAATTAAAATTCTACAAGAATTAAAATTCTACAAGAATTAAAATTCTACAAGAATTAAAGTTCTACAAGAATTAAAATTCTACAAGAATTAAAATTCTACAGGAATTAAAATTTTACAAGAATTAAAATTTTACAAGAATTAAAATTCTATAAGAATTAAAAAAGCGACATAATTCTGTTTCGAGTGACATTGTTCAATGCAGTTGTGCTTCATCCACAGATTTTCCGTTTTGAATAATAAACGAGAATCATTGGATTTAATGTCAGAGTTGAAGAGGGGAATAAAATAAAACAGAAAACGAGTGACACTCCGAATGTTATTATTCAAAGTCGCGGATGTGCAGTTTCCTCCCCGTTTGAACTTGATACTATTTTCCCATATCACGAATTACCGTAAGTACACGGTAATTTTACCGTGTATAATTAACCCGGTAAATTTACCGGGTATAATTAACCCGGTAAATTTACCGGGTAAAATTACCGTGAATTTGAGAAAATTGCTATGTTGAGATTTGGCATATTTGATAAAATTGACACGGGTTCTTGAATTTGTCCGACTGTCGCGTATGAGGGCGCCATTGAATGGCGAAGCTTCTCGAGATGCGATGGTCACGCACATCCGGGAAAGTGCGTGCGACGAGTTTACGCCTCTCTTGACTGTTGCAAATAAATGACAAGATCCAAAAGACACACACACACACAAAACCACATGCAATCTCAGCCCTGAAAATAGTAATTTAAAAATCGGGATGCATACCGAATCTGGCAAATTACATTAATTGTCAGCATGGAGAGAGGATTTTAAGGGTGTCATGAAGCAGTAAATTTCACGTATCTCGATATATCAGGCATTATTAAAATTGCAGGTAGTTGTGTGAATGAGGATTTCTGCACGAGGTGCAGTTGAAAATAAATATATATATATATATTCAATTGTACATCGTGTATGTATATATATACACACACATATATATATACATACACACACACACATATATATATATATATATATATATATATATATTCAGTTCTACCTCGTGTGTATATAAATATAATCACGTATTTTGTGTCACGAACTCAGTTTGACCTCTAACAATTAGTTTTCCTTTGTATACACTGCCCAGTTGTAGAAAAATATACACACACACACACAGTGGATAATAACAGTGAAAATTAGTTGTATGCGAGCAAGTCAGAGCAGCGACGACTTTTAAGGAGGACGGAATGGCAGTCAGAGCATAACTACATTGTCAGCGTGATCAAAATTGTATCTCGTGAGTATATATATATATATATTCAATTCTACCTCGTATATATATATATATATATATATATACAGTCAATTCTACCACGTATAAATATATATATATATATATTTATATATTTATATATTCAATTATACCTTGTATATATATATATATGTATAGTCACGTATTTTATGTCACGAACTCAGTTTGACCTCTAACAATTAGTTTTCCTTTGTACAACACTGCCCAGTTGTAGAAAAATATACACACACACACACATAGTGGATAATAACAGTGAAAATTATTTGTATGCGAGCAAGTCAGTGCAGCAACGACTCTTAAGGAGGACGGAATGGCAGTCAGAGCATAACCCATTGTCAGCGTGTTTATCCGGGTGATACACATAATGTAGACGACAATGGTAAGCCTGCGAGTTGCTGCACTTACTGAAAATCCACACAATGAACAGAGTCAGCCTTCCATTTTGCGCTCTCTCTCTCTCTCTCTCTCTCTCTCTCTCTCTCTCTATGCTAACTCAACACCAGAGTGGAATATTCCTTGACTCACAATCATTAACCAAATGAAAACTTTTATTACAACTACATCGCTCCCATTTTTTTCATTGGAAAAGTGTAGAAAAATGGGAAAAAATCCAAGGTCATTGACCCTTCTTTCGGCCCCAATTGAATATCCAATTTGTGCAATAATATCGTAATGGATTTTTTAATAGGGGATTCGACATATTTTAGGCTTGGAAAAAAATAATCCAAGAGACTCAACAGTCTGGCATTGACCTTCAATCTCTTATAGGGCACGGAATGCCAGAGCATAACCCCAGAGTAGAATATTGCTTGACTCACAATCAGTAACCCAATGACCATCTTTCATTTTGCTCCCTCTCTATCCTAACTCAACACCAGAGTGGAATATTCCTTGATTCAGTAGCCCAATGGAAACTTTTATTACAATTCCACATTCTCGAAACATTCTCGAAATATTTTAGGCTTGGAAAAAAATAATCCAAGAGACTCTACAGTCTTGGCATTGACCTTCAACCTCTTATGGGGCACGGAATGCCAGAGCATAACCCCAGAGTAGAATATTCCTTGATTCAGTAGCCCAATGGAAACTTTTATTACAATTCCACATTCTCGAAATATTCTCGAAATATTTTAGGCTTGGAAAAAATTCATCCAAGAGACTAACCAGTCTTGGCATTGACCTTCAATCTCTTATGGGGCACGAAATGCCAGAGCATAACCCCAGAGTAGAATATTCCTTGATTCAGTAGCCCAATGGATACTTTTATTACAATTCCACATACTCGAAATATTCTCGAAATATTTTAGGCTTGGAAAAAATTCATCCAAGAGACTAACCAGTCTTGGCATTGACCTTCAATCTCTTATGGGGCACGGAATGCCAGAGCATAACCCCAGAGTGGAATATTCCTTGATTCAGTAGCCCAATGGAAACTTTTATTACAATTCCACATTCTCGAAATATTCTCGAAATATTGTAGGCTTGGAAAAAAATAATCCAAGAGACTCTACAGTCTTGGCATTGACCTTCAACCTCTTATGGGGCACGGAATGCCAGAGCATAACCCCAGAGTGGAATATTCCTTGATTCAGTAGCCCAATGGAAACTTTTATTACAATTCCACATTATCGAAATATTCTCGAAATATTTTAGGCTTGGAAAAAATTCATCCAAGAGACTAACCAGTCTTGGCATTGACCTTCAATCTCTTATGGGGCACGAAATGCCAGAGCATAACCCCAGAGTAGAATATTCCTTGATTCAGTAGCCCAATGGAAACTTTTATTACAATTCCACATACTCGAAATATTCTCGAAATATTTTAGGCTTGGAAAAAATTCATTCAAGAGACTCAACAGTCTTGGCATTGACCTTCAACCTCTTATGGGACACGCAATGCCAGAGCATAACCCCAGAGTAGAATATTGCTTGATTCAGCAACCCAATGGAAACTTTTATTACAATTCCACATTCTCGAAATATTCTCGAAAATTTTTTTCGGCTTTGAAAAAATAAATTCAAGAGACTGAAGACAATCTGGAAGATTCAATGACGAGTTTTATGAATCAGAGAAACTCACCACGTGCGTTCTGTGATGCTGATGATGCATACTGTGATGATGATGATGATTTCTCTTCTCTTTGGCATGATGATGTTTACCATGTGACTTTGTGCCACCCCGATGGGGCGGATAAGTGTGATAAATCATATTAACACCAAAACTAGTCTGGCGTCACCTGCTGACCTCGGTTATCGTGCACTTGGTAGTTCCAATTTTTTGTGACGATGATGTAGATGACGATGATGAATTTTTTTCATTATTCTGATGATGATGATGATGATGATGATGATGATGATTGTTCGTGCTGCCACTTGGCAACACTGTACTTCCTGTTGTCGACGTTAGCCCGCTTTTTATCACAACCTCGTTATTGGCAATTTGTAATTTTTTAAATGTACTTTGACTGCTGCTCGATGTCTCGGTGCTACTTCCACCGATATTTTTCTCATGATGATGATGATGATGATGATTATTATGATGATTATGAGATTTTTCATCGTCACGTGAATTTTGGACATTTCGCAGGGTTAAATCCGTCTCGTCAACTTCGAAGGAGAGACGATGACGTGGCAACATTTTCACGCTCGTACCAATTGGCGTCACGGTCGTTGCTGGATCGAGTTTGACCAGCGCGGCCTGAAGACCCAACGCGTCCATTTTTTTTTTTTTTTAATTTTTTTTTCTTTCTTTTTTTTTTTTTTACTTTTCGTTCGACTTTGGCAGCAATAAATTACTCGAGAGCTCTCGTCTGCCCTTAATATTAAGTTTCACTACCAGTGCAGGACGTCGATTCTACTCTTATTTTTTTTTTGTTCGTTTTTTTTTTTTTTTTTCTTTTTTTTTTCACTACGGTCGAGAAACTTTGCTCAAAAATTGACTCGTTCCTCGTCCCCAATTAGGGATTTGGCCAGACCCCGTTAAATATCATCCACGTGACAAAACTCAACATTTTTCTCTTTGGTGAGAAATTTTGGAAAAATTCACTCGTCACAATTTGAGAAATTTATTAAGATTATTCGATCATAGATTTGATCACTTTTGTATCGTTTATTGACACTTTGATTTATTATTATTATTATTATTATTTATGACATTCGATGATTTATAATACTGAATTTTTTTTTTTGGTTTTCAAAAAAAAATTGAAATTTGGCTTTTTTAATATATAGATAATTTTGGATTAATGGAACACTTTGAAGTTGGATCGTGGGCAGACCGTTGGAAATATTATTATTAATGTTATTTCAATTATTATTATTATTATTATTATTATTGACGTCTATATAATTGGGGATGATTATTGCTATTAAGGGTTGGATTTACCGATGACTAGGGACAAAGGGCGAATTCTTATGACTCTTGTTATTATTATTATTAATAATAATTGAGGCTACTTTGATTTTGATTATCGGAACACTTTAGATTTTGGCTTTTGATATTCAACGTTTCGAATATCGTTCGATAATTGTTTTTTTTTTTTTATTTCTCTGCGTAAGAAGAAAATTTTGTTGGTGATTTTAGCTGAAAATGTTAAATTTTGTAAAATTGATGATTTATTTTTTTCCCAGAAATATTGTGAGCGTTTACGTGCTTTTGATTTTTCATTCTATTCGAAGTTTTTTTTTTTTTTGTTGATTTAGGGGATCGAGAAAGCGAGTAAACAAAAGAGTAAACAAAAAGAAATATAATTGCTGTATTGATTTAACGGTTTAAAGATAAACGTCCAGGAATGACGATCAGAAAATTTTGTTGGTGATTTTAGTTGAAAATGTTAAATTTTGTAAAATTGTTTTTTTTTTACCCAGAAATATTGTGAGCGTTTACGTGCTTTTGATTTTTCATTCTATTCGAAGTTTTTTTTTTTTTTTTGTTGATTTAGGGGATCGAGAAAGCGAGTAAACAAAAGAGTAAACAAAAAAAAATATAATTGCTGTATTGATTTAACGGTTTAAAGATGTCCAGGGATGGCGATCACGTGACCGCCAATTATCACGTTTGCGTGACGCGCCACTTAACGCTCAGACACACGATAATAATTTGAAAACAAAATCGACTTTTTCCTTCACTTTTCTCCCGTTTAACTTTATCACTGTGCACACATTCGAGGTCATCAATGACCTCGAGGACTCTTTTGTTTGAGGATTCTCGGGACGAGGAAAAAAAAAAAAAACAAAAAAAAGTCGAGAAACAAATATATATCGTTGAAGGTCGAAGCGCTCTCTCACATTCGCTCACGAAAAGACAATTTGCCAAGAAATAAAAATCTCGCAGTGGCACAGATTGACAATTTTAGTTCAAAGTCAATTTTTACCAATTTGAAGAAATTTTTTTAATTCTTTTCGTTCAATTTTAATTATTTGAAGAATTATCAAGAAAATCGAGTTCGTTTAATACGATGAATGTGCTAGAAATTCCATCAGGCCTGTCTCACGAGTTCCTGTCGTCCATCCTGTCTTTTTTTTTTTTTTTTTTTTCTCCATATCTCAGACCCGTTTTGCCATAAATTCTGTTCTCCTGGCGCGATCTCAAATGTGCAACCTAAAAGGAACGGGCTGAATTTGCATAAGATATGCAACTCGTGCACTATCGCAAGAGGCAAAACTAAACAGATAAATTCTGCCTTTGGTGAAGAATTATCGCACGCACAGTCTATTTCCACTTGTATACAAAAAGTTTTTCTTAATCTTTTTTTTTTTTTTACATTTTCTAAAATTCTAGGATTATACGATATATGGCAAAATTCATCGTAATGTGTAAATTGTACGATACGATATATATATATATATACACGTATAAAGTAGTTTTTTTACATTTTCTAAAATTCTATGATTATACGATATATGGCAAAATTCATCGTAATGTGTAAATTGTACGATACGATATATATATATATATATATATACACGTATAAAGTAGAGCGAGAATTGATGTTGGTTGGACGGTGTGGCGATGTTGCTAATTAAACGAGACAAAGACACTGCGAGCAAAGCGAAAGTTTCTAATGAATTTCAGTACTGGGTGGGAATTTCACGCTCGAGAGAGCGAGAGAGGAGCTTCACTAAAATTGAGTGATTGCTCGATATACATATATATTGTTGGTCCTTTGCGCTCGTGTCGAATTGTTGCAGTGCATTTTCCTCTATCCGTACTTTTCGCTGGGAGAGATTAAAAGAGAGAGAGAGAGAGAGAGAGAGAAACATTTAAAAAGAGATAGAGGGGAGAGCGGGAGAGCGAGAGAGAGGGGGGGGGGAGCAGTATATAGAGCAGAGATAAGTGAGACAAAATACGATGGAATGGTCGACGCATGAGAATGGACAGAGAAAGTGAGAGAGAGAGAGACGACACACCAGGCAGACAACGAGGCTACGTGTCGTAAATTGGAAACGCCGCGTCTCCGTTCCATGACGACGATGGACGGACGGGCAACACATTGTCCCCATCGTATCTCGCCATCGTTTCTCGACAAGGTCAGAATATATATCCGTGTAAAAAAAAAATCTACTGGCCATCTCTCTCACACACAGACACATTTATATATATATCGATAAATATATATATATATATATATATATATATATATATATATATATATATATATATAAATCTAAACGTGCAGAGAAAAAGGCGAAGGACTAAGTTTGGACTAATCATGCGATGATGATGATGCGAAAAATAAACAAGACATGCGGGATTGTATGAAATTATATTGTAGCTAATAATCGAGTATTGCGTAGACACGCAAAAAGATTGTTCATAAAATTGTTTTTAGACAATTATAAAACTTAACTGACACGTCAAGGCTGCAATTGAATTGAATTTTGCGATTCGATTTGGGTCGATGAAAAATTTCTCGAGATAAAACATCCGTGATAGATGTCAGACCGGGGGAGTCAGCTGACGAAGTTTTATTGACATGAAATATATTTCAGATATTCTCAGATATTCTTATTTTAGACATTTATTTTAGATATTCTCATTTTAGATATTCTCATTTTAGATACTCTCATTTTAGATATTCTCATTTTAGACATTTATTTTAGATATTCTCATTTTAGATATTCTCATTTTAGATATTCTCATTTTAGATATTCTCATTTTAGGTATTCTCATTTTAGATATTCTCATTTTAGATATTCTCATTTTAGATATTCTCATTTTAGATATTCTCATTTTAGACATTTATTTTAGATATTCTCATTTTAGATATTCCCATTTTAGATATTCTCATTTTAGATATTCTCATTTTAGATATTCCCATTTTAGATATTCTCATTTTAGATATTCTCATTTTAGATATTCTCATTTTAGATATTCTTATTTTAGATATTCTCATTTTAGATATTCTCATTTTAGATATTCTCATTTTAGATATTCTCATTTTAGATATTCTCATTTTAGATATTCTCATTTTAGGTATTCTCATTTTAGATATTCTCATTTTAGATATTCTCATTTTAGATATTCTCATTTTAGATATTCTCATTTTAGATATTCTTATTTTAGACATTTATTTTAGATATTCTCATTTTAGATATTCCCATTTTAGATATTCTCATTTTAGATATTCTCATTTTAGATATTCCCATTTTAGATATTCTCATTTTAGATATTCCCATTTTAGATATTCTCATTTTAGATATTCTCATTTTAGATATTCTCATTTTAGATATTCTCATTTTAGATATTCTCATTTTAGATATTCTCATTTTAGATATTCTCATTTTAGATATTCTTATTTTAGATATTCTCATTTTAGATATTCATTTTGTGTATGAAATTTTAAAAAAATTCAAGGCGACAAAGTTCGTGAAATTCGTGAAAAATATTGGAGAAAAAAATGTTGATGAGAATTAAAGCAAAAGGACACGAGTATTGGCAATTTTTTTGCTTCAACAGCTCGAAGAATCGAAGCTCGCACAAGTAACTAATTAATAAGGTCTGGTCGTCGATCAAACTCGGGTTTCGGTTGTCTGGGCTCGCTTCGTGGGCAGATTCAGGGATATATATTGGCCTGCTCGGGTATACGAAACGTCGTTCTCGATTCCCAACTCGAGCAGGGTTGCATTTCTCACATATATATATATATATATATATATATACACGTATGCAGTCCTCCACTTTATGCAAGTATATATATATGTATATACGTATGCAGTCCTCCACTTTATGCAAGTATATATATATATTTGTGTGTGTGTGTAGGTACATAATGATGTATATAGGCAGTTATATATGAATGATATTATTCTTGGAAATTCACCAAAGATCGTGGGTCGTGCGAGTCTGGACACATCTCGAGGATACCAAGAATTTCAAGGATCTTGAGAGTTGCATTAGGCATTTTCGCACACCAATTTCTTGAAATATTCAGATAACCAATAAAATGACAAAGTGACGATCAAAAGATATTAAGGATACCAGGAATTTCAAGGATCTCCAGAATTTCATTGGAAATATTCGTACACCAATTTCTTGGGATATTCAGGTGGACAAATTGATTAAGTGACGATAGAAAGAATTCTAGAGAGAGAGGGAGAGAGAGGTGGTGGGGGGGGGGGGAGAACGAGAGAGAGAGAGAGATGAAATATAGAAAAGGTCAACATAGCTAGAAATTTTGGTCTCTGGGAATCGGATGAGCTCTTTCTGGCCAACGTTAATATGATTTTTGACGCCATTGGTAGTTTAGACGCCTGGCAAAGCTGATTTTCGCTCCTGTATCCCATTGAAGAGGAATTGCTCGTCAGGGGCGTTTAAACGAGCGAGAGAAAAAGAAAGATTTGAGTCGAGAGCCGACAGACGAAGAAATTGTGCGGGCAGCCCCCACGCGTCTCGCCCACTCGGTCCTTCGGAAATCATTCGGGAACAAGGGAAACAAGAAAAAAAAAAAAGGGAAGAAAAAAAAATCGAGACGGATCGTCTCTCTGGGGAGTTGTGAGGAGCGGTCTTTGCCCTCCGATTTTATTCTCCTGTTGCTTTTGCTGTTGCATTATGACGAAAAGTGTCACGATAAATCGTACGACGAGATCGCTAAATTTTTATTCTCATCTTGGGATTATCATGAATCACGAATATATTTTTCTTTAATTTTTTTCAATCGATTCAACTGTCATTATGAGATAATTGGAACGCGTGGCAGGTAGAAAATATAAAATATAACGCGTGACAGTTGGAAAATATAAAATGTAACGCGTGGCAGTCAGAAAATATAAAAAATAACGCGTGACAGTTGGGAAATATAAAAAATAACGCGTGACAGTTGGGAAATATAAAATATAACGCGTGGCAGTTGGAAAATATAAAATATAACGCGTGACAGTTGGAAAATATAAAAAATAACGCGTGACAGTTGGAAAATATAAAATATAACGCGTGACAGTTGGAAAATATAAAAAATAACGCGTGACAGTTGGAAAATATAAAATATAACGCGTGGCAGTTGGAAAATATAAAATATAACGCGTGACAGTCAGAAAATATAAAATATAACGCGTGGCAGTCAGAAAATATAAAATATAACGCGTGGCAGTCAGAAAATATAAAATATAACGCGTGACAGTCAGAAAATATAAAATATAACGCGTGACAGTCGGAAAATATAAAATATAACGCGTGACAGTTGGAAAATATAAAATATAACGCGTGGCAGTTGGAAAATATAAAATATAACGCGTGACAGTCAGAAAATATAAAATATAACGCGTGGCAGTCAGAAAATATAAAATATAACGCGTGACAGTCAGAAAATATAAAATATAACGCGTGACAGTCAGAAAATATAAAATATAACGCGTGACAGTCAGAAAATATAAAATATAACGCGTGGCAGTTGGAAAATAAAAAATATAACGCGTGGCAGTTAGAAAATATAAAATATAACGCGTGGCAGTCAGAAAATATAAAATATAACGCGTGGCAGTTAGAAAATATAAAATATAACGCGTGACAGTCGGAAAATATAAAATATAACGCGTGGCAGTCAGAAAATATAAAATATAACGCGTGGCAATTGGAAAATATAAAATATAACGCGTGGCAGTTAGAAAATATAAAATATAATCATAGCGATATTTGACATTCGATCAAACTGTGTCGAAGAGTTTACGAGTGATATACCTTGGACGATGAGAAAGAAAATTTAAGATACGACCTCGCCTTTTGCCTTTATTATTCTCGTGTATAAATGCCGAGGTCGCGGGTTTCCCAATGACGGCGAGGAGATGCACGATTCTCTTAGCCGATGATCTCGGGGATGACCTCGAGAGATCGGAGCCCTGTAATAGCAATAATCGAGCAATAACGGCCAGAGAGAAAGAAGCAACTGAGATATGTAGAATTGTGAGAGAGAGAGAGAAAATCTCTGCACAGCTTTGCCCAGGAGCTACATCAGCTTGGACCAAAATAAGATTTTGCTACTGCGACTACTTTACTCTCGTTTTTAGCGGCTACCGTGTTTTCTCGCTCAATCTTCTCTCTCTCTCTATCCGCTCTCTCTCTCCCCCCTTCCTCGCTCTCTTTCTCACTCTATGTACAATCATAAGATATGCCTTTGCCGAGTTTGCCAGCACAAAAAGACGCCATGAAACGACGAGAAAATCAGTCGACGTGCCTGCTGATTAATCGGCTCAAAGATGAAAGAATAAACAAAAAAGAAAAATGAAAAAAATGATAAATTATTACGACAGTAAAGAGGGAAAATAGTTGGTAGGATAGTCGATGCCAGGCGTTGCCGTATTTACGAAGCAGCACAACGGGAACTTGAATAATTCAAGGAAAAACTTTTGAGGTTAGTTTGACCGCAGTTTGAGATCGCGTGAACACGAACCATAAAGCCGAACGATCCTTTAATTATTATAACGGCGTGTGCGATGATCCTGGTTGGCTTTTATGCGAAATCATAAAACTCGGATAAACCAACCTCGAATTATCTACAAATGTGCAATTACCTAGTTTCTTGGTGTGTTGGAGGGAGACTTGAAATTCTGAATTTGTGGACAAAAACCCTGATAATGCTAGTGGAAATAGAGAGGAGAAATTATTTTACGAAGATTTCTGACACTTTGTACAGCCATTTTTAAAAACTTTCGAAAATTATTTTTGCCATTTATGATCGCAGATTGTATCCATATGATGATGCAGAATTTTAGCATAATGAACGCCGGGATAAATCATTCCTTATCATTGATAAGGTCGTTTAATTTAAGGATTTTTAGTTTTTGCAATTTTTGCGTGTAGAAAGTAAAAAATAATGCAATTGAATCCATGAGACAGAGAGGAAGGGAGAGAGAGAGAGAGAGAGAGAAAAGTAAAAATAGAAAGAAGAGCAAGAAAGAAGTAAAAAATAATGCAATTGAACTCATAAGACAGAGAGGAAGGGAGAGAGAGAGAGAGTGGACAGATTTTATGGTGACGTATCGCTCTCTCTCTCTTTCCCTTTCTCCCTTTCTTCGTTACCCTATTCGGACATTTAACGACTCGATGAAATGTTACGGTCCAGCACTAAAGATTTACAATCTCTCTCACACTCGTTATCATGTACTCAATGTGCGTCTGTGTCCAAATTCTTATCATCGAATCACCATTCATTTTCTCGCTTCTACTCTTCACCTTTGCAATTAAATTTGACTTAAAAATATTAGTATCTCGATTTGAAAAATTAATAAAGCACGCACGGTCACAATTTCAATGGGAAAAAAAATGGCCTGACTAATTTTAACGATATTGAGGATTGATTAAAAAATTGTCTAATATAATTCCAGTGGATTATAAACCTTCGATTTAGGGTCTCGATGACTCTCATCAATCACTCGACGATTAATTATCTTTTTTTTTTTATCTCGAAATCGTAAACGATCCCACAATTGGCAACCGCACGAGTTTTTATTTTAAATTTTTCGTCAAATTTATTTCGTATGCACAGGATTAGACACTTTTGAAGAAAAAAAAAATAAAAAAAATATATAGTCGAGAGTGAATCGAGTGCTTTTGCTTTCTCGAAATCTCCCTGGTCACACAGAAGACTCAGAGACACTAAACTCGATGAATCTCGATGTAAAAAAACACTAGACACTGATCGAATTAAAGATTACGATAAAAAAAAAACACACGCGAAAAAATTTCGAGATCCACGAAAAAGTTGCACACATTAAAAATTTCTCACTTGAAAAAAATTGGAGAAAAAAAGTATTCTCGAGAGTTTAACTATTTGATCCTTTAATTTTTTCACCTATATATATTTTTTATACGGCTGACAAGTAGATTATTATGAATAATTAAGAAAATGTCAGATTTGCCATTTTTTTTTCCTACACAATGAATATTTTATTATTATTATTATTATTCCTTTGATTATTCGTTGATGAAATCGAGATTGAAATTTTTTTCCACAATCCTTTGTTGTCTTTGATACTTTTTTCCTCGTGAACTTTCGAAATTGTCACACGCGCAAAATGGAAATTGGAATGTGTTTTATTTATCTCGATGATTTTTGAGATTGTACGAGAGAAAAGATGAGGGTGGTGGAGGCTGACAATGAGTGGTAATATTTATATTTATTTATTTATTTATATATATATATATATATATATATATATATATATATATATAATGTGTGTGTGTGTGTACGTAGTATCGTAAAAGGCAAACGCGTGACGAGGCCACGAGAGATGGGTGTTGCCCCTGGTTCTGATGCTTTCCCTTATAATCGCGATATATATATATATATATATAGCAGCTTTGAAAGCTGCTGGTGCTGCTCTTCTCGGAGATTTTCCCGTACCTTTTGGTCAAACTATGAGCTTTCCCGCTGGTAACGCCCTCGCCAACACTAAATAATTTTCTCTCTCTGTCACTCTCGATGGTAAATATTTATCAGAAATTTCTTCAATCACTCTTACAAATTATTTCGTATTTCACATTTTTTTCATTTTATTATTATTATTCGTTTTTATTAAAATATATAATAATTAATATTTCTCGCACAATTTTCTTAATTTTTCAAATTAAACAAATACGTTTGTTGTTGTTTTAGTTTCTTAGAAAGAAAACAAAAAAAAAAAAAAAAAGTAACGAATATTATCTCGTGTTTTTGTCTGGCTCGCTCGCAGAGTCCTCGTCGTCGTCGTCGTCGTCGACGTGTTGTGTTCGTCAACGTCGCTCCGCGTCGACCTCTGCGTATGCCGCGATCCCGCGATTCTGTGTGTGATGAACTCGTGCAGGGCACAGCCAGCCAGAGCAGGCACAGTCAGGCCGCGCGCAGGGGTTTTTTTTCTACTTTTTGTTTTCCTTTTTTTTTTCCGTTTTTTTTTTTTTTTTTTTTTTTTTTTCGTGGCCCCACCACCACCACCACCAGTAGAAACAGCCGTAGCGCCGTAGAGCGCCGCACGAAGGGGGTGGGATCAATATGAGGTTGGCCCGAACGCGGGAAATTCGCGCGCAGGTCCCTCTTGATTCTCCCTTCGCTCGCCCTTGCCAACCCTCCCAATCTCAGGCCTCCCCCCCACCGCTCACTCTGTCTCTCTCTCTCTCTCCCCCCTCTCACTATTCCTCCTTTCTCTTCCCCCCCCCCCTCTCTCTCTCTCTCTCTCTCTCTCTCTCTCTCTCTCTCTCTCTCCTCCTCCTCTCTCTCTCTCTCTCTCTCTGTCTCTCCCCCTCGCTCTCTCGCCTCTCACTCATACCATGACCCGAAATGTACGACTCCTTTTTCCCCTCTGTTTTGTTCCCTTTTCATTCGTATATATATATATATATATCTCCATATCCACCTATTATTTATGTGTATATATATATATAGATATATGTATATATATATATATATATATATATATATATATATATATATACAAACAATAGGTAGATATGTAGATATACATACATGTATATAAAAATAATAGGTAGATGTGTAGATACATATATATATATATATATATATATATATATATATATATATATATATATATATAGAGGTAAATGTGTAGACTACATAGGATAGAAAAGAGATAGATACAGTATCCACCTATTCCCCCATCTACCCCTTGTGTCTCGCCGCTTCTCCAGACTATCTACTTCGACCTTTTCCTTCTTCGACTTCTCCTCTTTTCGTCTCTTCTTTCTCTCCTTTTCGCATCCAAACTCATCTCTTCAATCTCACAGACTATTCTCGCTTGTGAATTTTCTCCGTGTCCAACTCTCGACGACGAAAATCACCTTTCCAAACTCCATCTACCCACCCACACACACACACACACACACACACACACACACACACACACACACACACACTTGTTCAATCTCTCACGGATATTTGGACCACAGATTTTCCCGCAATTTTTCACCAATTTTCATTTCTCTCGCGCCGGTCACGATTACTATATATATTGTCCCTTTCAGGTCTGGCACGAGATATATTTATAAAAATGATTGAGTTTGTATGGTACGCAATGTGCGACGAATTTTCGACAAATTTTCGACCATTGATCCAGTTTCGATATTGAAAATCGATCAAGTTGAAAATTCAACTGCATTTATACGATTTATCCACATTTTTTGGACAATTAACACTTAAAATATTATTGGAGGAAAATTTTGACAATCTTGATGGAATTAAATTATTAAATGTCGAGGTAGATAAATAATTACAGCAATTTTATTACGATAAATAATAGTGAGCTCCATTGTCGACATATATATATATAAAATTGCTGTAATTATTTATTTATCGAAAAATTTCTAGAAAAAACATAAACTGTCTATGTAAAAATCGATAACATTCCTTTATCTTCAGCTCTCTCACAATTTTCTTCTCATCTCTCAGTGATTCAATTCCCCTACCCTCCCCCCCACCCCAATTCATATTTCATTCCATGTGCAGCCCTTTGGATTAGACTTTTCTCCATTGTGTGTTTCTCCGCTTTTACCGGATTTCCTCTCACCCAACATATTCTGAGATTTTTTTTATCTCTCGTTATTTCGGGTTCGAGATATTTATTTTTGTCCAGTCATAGTTGGAAGATTTTTTTTTCTTTTTTTTCTGTTCCGTTACATCTCCACTTCTCGCTTTCACATAATCTCACGTCGCTCTTCTGGCTCAGCCTCTGGAGTATCTTCTTTCATTTCGCTTTCATAGCTCGAACCAATTGAATCATAAAAAAAATAAAAATAAAAAAAGAATAAAATTGTGGAAAAACGAAACGATATCGCTTAAAATATATTTTATGATTTTTCGTTATTTATACATGCAATTATTTATGAGCATTTTGCATATAGATCATAGTTTGCCCTTCGAGTCCGTATATTTTAAATGTCAAGGGTTTCTCGGAATATTTTGTGGGGTAGAAAAGCTTCCAAGCTGCTGTCTGTATATCCCCTTAATATTCCAAATATGAGATTTGTCTTTCGAGGAAAAAGTAAGAAAGAGATAAATTCACATCGATAAGGGAAACGATGACGTTTCTTTTTTTTCTTCTCCAATAAATCTCGTACAAAATTTACGGGGTAAAATTTACTAGGCTAAAATTTACTAGAGTAAAATTTATGGGTCTTATGAACATCCTTATAAGAAAGTGATTTTTCCAAAACTATATCCAAAGTGTAGAAACTTTCCTAATTAAAATTTTGTGAATTTACATTGTGGGAGTTAAGACTGTAGCTAATAACAGTCGAGACTATAATAATGTGTATTTTATCCTACCATAAAATAACACTACTACTATAAATAACACTATTTGCCATTTCATACGGTCGAAAGAGCATTATAAAATTATTTAAAAAATATATTCGAAGCATTTGTCTTTGTTACGTGTTTTTTTTTTTTTTAATTAAAATTTTGTGAATTTACATTGTGGGAGTTAAGACTGTAGCTAATAACAGTCGAGACTATAATAATGTGTATTTTATCCTACCATAAAATAACACTACTACTATAAATAACACTATTTGTCATTTCATACGGTCGAAAGAGCATTATAAAATTATTTAAAAAATATATTCGAAGCATTTGTCTTTGTTACGTGTTTTTTTTTTTTTAATTAAAATTTTGTGAATTTACATTGTGGGAGATAAGACTGTAGCTAATAACAGTCGAGTCTATAATAATGTTTATTTTATCCTACCATAAAATAACGCTACCACTATATACTTATCTATATAACACTATTTACCATTTCATACGGTCGATAACGCTACGAATAACACTACTACTATATATTTACCTATATAACACTATTTACCATTTCGTACGGTCGAAAGAGCATTATAAAATTATTTAAAAAATATATTCGAAGCATTTGTCTTTGTTACGTATTTTTATTTTTTTTAAATTAAAATTTTGTGAATTTACATTGTGGGAGTTAAGACTGTAGCTAATAACAGTCGAGACTATAATAATGTGTATTTTATCCTACCATAAAATAACACTACTACTATAAATAACACTATTTGTCATTTCATACGGTCGAAAGAGCATTATAAAATTATTTAAAAAATATATTCGAAGCATTTGTCTTTGTTACGTGTTTTTTTTTTTTTAATTAAAATTTTGTGAATTTACATTGTGGGAGATAAGACTGTAGCTAATAACAGTCGAGTCTATAATAATGTTTATTTTATCCTACCATAAAATAACGCTACCACTATATACTTATCTATATAACACTATTTACCATTTCATACGGTCGATAACGCTACGAATAACACTACTACTATATATTTACCTATATAACACTATTTACCATTTCGTACGGTCGAAAGAGCATTATAAAATTATTTAAAAAATATATTCGAAGCATTTGTCTTTGTTACGTATTTTTATTTTTTTTAAATTAAAATTTTGTGAATTTACATTGTGGGAGTTAAGACTGTAGCTAATAACAGTCGAGACTATAATAATGTGTATTTTATCCTACCATAAAATAACACTACTACTATAAATAACACTATTTGCCATTTCATACGGTCGAAAGAGCATTATAAAATTATTTAAAAAATATATTCGAAGCATTTGTCTTTGTTACGTATTTTTATTTTTTTTAAATTAAAATTTTGTGAATTTACATTGTGGGAGATAAGACTGTAGCTAATAACAGTCGAGTCTATAATAATGTTTATTTTATCGTACCATAAAATAACGCATAAAGGCCATTGCATTTTTCGTCGTTCTCACGTCGAGCAGGATCCACATACCTCGCTATTTTACCGTTATTTATTTTATATATATATATATATATATATATATATATATATATATATATATATATCTGCATTATATGCGGTTTGACCAGACTCAGTTCTCGGTGTAAATTGAAGAAAAAAAAAAAAAAAAAAATCACATTGCACAGCGTACAGCTGCGGCAAAAACGGTTCTGGTTCGATGCCGAAAATGACGCAAGCTTTGGTCTAATGTAATAGCTATTATATCTATACGAGTTATCTCAGTGGGTTGAGAACAGTAGAAGGTTCTTCAGTCGCTTATTTTTTTTTCTTTTTTTTTTTTTTTTTTTTTTTTTACCCGCAAGACAGTGGTCCTGTCTGGCTGCTGGATAAGATTGAGTCAGTGCTATCGAGAGCTGACTCAGTCATGGTGAATTTCTTATACCGCTCGATTGACGAAAGGCTACCCAAGCAAATAGAATAAGACGAGAGAGAGCGAGCGAGAGGGAGAGGGAGAGGAGAGAGAGAGAGAGAGAGAGAGAGAGAGAGAGAGAGAGAGAGAGAGAGAGAGAGAGAGAGAGAGAGAGAGAGAGAGAGAGAGAGAGCTACGTTCTTTGTCATTCAATGTCCTTCATTTTTTTTTCATTTTTTTTTTTTTTCACTTTTTATACGACGTTAATAAATTTCGAAATGTCATAATATTCATCCCGAGTCTTCGAAATTGCATAGAAAAAAAAATATTTATAACATCGTCATATGTAACATATATATATATATATTTTTTTTTTTGGCACCCAAATTTTGAGATATTTCGCGTAATATTTTTTGCATATCCAAAAATTTTCTTTTTTATTTATACGTTTTGAATATTTGCACCGGCCAACTATATTGGCCGGTGAGACTTTTCACGGAGCAAAATATAACGGTCTTGGGGATAAGTGCGAAATGTCTCGCCATCGGTTAACATATAACTGGGTGTGTAGATTAGCGTCTACCTTGCCCGATTATTGGCGCGAAACAGATCTACATTATAAGCGTTATACTCTGATGTATCTTTGTGCTATGTAAACTTGTATATATGTATATAAATATATATACATATATATTTATTTTTTATTTTAAAATATATTAAATTAAAATAAAATATATACATATATATATATAGAGGAGGTAAAATATGTCGAGTGAAAATAGTATAGGTATAGGGGCGTTGGCACAATATTCATTCGGGCAAAAGTGAAAAAAAAAAAAAAAAAAGTCGAGTTTGCGTGTAGCTCGTGGGTTACGTAAATGGACAGCGACTGTCTGTCTGTCCGGACCTACCGCAACCCACATCGCTTGCGCGCCACGTCCTTTACATCATATATTATATATATATATATATATCATAAGTATTTACACTCACATTGACCATTAAATGGTGGAATGATCGGCTATTTGGGGGTGCTGGAAAATGGGCTGCGATCAATTTTATGATTTTTTTTTTCATCGATCATTTTATGTCATCTTATAAAAAAGAAAATTCCTTGAGTGAAAATTTTCCTTGCGTGTATTATTTTGAATGAAAAAATTCTGAAGCTTGAGGCGAATCGCGTCACGTGAAAATTTTTCAATTTTTTATTATATAAATAATAATAAAAAATAATGAAAAATAATAATAATAATGAGAATTATAATAATTGTAATAAATTGAATAACGATGCGAACGAGAAATTCTTTACGAGCTCCGTCCTGAGGATTTTCATCGGCGAGATAACTCTTTGATATGGCAATATGGCAATATCGTTGATAAAACAAATAAAATTTTACCTTCATAATTTTTATATTATTTTCTCAACATTTTTAAAGAGGTGAAAAAAAAAACTTACATAAGAAACCCCGTGGAAAATTGTACGAGAAAAATTGAAGAAAAATCATATATTTTGTACAAAGAGCCATCCGCCATTTTACAGAATTTTTATCAAGGGGTTCAAGTATGTCCTTGAAGTTTCTCGTTGAAGGAAAATTAAAGACAGAGGAGAAAAGCTGAGGCAAGGAAACTGAGAAACAACAGGAGCAATATAGTATTTGTTGAAAATACGAGTTTTCATTACGAAACTCTAGCCGACAAGAGAGGGTCAACAATAATTTGAAAGCGAAGAAAAAAAAAAGAGGGAGAGATTATTTCTGTGACCGTGAGAAAAATTCGTTCAACTGTAACACTTTTCAGCATTTCCAATTTTCAAGAAAATTCATTTTCAAATGATCCATTTTAACAATTTTCATTTAATTTTATTACAATTTGCAATATTTAATTTAACGAATTTTCAAGAGAATATATTTTCAACCGATCCATTTAATTTAATTCATTTATTTTTTTATCATCGATTTCATTGATTCATTTTATTTAATTTTATTTAAATTCGCTATAGTTAATTGAAATTAAAATGTTTGAATTAATGAAAAAAATGAGCTAATTACATTATTATTATTATTTTCATTTGTTTCAGTTCGCTCGAACGAATGCCGGCAAATACATGACGAGACACCTGTGCGAACAGTTCACAAACGACAAAAGTAGCGCCGTTTACCTTGAAGGTGAATCTTCAAGGTAAGTGGCCAAGCAGAGCGCTGCATTTCTCCTGTGGCCGACCGTTGGTAATGGTAGGTAAGGCAGGAAACTGATATTTTACCAGGTGCGATAATTGCAAATTCAAGATTTCTCTTATACCACAGTTCGTTTTTTATTTCATACCAAGAATAGATGGCGCTCTATAATAATTCCGGCAATTGAATGATAAAATTTACCATTTATATTCCATATTTTCTAATTTTGACCACCGTAATATTTCACTACAAATCGTGCGAATTATTGTGGAAGAAGATTTTAAAAAATCCTGTCGTTGTTATAAAATCATTTGTTTATTTTTCGTAAAAAAAATAAAATAATAATAATTCACGTATAATCGAAGCAATGAAAATTAAAATGATACCAAGATTAGCGCAACAATTGAATTTTAATGGGCTAATCTTTGTATCAATTTTCTAATCTTGATATCAGGCCAGTATTCAATTATTGAATATTCGCCACGTATCGAAATTTCCAAACGAGGTCAATTACAGATTAATCCAAACGACAATATTTTTTTGTACTTTGGAACATTTACAGCATCCATTGAATATTGTAAGGAATTCCTTCGATGTTTTTTTGAACTATGGAAAAATGTCAATTATATATATTTGGAATGCCCTCCACCTGCGTGGCTCCGGGACAAAAATCACAAAAAATTATGACATTTTTTTACAATTGTTCAATACAAAGTTGATAAATTGTCTCATGCCAAATTTTTCCTCATGAAATGAAAAAAGTCAATGAAGAAAAATAGCAAAAGCGATAAAACTTAAAAATTCAGCCAAATAATTTTTTTCGTTACAATTCGCGAGTGCATTGAATGCAATGTATGAGATTGTCGTTGCGCTCGAGAGTAAGTACGACGACGACGACGAACAGGCACTAGGAAATTTTGAACTATATTTAGACGGTAGTAGGGTGGCGTGTGCGAGTTGGAATGTCTTTTCAGCTCTGAATCGTTTGTTTGCATGGGAATGCGAGGAGGTTATCTTGAACACCATAAAAAAGCTCCTGCTAGCTTGTCCCTGCCACGGATTAATGCATAGATTGATATATATATATATAGAGAGAGAGAGAGCGACAAAGAGGTTTTTAGGCATATATATATATATATATAGAGAGAGAGGTCATATATATAGGCTTTTGGGCATAAAAACAACGTTTTAGTGTCAAACGAAAATTGAAGTATCGACTCAATGAAGCGACCCATTAAAAATCTTGATATTACATCACTCGTAACTGAAATGCCATTGATGTCCATTTTCGTTGGTCCATCACGAGTATAATTTGACCTCTGATTCTTCACTTTAGAATGAGGGCACATAAATTATATGCCTCGAAATATGTTCACGAGACACAAAATGTCAGAAATGCATCACCATGAACATCCGCGTGTGAAACTGAATCGAATTTTTCAGTAATTTTGTGACTTTTGTCTCCCCGTCGGAAGAATAAAAAAAAAACATATATATATAGGACACGAATAATAACGACGTGTCAAGAAACAACGACAAGGATCAATCGAATCATGCAATTTGTCATGACGATGGGAATGATGAAATCCGTCACAGCAAAACTCTCGTGTTTTTATTTATTTTTATTTTCAATACATAAAGGAGCGAGACTTTTGCTCGAATTATCGTCACGAGAGGCTCGAAGGTCGTCCAAGAATACAATTTATAATATGCACGTCGCGATTTGTATACCGAGAGAAAAGCTACGACTGAACGGCAAGGACGAACACGATTTTAATCGTAAAAGAGAGACAACTTTGTCTACTTATTATAGAGAATAATGACTAAATTTACTACGAAAATATCAATAAAATATATAAATTGTGTATATTGAAGACAGTAAAAATGTAAATTGATTAAATTAACAGGGGAAGGACGAATCCTGGAAGAGTCAACAAGGCTGAGCTCACCAGTAAAAGGAATGCAAGAAGCAGGCCCAGTGAGTGAACATTCATGTCAAAATCTTTTCCACTCTCTCTCTATAATATATATATATATATATATATATATATATATATATATATATATATATATATATATATATATATATATATATATCTATCTATCTATCTATCTATCTATCTATCTATCTTTCTGTCTTTCTGTCTGTCTGTCTGTCTGTCTGTCTGTCTGTCTGTCTGTCTGTCTGTCTATCTATCTATCTATCTATCTATCTATCTATCTATCTATCTATCTATCTATCTATCTATCTATCTATCTATCTATCTATCTATCTATCTATCTATCTATCTATCTATATATATTTGCAAATATATATATATAGATATATATATATATATATATGGCGTGCAAGTGTTTATTTTACTGTTTCTCGTTAATTCGCTGCCAAGTTTACCCTCGTCCCTTCCACAATTCTTATTTCAACTTTTCACTGTTCCCGCGGTCCAAAAATTGAGATTGTTCAATATACCTATGATGACGAAATGGAGAAAGCATACACTTTTTTTTTTTTTTACACAGCGCATAGACATTTTTACTCTTGTTATGCCCGTAGAGAGAGAGAGAGAGACAGAGAGAGAGAGAGAGAGAGAGAGAGAGAGAGAGAGTTTTCATATCGATATTTCAAATGACCAGAGAGAAGGGACGTGAATTTTTTTTTTCTTTCCGTCTCCTCTACTCGCTGATCATTTGGACACGCAACTCTCCTCACGCAAAGAGCCATAAAAAATCAATTGAAGATTTTCTCGTGTTTCTGAAGACGGCGGTTCGGGAGGGCGAGAGGGAGAGGGAGAGGGCGAGAGGGAGAGGGAATTGGGACTGCATTAAGCTCGAGACTGGTGATATTCACGTCAGAGGACACACCAATGACGAATTGAACGAATCCTCTTTTCACGCGGAACGGAGAGCGACAACAATGGTCTCTTTCGGGATCTCCAATGAAGGTGTCCTTTTTTTTTTTTTTTTTTTTTTTCAATGGGCCTAGGGTGACGGGTCTCTGGAAGAGGAATTGGGAATGATGGAGACCAAAGAAGGCGAGAGAGAGAGAGAGAGAGAGAGAGAGAGAGAGAGTGAGAAGAGGAGGGGTGGGTGAGAGAGAGAGAGAGAGAGAGAGAGAGAGAGAGAGAGAGAGAGGAAAAAAAGAGAGATGGAAGCCATAATCCTAAAACTTTCATCATTCAACTGGAGCTTCGAGACATCATCTACGAAGCTCATGCCTCCGGGACCATTTTTATAGAGCCAGCAGACACGACAGGTAGATCAGCATTATCAGACATTGAACGTGCCTGGTGTTAACGTTCTAGTGTCTGCCTGCCTGCCTGCCTACCTACCTACCTGCCTGCCTGTGTGTGTGTGTGTGTGTGTGTTCCGGAGAGGGTCCTCGAGCATCAGCAACAACAAGAACAACCGTGTAGAATACACGAGCAACAAGGGCTGCGCTGTGATGCTGTTTATATGATCTTCCACGTCTCTTTCTTTCTCTCTCTCTCTCTCTCTCTCTCTCTCTCTCTCTCTATCCATCACCCCCTCCCTCGCTCTCTCTCTCCCTCTCTCCTCTCACTCATACCATGACCCGAAATGTACGACTCCTTTTTCCCCTCTGTTTTGTTCCCTTTTCATTCGTGAATATATATATATATATATATATATATATATATATATTTATATATATATATATATATATATATATATCCATATCCACCTATTCTCTCTCTGTCTCTCTCTTTGAACAGCACTGTATTTCAATGACGATAAATCAAGAGCCCAGTTCGATGGACGCAGCCCAACGGACACCAAAGTCTTCGGCCATACAGGGAGAGAATCAACGAGAGATCTCACAGTGCGATATTTTTGTGCAGCGCGCGCGGGGCTCGAGCATTATATCTTTCAACTTCGATCTCGACGAGTCTCCTCCTTCAGCCTCGTCTCATCCTTTTTTTCCTATCCTAAAAAGCCTTCTGGCTCTACTGATTTTCATACTAAATGGCCGTTTGTAGAACGTTCGGCTATCAGCAGGTACATATCAGTTGGAATTATCGTGACAAATTTTTTTTTTCGTCTCTAAATATTTTTGATACCTCAGGATAAATAATCGATTTCGAGTCAATTAAGCTTTGGATCAATTTGGTGAAATTTTTTATTTTTTTTGTTTGAAGTTAAAAACAAAATTACAGGGGTGTAAAATAATTCCAGTGTCATCGAGTAAAACGCCACTCGAACTCTGACCTCAGCCTTCCTTTTCTCTCTCTCTCTCTCTCTCTCTCCATCCCTTTTTATGTCAGACGCAAACTCGCTTTCTCCCGTCTCTGACTAATAATAGAAGAGCCATAGCTGAATTCGTGAGATAGAAATACTGCTACCCTCTGCACTTTGTTGCCACGTTCCAAGAATACACATTTCGGGCTTGAAATTCTGGTGGTTCGACCTCATGTGTCATTCGATAAATTTTTTAACGTTCATCCATGATAATGAGTAGTAAAAACGCCTCTTGCTTCCATGCCTGATACAATATACAACATATTCGTGCTGATCCTTCATCCTTTACACCACGTGAAAATAAAGGCTGACCTAAAACATGTTTTGCTTCGAGAGCTTCAATTTTTTTCTAAATTTTTTTCCAAGTTTTCTACATTAAAAATATTAAACAAAATAAATTTCTTATAGTCTCTAAAATTGTTTGACTCAACACATTTTGCTGCGAGAGGTACAATTTTTTTCTAAATTTTTTTCCAAGTTTTTTACATAAAAAATATTAAACAAAATAAATTTCTTATAGTCTGTAAAATTGTTTGACTCAACACATTTTGCTGCGAGAGGTACAATTTTTTTCTAAATTTTTTTCCAAGTTTTTTACATAAAAAATATTAAACAAAATAAATTTCTTATAGTCTGTAAAATTGTTTGACTCAACACATTTTGCTGCGAGAGGTACAATTTTTTTCTAAATTTTTTTCCAAGTTTTTTACATTTAAAATATTAAACAAAATAAATTTCTTATAGTCTCTAAAATTGTTTCACTCAACACATTTTGCTGCGAGAGCTTCAATTTTTTTCTAAATTTTTTTCCAGGTTTTTTACATTTATAAATTTTTAAACAAAATTAATCTCTTATAGTCTGTAAAATTGTTTGACTCAACACATTTTGCTGCGAGAGCTTCAATTTTTTTCTAAAATTTTTTCCAAGTTTTTTACATCAAAATTTTTTAAACAAAATAAATTTCTTATAGTCTCTAAAATTGTTTGACTCAACACATTTTGCTGCGAGAGCTTCAATTTTTTTCTAAAATTTTTTCCAAGTTTTTTACATCAAAATTTTTTAAACAAAATAAATTTCTTATAGTCTCTAAAATTGTTTGACTCAACACATTTTGCTGCGAGAGCTTCAATTTTTTTCTAAATTTTTTTCTAAATTTATTTCCAAATTTTTTACATAAAAAATTTTTAAACAAAATAAATCTCTCACAGTCTGTAAAATTGTTTAACACAAAATAAAATAATTTACTTTTGCTCAGACATTTCAATAATCTCGATAAATAATTGTCCAACTGATTTTTCAAGTTGGTTCGATATATCACGTACAGTTAATTGGAATTTTTCTCATCAATCAAAGCTACATTGATTGAAATTTCAAAGGGCCACGTGATACGTTACGAAACATGAATAATTGAGAGTGGAGAAATTTATTTGAGCGCGTTTACAACGATCGACAATATAAATATATCATCGATACGAGAGTTAGTGGTGGGGGGGGGGGGGGGGAGGAGCCATGAAGTTTGAGAGCCTACGGGGAATATTATCTATAGTTCAAGTGCACACACACACACACACACCACGTACACGACGTAAACAAAAACAAAACAAATACAGAGAAAGTAAAAAAAAAAAGAAGTAAGTGAGTGAGCGAGAACCCGATGCTGTCGTGTTTGGCGGCTCTTAACTTTTTACGATACGATCGATTATCCTAGCGAGCCATTCTCTTCCACGCTCGTACCGTTTTCAGTCTCTGATACACTTTTATCCTCTGCTACTTCACATAAAACCCCATCAAAATTTTTACATAACTTGTTATTAGCTATCATGACAGAAGATGATCGTGCCATGAGCGTCGAAGCGTGACATTGGCTTGACATAGAACCTCGTTCATTGTCTCTTCGACCAAACTTTATGGGCTTTTCATGAGGCGCTCATTACGTCCGTTAATTTCCGGCTACGCGGACATTTCGCCACGAGGCTGATTCTCGTAATGATTGCAGCCTTAAAATGGTAAGAAAAAAGAGAGACAAAAAATAATACATGTCACAAAGATGAAAAACCAAATAACATTAGAGGGAAATTTAAATAAATTTGTAAGGCAGACATTTCGCCACGAGGCTGATTCTCGTAATGTCTTAAAATGGTAAAGAAAAGAGAAAAAACAAAAAAAAATGTCGCAAAGATAAAAAACCAAATAACATTAGAGGGAAATTTAAATAAATTTGTAAGGCAGACATTTCGCCACGAGGCTGATTCTCGTAATGTCTTAAAATGGTAAAGAAAAGAGAAAAAACAAAAAAAAATGTCACAAAGATAAAAAACCAAATAACATTAGAGGGAAATTTAAATAAATTTGTAAGGCAGACATTTCGCCACGAGGCTGATTCTCGTAATGTCTTAAAATGGTAAAGAAAAGAGAAAAAACAAAAAAAAATGTCGCAAAGATAAAAAACCAAATAACATTAGAGGGAAATTTAAATAAATTTGTAAGGCAGACATTTCGCCACGAGGCTGATTCTCGTAATGTCTTAAAATGGTAAAGAAAAGAGAAAAAACAAAAAAAAAATGTCACAAAGATAAAAAACCAAATAACATTAGAGGGAAATTTAAATAAATTTGTAAGGCAGACATTTCGCCACGAGGCTGATTCTCGTAATGTCTTAAAATGGTAAAGAAAAGAGAAAAAACAAAAAAAAATGTCACAAAGATAAAAAACCAAATAACATTAGAGGGAAATTTAAATAAATTTGTAAGGCAGACATTTCGCCACGAGGCTGATTCTCGTAATGTCTTAAAATGGTAAAGAAAAGAGAAAAAACAAAAAAAAATGTCGCAAAGATGAAAAACCAAATAACATGAGAGGGAAATTTAAATAAATTTGTAAGGCAGACTTTTCGCCACGAGGCTGATTCTCGTAATGTCTTAAATGGTAAGAAAAAGGAAAAAAAAAAATACATGTCACAAAGATGAAAACAAAGGTCAGGATAAAAAAAGGAGGCAAATAACATGAGAGGAAATTTTAATAAATTTGTAAACCCGTCGAAGATAGAGAATCCTCGGCTGAACCCGGAAGATCGATGATGATCTTTTGCCAAAATATCGTAAGAAAAGAAAAAAGGATTTAGCGGTATTATCGGATCTCAATTCTGGCCAATCTTAATTATCCCATCTGTTTTTTTTTTTTTTTTCTTTCATTGAACGGTTCGTCCTGCCGTATCGTATCGGGAAAAAGGAAGATCAACGATTCCGCATGATCGCAAAGAGCATGAAGCGCGCGAGCGCGCTCGCTTGCTCGCTCGCTCGCGTCTGAGGTTGAGATATCGCGATAATCGCGTTGGACTCGTAAGAGCGTTTTGTGCGCGATAGTGCATCTGCACAGACAAGAGAAGGTTCACCGTAACTAAATAACATTCTCTCTTATTCTTCTGACAAACGCCACGCAACATTTTGCTGTTGAATGCGCGGTGCATGCCGAGGGAGAGAGAGAGGGAGGAGGAGAGAGAGCGGAGGAGGAGGAGAAAGAGAAGAGGAGAGAGAGGGAGGAGGATAGAGAGCGGAGGAGGAGGAGAAAGAGAAGAGGAGGAGGAGAAAGAGAAGAGGAGAGAGGGAGGAGGAGGAGAAAGAGGGAGAAGGAGAAAGATGGAGGAGGAGAGAGAGAGGAGAGAGAGATGAGGAGGGAGGGAGGAGGAGGAGAGAGATGGAGGAGGAGAGAGAGAGGAGGAGAGAGAGAGAGAGAGAGAGGCGGAGGACGAGAGAGGAGGAGGAAGAGGGAGGCAGAGGAGAGAGAGCGAAACTGACTTACCTCATCGCGAAACGATCTCTGTTGCAAGCTCGCCCAGCACATTCTACAGTGGCACGAGGTGACTGACGGGACTGTGAAGGTACTTGTAGCGGAGGTGGTTGGACCAGCCGGATTCCCGCTAAAATTTCCTCCAGCAATGTCTTTATCCCTGTATGAATTTTGATGATCGCCCGAAGCGCCGCGTTCTTTCTCCCTGTTACCGATTTCCGGTGGCGGGGGAGGTGGCACAGGTGGCGGAAGTGGGCTGGTCGCGACTTCAAGACTGTCCGAGCTCGAATTATGTCTCCTTGGCGGAGTTATATTTGTCGGATTATTTCTCTGATGTTGGCCGCCATTGCATTGCGTTGAATTTTGTTGTTGATTTTTGACGTTATTGTTGCTCGAGATATCGCTCGATCTTGCATTACGCTCGTGCGATCCGCCATTTCTAGGATACTGCGAGGGTAACCAAAGATCGAGACTACACTTGGAGGAAGATTGAGGCAGCTGCTGCTGCTGCTGTTGTTGTTGTTGCTGCTGCTGTTGGGGTCGAAGAAAATCATCCAGGAGATAAAAGCTCTGAGCTCTGCTCGATCTCGTTCCCGATATCTCCCGAAGCCCAGAACCAACTGCCTGTCTCTCCGTTCTCTGACAACAGTCCCTCGCATTATTATTATTATTACTATTATTATTATTGCCACTAATGGATTTTTTCTTCCAAGCAGACTCGTCACCGGATGATTCACCCCTTGGCTTATCGTTAACTCTCCGTTCCTCCCATGTTTCTAGCCGATTCTCCGGTGAATCGTTTGAATTATCTTGGTAAAGTCTGCGATTTACTTTTCCCGATCTCGCTGGACGAGGAAATTCGCAACTGTCACGATTCGTTCCCTCCTTCTCGGACCATGATGGTCTCCCCGCTGAATACGAGGCTGGTTGCCCAGCTCCTCCCGCTGGATCTCTCGATGATTTCCACAGTGGCCCAACTGTCCAGCATTCCCTGAAACTTTCACCCATCGTAGCCGGAATAACGTTCTCAATCATCGAGACGCTCATGTTACCGGGGAATGAGGAGTTTTCCGAATTTCTAGCGGAGGACGAAGAGTTTTGGTGAGAATTTGTCAGCGGATTTGTACCATTTGATGGACAACCAGAGACAGGAGTGCGCAAAAGAGCACCGAGCGATCGCCATTTTCGATCTTGGCCCGTGGATGATGGCGAGACCGAGGAACCACTTATGCTCGTCCATTTGTCATCTTTGGTAACGACCCCATTGTTGCCAGCGGTAAAAGGCGATGGGACACTCGCGCTAGTTTTACTTGACCATTTTCGATCGTTCAACGATGATGTTCCAACTTTGTTAATCGCTGAATGGGATGATTTTTGATGATTATTCATCCATTTTCTGTCATTGCCAAGTTGATTGCTGCTCGAGGTTGGTGGTGTCATCGCGTTACCGTTTGACTGACCACTGTTTGACCACTTCCGTTCTGTGCCTGACGACGAGGATGACGATGTCATCGAAGATCCTCCAAGCTCCTCCCGCTGTTTTGCCTTCCACCAGGATGACGTTGACGCTGTTAACAGTATCAGAGCTCCTCTCAGAGGATTCTGATGTTGATTAACAGACTGATTAACGTTTTTTGTTATATCGCGAAGCTCTCGAACACTCGCGCTTGTATTTTCATTCGAAACTTCGGTCTCGTTGATCGCGTGATTTTTTTTCGTTCTATCCGTTGTCTCAGCTACTCCCCCGTAACAGAATGATGAAATTTCACGCTCGTTGTACGATATTTTTGGTTGACGATTACGATTGTCCGAATCTTCCCGAAGAAACGTCGTATTTAAACTTCTCAATCGTGGCCTCAAACGAACAAAACCGTAATCGTTGCTGCTGCTGCTGTTTTCAGAATTTTTTTCATCAGCGCACTCGATATTATTATCCTTTTTGTGAAAGTTTTTCGTTGTGTTTTGCTGCAACGAACTGGGTCCGCTGTAATTATGTCGACTCGTGTTTGAGGTCAATTGAAGGTTTGGCTGTTGCGGCAATGTTGACGTTCTTCCTCGATGCCCACCCTCAACGTTTGAGCTTCGCTGGAGACAAGAGAAGCTCGCGGAGTGTCGCAGACTCGATGGCGGATTGCTCGGCTGACTCACCCCCAACATATCGTTTTTATCGTCTTGACGATTCTCTTTCCCTCGTGCTCCGCAGCACAATGGCGAAAATTCTTTACATTTGTTTACCTCACGGCAACCCAAAAAATCCCACTGGCTAAATTGACGATTGCAAAAATTCGATTTGTCCTCGAGGGACAACGAGAACGATTTCTCTTGGGCTTGGGTCTTTCGACTCCTCGATATTTTGCCTCGGAGGATTTATTTAATAATTCTATCGATCCAGTCTCGAAGAAGAGCAAATATGAGGTGAGGAGAAATTTGATCGTTTTTTTGTCTGACGTTTTTTCTCCCACGTCTGATGATGATGATGATGATGATGATAATTATTATTATGACGATTATATCGTACAGATCGCGACAACATTTTATTATTATTATTATTATTCTTTTCACGTTTTATCTCTTAAATGAGACGATTTTTTTTTTTTTTAGCTGTTGCAGATATTGACACGGAATCCTCGCGCGTGACCTTCGAGTCTTCCCGTCCGAGCTTCGTGCACGACTTTACATTGGGATCTGAAACACAAATTAGGACGGGGTTCGGGTTGACAACTCAAAAAAGAAAAAAATGCGTTGCTGTTTATATGACTTTTGAAAAAATTAAAAAAAAAAATTAAACAAAAAGAAAAAAAACAAACAATCGATTATTACATATGGCACGATTAATAATAGTAAAATGATGCAAGTATGATAATGGGAAAAATAAGAGAATGCACTCGTGATGCACCGATGACGAAAATATGCATCGGGTATAGTAAAAAAAAAAAAAAAAAAAAAAACTATCAACGAATTTCCTTGATGCTGGTGAGTACGACGATGACGTATGACAATTTGCGATCAAACGTGGGCAAGAAAAAAAAAAACTTTTTCACATATTCAACAAAAATCAAACAATGACTTTTATTTTATTTTTTATTAAAAAAAAAAAAAAAAAGAATGTGCTTAAAAATCGATTAACGAATTTTGTCGTGACACTTTTGAAGTATGAGTGATCGAGAATAATGCACGATGCGATGCTTGGATACGAAATTTGGTAAAATTAAAATTCGGGAATGGAATTGATAATTATACAAATAATAATAATCATAATGAGAATAGTTGGAATTTAATGTCCGATCGGAAGGTCGGACGAGAGGTCAGGATTCCTACGCGAAATTGCACGGAACACATCCTGAGCACAAAACGCGAATCTCCTTGTTACCGAAGACATCGCTGGGCGTATATTCGCATATAAATTTATACACACAGTGATAAACTTCTGGCACTGTGACTTCCTGTCCGGGACGAGAGGTTTGCGCGTAGGACTGTCAGTTGGCTATACATATATATATATATATATATATATATATATATGTGTGTGTATTTATTCACGCAATTATTTCGCAATTAGGTTTATGTCTAGACGGTAATTAAAGTCATTTGATTCGTGGCCGGTGGTCCGCGGGTCGAAGGTCATGAGGATTCTTCGCCTTTCCCCTCTGACCCTCTCATTGTTTCCCTCCTCCTCCTATTCCTTTTTCTATTTACGTGACCTTGCCCTCGAAATTGACATATCAATAAAGATGTGAGGAAAAAAAAAAATCATTTCTCTCAATTATACGTACCACCAAAATAATTCGATCTTTAATTAGCTTGGCACATTAAATAATTAAAGAGCATTAAAAGAAGAAAAAAAAAAAATACAAGCACGATAACAAATGCGAGAAAGCGATTAATCTTATCGATAATCAGCAATTTCCCTGGTACACGAAGGACCTTGTTAAACCTTTGATAGAAAATACATGAAAACAGAAAAAACAATGAAAAGGAAAGAAGCAAAAGTGTAAGACGAGACAAAGGTGAGAATTAACATCTTTAATGGATAGATAGTAATATATAGATATATTAACGGACTGTTTAATAAAAAAAAACCCCTCTCCATAAATCAGCAAGCGTGACACGCTTTATCTCGGTGAAACTCGGCAAGACAATGGTTCATTGAGTGGCGGGAAATCAAACAATATTTACTGTCATATATTGTGCATTTTTTACACCCACACATACGCACATATGTATATATATATACATATATATATGGATTTTGTTATATATATTTGCAGAGTTGTTTGTTTGTTTGTTTGTTTGTCCCAATCGAACCCAGTCCCAAAATCAAACGCACGCAAACAGAGAAGGCATTGTGTACTTAATAAAATGATAAAATTTATCGTAATATCGCAGTTTGTTATTTAAACATCGTATCTTCCTCCACTTGAGCATCTTCGTTTTTATTGAGCGTCAGTAAATATTCTAATAAATTGTACTGATATGATTGTGAATGTGACTTAAATTTGAATTTCCCCATCGAGAAATTCGAGGAGCTACAAAATATTGAGGCAGAATTTGAATTTCCCGCCTCGACGGTGGCGCCATCTATCGGAAAATTCACTAAGCTAAAAAAATTTAAGGCTAAATTTGAATTTCCCGCCACGACGGTGGCGCCATCTATCGGCGAGGTAGTGAAGCTGCTAAATTTGAGATTCTCAACACGACGGTGGCGCCATCTATCGGCAAATTCACAAAGCTACAAAATCTTAAGGCAAAATTTGAATTTCCCGCCACGACGGTGGCGTCATCTATCGGAAAATTCGCGAAGCTACAAAATTTTAAGGCAAAATTTGAATTTCCTGCCACGACGGTGGCGCCATCTATCGGCGAGGTGATGAAGCTACTAAATTTGAGATTCTCGACAAGACGGTGGCGCCATCTATCGGCGAAGTGGTGAAGCTACTAAATTTGAGATTCTTGACACGACGGTGGCGCCATCTATCGGAAAATTCACGAAGCTACAAAATTTTAAGGCAAAATTTGAATTTCCCGCCACGACGGTGGTGCCATCTATCGGAAAATCCACGAAGCTACAAAATTGTAAGGCAAAATTTGAATTTCCCGCCACGACGGTGGCGCCATCTATCGGCGAGGTGGCGAAGCTACTAAATTTGAGATTCTCGACAAGACGGTGGCGCCATCTATCGGCGAAGTGGTGAAGCTACTAAATTTGAGATTCTTGACACGACGGTGGCGCCATCTATCGGAAAATCCACGGCACTACAAAATTTGAGATTCTCGACGCGACGGTGGCGCCATCTATCGGCGAGGTGGTGAAGCTACTAAATTTGAAATTCTCGACAAGACGGTGGCGCCATCTATCGGCGAAGTGGTGAAGTTACTAAATTTGAGATTCTCGACACGACGGTGGCGCCATCTGCCGGAAAATTCACAAAGCTACTAAATTTGAGATTCTCGACACGACGGTGGCGCCATCTATCAGAGAGGTGGTGAAGCTACTAAATTTGAGATTCTCGACACGACGGTGGCGCCACCCATAGGCGAATTCGTGAAACTACTAAATTTGAGATTCTCGACACGACGGTGGCGCCATCTATCGGCAAATTCGTGAAGCTACTAAATTTGAGATTCTCGACACGACGGTAGCGCTATCTATCGGCGAGGTCGTGAAACTACTAAATTTGAGATTCTCGTCACGACGGTGGCGCTATCTATCGGCGAGGTCGTGAAATAACTAAATTTGAGATTCTCGACACAACGGTGACGCCATCTGCTGGCGAGTTCGCAAAGGGGGAATGGGGGAATGGGGGAATAGCCATTCGTTAACTGTTATCTAATCTATATCGAGAGAGTCAATGCATATTTACTCTCGAATATGGGCTGCTGCACTCCTGCAACGATCGAATGGGGTAAAACTGCGCAACAACGATTGAGCTCGAATAATTTTCCGCACAGACACACACACACACACACACACACACACACACACACACACACGCACACACACACACACACACACACACACACACACACACACACACGGAAACAAATACACAGTGCAATCGTCATTGTTTTCATAGAATATAAAAGTGAGCGAGCACACGAACGTGATACTTGCTCGATAATCCTGTCTATACCTCGTCGATACATCGATCGAACTGATAAAGCTCAGCATATGAAAAAAATTCCATTTTCTGGATTAAAAGAAAAAAGTTTTATATAGAAACGAATTTTCCCATCGTGTGTGCAATTGCATTAATCTTTTGAAAAAAAAAAAAAAAAAAAAAAAACGATTAAAATCGTTATCGCATTGGCAACATGGACAGCATGACCTTTTTTGTTTTTGCATAAAAAGTTGTTATCGAAGATAAATAAAAAATTGTATTTGGAAAGAAATGTTGAAATTCTTCAGGTGTTGCTACTGCGTTGGTTAGGGCATGGCTTTTCCATGTGGGTGCGATTAGATGGGTGAAAGGATTTTCAAGGCAGGAAAAGTAAGTGACACCCACGATCGCGTCTGGAGTTGAGGTGAATGTGTGGGAGAATAAGAAATTGAATGAGAGAGGGATAGACGAGAGTAGGCAAGGCCGTTCGCATCGATTATAAAATATGTATATGCGTCTATAAACATGTGTCTTGCATATATACCGTACAATACTATATACATATATATATACATATATATATACATATATATATTATACCGTAAAATACTATATACATATATATATACATATATATATTATACCGTAAAATACTATATACATATATATATACATATATATATATACATATATATATTATACCGTACAATAATGTATATATTTTCTGCATTTATTACGAAAGAACGATCGCTTCTGTTGCAACAATAATGACGTGTAAAGCTGCATAGTTGTCTCATGTTTGTGTGACATTCGAGACTGTTTTATTTTTTTTTTGCTTCTCTTTATATTTTATTTTTTCTTCTCAAAATCAGCAATAATTCATAATTATTATTTAGCATTGATTCAAATACAGCAACAGTGCAATTTTCCTATTTTATATCCTGAAAAAAAATATAATTTAAAGTCATGAAATGAGAGAAAAAAAAATCCACGACTATAGGATTCTTTGCCAAATATTTTATCCATTACGTAATAAAATCCAAACATTGAATTATCGTAATATGTGAAGGAGAAGCGTTAAATTTTGAGTATTGTCGATTTTTTTTTTTCAAATTGTTATATCTGATACTCGAGGGGAAAAAAAGAGAAAGAAAAAGGTCGAGGTAAAGGTTAATGGAAGGTTCAACATCTTATCTAAAGTGAGAACGAAAAAAAAAGGACGAGGAGAGAAAAATGAGGCAGATAAAAATGAAACGATGCGCTCAATCTCTCCAGCATGAGTTTTGTTGTCGACAAACCGAGTCTATCGTTTCTACTGTGGTATTTACTTGCTACTAACACAACTTTTATTGCTACTGTACTCGTCTCTGGCTCGCCAGCAATCGGCTACTTTCTCGATACACTCCGATGAAAGGAAGTTTCTCTCTCTCTCTCTCTCTCTCTCTCTCTCTCTCTCTCTTTTTCTCTCCTTCTCTCTAGCTCGACGCTCAGAGCAGAATGACCTGTTTACATGGCAGGGCCCTTCTTTTCTCAATTCTTTTCTTCTCGTCCAGAATCATCGGATAGGCAGACAGTGCGATTGGAAAAAGATTCTTCTCTTCATACTGTTATTCAATCCTTTCTCATGTTTTTTTTTTCAAATTTTTATATAATTTTTTTTTACTTATTCGAACTCTGATAGAATTTTTTTTCTGCGATTGAAAGAAAACAGAGACGATCCTGATTTGTCCATCGGGACAAAAGTCGAACCGCGACCGTCAAAAATTCTTCGATGAATGAGATCTCGCTCACAATTTTTATAAAAGAAATGTTGATTTTTTTTTTTTTTTATCACGACAATTTATCTTAGTGTCAAATTGTTGATAGAAATGCTCGAGATTTTAGCACAGCATCATCTGTGACAAATAATATTATTTTTCGAAATTTTATTAATAATTTATAATTTGAGGAAAAAATTTCACTTTTTTTTTCTAACATTCGAATGCAATTGTTTGAATATTCTCGCGAGTATTGCAGGGAAATTGTTCTTCATGAACGTGCATTTATTACAATGCATGCACATATGTAGATAATTCTTCGAATGATTATTATCTCGGAGCGAAGCAAGTTGGCGTGTGTGCAATTTATAATAAAAAAATTTCTCACACCTTAGCATTGTTCTCTCGTATTTATTATTTATTTATTATTTATTTATTATTTATTTATTATTTATTTATTATTTATTTATTATTTATTTATTATTTATTTATTATTTATTTATTATTTATTTATTATTTATTTATTATTTATTTATTATTTATTTATTATTTATTTATTATTTATTTATTATTTATTTATTATTTATTTATTATTTATTTATTATTTATTTATTATTTATTTATTATTTATTTATTATTTATTTATTATTTATTTATTATTTATTTATTATTTATTTATTATTTATTTATTATTTATTTATTATTTATTTATTATTTATTTATTATTTATTTATTATTTATTTATTATTTATTTATTATTTATTTATTATTTGATTATTATTTATTTATCCAAACGGCGTATTTGAATAATGCAAATTAAAGTAAAGAAATATTTATAAGAATAAATTTAATACAAGTTAGGAAGTATTAGTTGTATAAATAGCTCATTCAGAATTGCCGGACGAGTTAGCAAGGTAACGAGGAATGTCTACGTAATCTTGAAGCGATTCGCGCTCTGGATAACTCGAGTCACCTGGTTCGTATAATTGGCATGAATCTTCGGCCGGAACTAATTTTTCCTGCTGCCTGCGTTAATTCTTATTGCTGTTGCCGACCACCCTGTATACAATTAAGTGTCTTGCACGCCCCGAATAATTTTCTACTTTTATAAAAAGAAAAAAAAACCTCATTTTTAATGCAAATTTTTAACTTTCGATTTTATAAATTGTTGAAATTTTTTAATGAATATTTTGGCAACAAGAAAAATTAACCTTTTTCCTTCTTCGAGTCCTTTTGTAATCTGATCGAGCCAAAAATTCACAATTTTTATCTTTAATTTTACAATTTCAATTAATTCTCATTTTATAATAAAATAAAACCCGAAAGTTTTTTTTTAAATTATACCTTGTATAATGGCAGATGAGATTGTCAATCGTTAAAAAATATTTCTTGCTAAGATGAAAAAAAATAAAAAAAAACATTTGACCTCTGAGAGACAGCTAGAACGTCAACACACGACGAGCCCATTTTCGCTAATATAACTTCGTGTTGTACCGTCGAGCAAATTGACCGAAGAAACGATAAATAGAGTTGATTGACGGGTCACAAAACAGAGCCCGAGTATACAGCAGAGACGAAGATTCTCGTCGAGCAGTAATTAGGAAGAAAATGGTTGTAAGTTTTCAGTGCCACGCGGTGAATGGACGAGTGCAATTAGCGAGTACGAGACAACACGCGGGACGTACAAGTTGGTCGCTGTAGAAAATTTACTAAGAAGAAGGGCGTATGTCCGAAAAGTTTGCTGAGGGTAGTTTAAGATTTTGCTGTCAGAGGGCGACACCGTTGCATATATAGCTGAGAGTCGAAGAAATTTTATCCATAAATACATGAATATATGTGTGTGTTTTATATACATTTGTATTGGTAATAACAATAAGATTTACGATGCAAATAAATAAATTTAAAAAATATATATATATATATATATATATATGTTTAGTTGAAAAAAATGCATACAGAATACAAAGGAGACATCGGTGTGGCTGCACCCGCGTGAGGGCGCCTTCAGCCCATCGTGTCTTTGGTCACGCAATCAGGAAATATTCAAATTCTTGTCCTTGCATTCATTTAGCTTCTCTCTCTCTCTCTCTTTCCTCGTTCCAGGCAACCCTTGCAGCCCCTACAACGCGATATCATGTATTCAAAAGTTTTCGCCAATATATATATATATATATGACGAATACACACAAATATGTGTGTGTGTGTATTCGTTCAAAACGGAATTATCGGAGCATTAAAAAATATATATATATATTGGCAAAGTTTTTGAATACATGATATCGCGTTACACATATATATATATATGACGAATACACATAAATATATGTATGTGTGTATTCGTTCAAAACGGAATTATCGGAGCATTAAAAAAAGAGCATAGAAAAAAATAGAATGTTGAATATTTTTTATGATTTCATTCTCTTTTTCTCTTCTGTATGTGGTAATTATTATATTGAGATATATATTGAGCAATGCAATTTATTTGATTCTACGGAGTTATAAAAGAAAACAAAATTAATTGAAACGTTTTTCAATCATATGTGGAGATGAGAAGACGAATGAAGAAAGAAAGAAAGGATTACGTATGTGACATAAGGGCGTGGGAAAGTCTCAGCTTCACTATATATAGAGCTGACTAGACTATATATGTATACACACACACACACACACACACACATATATATATATATATATATATATATATATATATATATATAGAGAGAGGGGCAAAACTGTATAAATCGCCGCCTACTGAATAGCAAAGTTTACACTATGTAACAGAGAGAATGATTCAAAGCCACATTATTCACACGTGCACAAGAGATTTACGTCCCTCGCCCCTTCGCGTTCATTAATACGCGAGCAAACGTTGTATAATTGGCCGAGGTGGAAGGTAATAGAAGCGAGAACGAAATAATAATTAACCCGCGAGCGAAAATCGACACCAGAGACATAGAAAAATATGGCCATTGCCATGTACCAGCAATTTTTGAATTATACGCTCAGCTCGACGAATAATTAGGCAATAAAACGATTCCTATGCCCCTGGGGAGATGGAAAATTGGAATAGAAAAAAAAATACAAAAATCACAACACGGAAGAAATTTAAGCATAAAAATTGGCATAAAGCATAAAGATTCAAGCGTAAAAATTAGCATATTAAAAGGGTGAAATTTTTTAATCCCTCGCTAAAAATTAAAAAAAAAATTGCCATGTAATAGAAATTTTTGAATTATACGATACAATAAAACGATTCCTATTTCTCTGGGGAGAAGAAAAATTGAAACAGAAAAAAAATACAAAAATCCCAACACGGAAGAAATTTAGTGTTAAAAAAATGGCTCGAGAATTAGCATATTAAAAGGGTGAAATTTTTCAATCCCTCGCACAAAAATGATAAAATATTATTTTATTATTTTTTCAAAAATTATATTTTAATTGTCGAATAATTGAGAAATAAATTTATAAATTTGATACTTGAGCTTGACGATGAATTATTACAGGCTCGTAAATTTTAGCGGGACGTTAAAGTGAGTTAAAGATTGCGTGTCACTCAACGATGGTATTTTTTTTTTTAATTTTTTTTTTGCGACGTCATCTCTCAACGCCACCACGTATTGCACGACGATTTACCTGAGAAGTTAAAAGTACAGGAATGTTTGTGTTTGTGTGCGTGTATGTGTAAAAAGCAGGAGAGACGGCACAGTGACCAGAGGGTCGAGGGAGATTCTCCTGTCTTTCGAATTTAACGCTGAAAAAAAAAAATGTTGCCTGATAAATTGGATAGACAGCGTTAGAGCTTTCTCTCTAATAAATTAGAGATTTTTTTTTAACATTTTTTTTTTCATTTTTATTACAGACACGAGAGTCCTGCGTGGATAAAGTGATTAAGGCCGAGTCGGTGATTCAGCAATGCGTGCAATATTTAAGTTAGAAATCTTGGCAAGCAGAGCGCTACCACTCGTTTATCAGACATCGCAATCTTTTGCACACCTGATTCTACATTTTATTTTCAAGAATTTTACATTCTTGCATAAAAATGCATAAGAATATTATTAATTTTAATTATTTTTTTTTTTTTTTCTACGGAATTAAATATTTCCATAACGACGAGACATGAAATTTCAAGCATTTCAAATGGAATGCAGAAAAATAATTTCAATTTAAACGAAAAATATAAATAGAATTTTATATCAAGAGAGAGAGAGAGAACAATCTTGTATTTACAGCTAAAATGGACCACGCGATTTAAAATGTATTTAGCAAAATTTCTTCACGATTTTATGATTGTCCAAGCTGGGATATCGGGGGGTTTTTTTTTCTTAACCGATTTTTTAGAACGAATTAAAAAAAAAATTAAAAAAAATTGACAATTTGGAATATCACGAGCCGGAAAAAAAATTTCTCTGTTGATATTTTATTGGCAATTGAAAAATTAAATGGTCCATCAGTGGCGGCTCGTCTATTGTTTTATTATATATATATATATATCTTAACCCATCGTATATATATATACGATGACCAATTCGATACCGATTGCACACCGTGAGTGCAATTAATTTCCGAGGCTATAAGACCACCCCGTCTGTGGAATAATTAAATATGAAAACTATGAAGAAAAAAAAACATTTCGCTCCTGGGGTGTTCGAAAAAAATGGCCGTCTCGAATGGGTTAAGGGTCATGATATGTCATATCCGACATATTACGACGCATTATTTTTTTTTAATACTCGCAGCGTTTAAATGTAATATATAATGTGGTTTTGTCACATACTGGATGATAATAAGATGTAAGATGAGACGATGAAGTGTACTTTCTGTCTTGACAAGATGAAACTCTTGCTATGGTATATTATAACCAACGAGAATGTGCATAGATGAGGTGTTAAACCACGCAGGCTTTGTGTTACTCGTCTCAGGCTCGCGATTCTCAGCTTTTATATATATATATATATATATATATATATATATATATATATATATATATATATATGTCCTCTAAGGCGTATATACATGTATACATGTATATATATATATGTATTCTAAGGCGTATATATATATATATATATATATACGCTTTAGAGAACTCAGTAAAGCTCACCTGGACCAGCGCATCAATTACGATGACATTTTTCATGATTTTTCTGTGTCTTGTTTCTCGTCAAGGACAAATTAATAAACCGCGTAGTTTTTTCATAATAATAATAATAATAATAATAATAATAATAATGGACGGTATATTAATATTAAATATGGGATTAAACAAAAAGATATTGCGGAGAGTTTCACATGTCTTTGTTCACGAACGTGATGAGTGAATACATGTGTGTATATATATATGTATATATATGTATATATATGTATATAAATATATATATATATATATATATATATATATATATATATATATATATATATATATATATATATTATATATTATATATATTATATTTATATTATATTTATATATATATATATATATATATATATATATATATATATATATATAAAGCTCATAAACAGCAATAACTGGCGTGTTAGGATACAGAGAATGTCGCGAGTTTCCCATCAAATAGAAGATAATTTATGTACGAATATATAATTACGAAAAAACGCAACAACAATTAACGACAAGAGAATGATGAGAAGGAGAATTTTTGGATATTCCCAATAGTCGCAATGCGGAATTCGCGTATCCTCCTAGTCTGTTGGTGTGAGGGATGGGGGGTGGGGGAGGGGGAAGCCTGAAGAAGTTTTTTTTTTTCAAGTCTGCTGGACGTTGGCAGATGAACTGATGAGAATAAAATTGGACAAATTACACGCATTGTGTCTACCAGTTTTATATAAAATAAATATATATATATATATATATATATATATATAATTTTTTTTTTAATTAAAAAAAAAAAATTTTTTTCATTGTTTCTATGAGCGATCGTGTCACGAAGATTTCTCATTATACTCGTCATCGAGAGAGAGAGAGAGAGACTTAAAAAGTCTCGACGATTCTCACCTAAAATTTATTGAAAAATTTGAAAATTAAAAACAAAAAAAAAAAATTTTAAATTTAAGGGAAGAATTAAAAAATGAAAAAAATCGCGGAAATGATTAATTATGGAATGGAGAAACGAGACACGAGCCAAACGTTTGGAGATCGTATAGCGTATATGTGAAATATTAATGGGCAATCAGCGGGTTTTTATTAATTCGGGATGGCGAATTAATTGGCCAAAGAAGGGAGAGAACCGCGTCGCATCGGTGAGGCTCGATAATTATTAACGCCAGGGAAACGTCAACTATACACACACACACACACACACACACCTATGTGTATATATATGTACATATATATGTATATATATATATGTATGTACATATATATATATATATATATATATATATATATATATATATATATGTATATATATATATATATATATATATATATATATATATATATATATATATATATATATATATATATATATATATATATATATATATATATGTATATATATATATATATATATATATATGTATGTATATATGTATATATGTACATATGTACATATATGTACATATATATGTACATATATATGTACATATATATATATATATATATATATATATATATATATATATATGTATATATACATATATATATACATATATATACGTCTGGGTGTATTAAGTAGATGTATATATGTGTGAAATTTTTACGCCTCACGAACCAATTGGATTCGCGTTGATTGGCGTATTAATTATTGTACACGCTCGTCATCGCGTTTTCGCCCGAGTAATTTCTGCACATATTTCAGTGTACTGATCGGAAATGTGGGAGAGAATATTCGAGGGATCGATTGGCATGTCAAACAAAACTCGCGAAAGCGCAAAAATCATTTCGACTTCCATCAACAAATAAAAGTTTTTTTTTTTTTTTTTTTTTTCTTTCTCGCCAGTTTGACGTCTGCCTCGTTTTGTTTCAACGCCATGGCGATTGTAAAATCATCGAGAAACTTTCGTTCAGCGAGATTAAAATTCTCCGTGCAACGAGAGAGTGCGAGAGGGGGCGGTGGGAGGGAGGGGGGAGGGGGTGGAGGAGAATGAGAAAGCAGTGAGAACGAGCGCGTAAAATTCTTGATCGATATAAATAATGCAAATAATAAACGAGTGCGCTGATCGCTTTATCCACGATATTATAGATCGAGCTAATATTTTTTTAGTCCTCTCATGTACACGCCCATATTTATTAACTTTACACGCAATATGTGACTTTCATTTTGCTTTTTAATTTAATTAAATTTAAATTTAATTTAAATTTAATTTAAATTTAATTTAAATTTAATTTAAATTTAATTTAAATTTAATTTAAATTTAATTTAAATTTAATTTAAATTTAATTTAAATTTAATTTAAATTTAATTTAAATTTAATTTAAATTTAATTTAAATTTAATTTAAATTTAATTTAAATTTAATTCAAATTTAATTTTATATTTAGGGTGAGTGCACCAGTGAATGACCAGACACAAGTAAATGACCACTTCACGCAAACTATATATCTATATATAATCATTTTAACAAGGAAGATTTTTTTTTTTTTAAATTCAATTGAATATTATTCAATTAAATTTACTTTTTCTAAAATGTACTTGTACTGATTTTTGTTCATCGTCAGCTAGATAAACAAAATTCTGTCGAGATAAAAACAAACGAGGTAAATTGTAAGGCATATTATGGACTATATATATATATGTATATATATATATATATACATATATATATATATATATATATGTATATATGTATATATGTATATAGTCCATAATACAAGGACGTAAATTGTAAGTACTATTATGGACTATATATATATACATATATATAGTCCATAATACAGTACTTACTATTTACCTCGTTTTTTATATACATATATATATATATGTGTGTTTCTTTGAGAAGGATAATTCTGGTCTATATAATAATAAGATGAGATAATAACGAGTAGAATGGAGCACGCACAGACAACATAGAAATATTTACGTGCGTACAATGGAAAGGAAAACGGTGGAGAAATAAAGTTACGGACCCGGAAACACGAGCGAGTGGGAGTAAACATCAAGTTACTGCCTTGTTCTACATACGTATATATATATATATATATATATATATATATATATATATATATATATATATATATATATTGTACATACACACACTTATATACATATTTATATATACACCCATATATATACATATATATATATATATATATTTATATATATATACATATACGGAATTACTCACATGGGCATATATATATATATGCGTACGTGAGTAATTCCGCACTTAAACGTTAACCTTTTCGTCAACCCTCGACTTCTTTAAATTTCACTATGAGACAAAAGTTGGATAATGAAAAATTGTTTGAGCTACTTTTGTTTTATAAATACATGTAACTTTTAGTTTGCTATTTTCTTCGGCCTTTCGCGATTTTTTAAAATTTATTTTCTATATATTTTAAAAAATTTATTACGATAATTTTTTCCAACTGTCTCATTTTCCCACCATTTAAATTTGTTACCTTTATTTTTCACATAAATATAAATAATTATGGCTAAACGATGAGCTTTTACCCAGCACTGATCATTAAATTACACTAAATCTTACAGTTATTTATGAAAAATTTCATTAATTGCTCAATTTGTCTTTTTAAGGGGGATGAAATGTATGAAATTTCGTTACAGAGTATATATATATATATATATTTAATGATCAAAATCATCGTGAAACGTTCGTACGTATAATGAGAGTAATATATATATATATATATATATATAATGAGAGTAATATATATATATATTTATATACAAAATGAGTGTATATATATATATATATATATATATATATATAAAATGAGTGTATATACATATATGTATATAATGATGAAAATCATCGTGAAACGTTCCGTGAAAAATGCAGTCACCTACATATTTATGTGCCGTCCAGTGTTCGCGGTAGAACGCGCTCTCTTAGTTCTCGTGTGTGTGTGTCGATGGTCTGTACGTGTTTCGTCTTTCGTCCGAGAAACATCAAAACTGTATCGTGTAAAAAAAATTAATACGAGCACATTAATTAATACTCGTTGTAGCGAGAAAATATTTTTAGAGAAAAATATGTGAGAGCACAAAAAAGGATAGAACGAGGCGCGATAATCTTCATCGCCACGCTGCTCGGAGAATCAAATTGCTGACCCAAATTAAACTAGACTGTGTTAACTATTCGCGCCCGAGACGCGTGTCGCCATACTTGAGCATCTCTAGCTCGTATAGCTCGATCGAGGGGGACAGAAAAAAATTTTTGTCTTCAATCATCGACGACAGAGAGATAAATAATCGAATCCACCATTTTTTATTACACATTCGCACGAAATCGTCCAAAGACAAGAAAAAAAAAAAAAAAACGTCAAGTTTTCATGTTAATAATAATTTTACAATAATTAATTCAATCGGTTAATTATTCGTTTAATATTTTTTTAATTTCGTAATTCGTAATCCATTTTTTGCAAAAAAAAAATTCAGTCCAGTTGACTTCTTTTCTTAATTAAATAAATTAAAATATAAATTACATTGGGTAAGCGCATATAATTGGATATAGAAATTCTCGAAGATTAAAAAAATCCTCATCTCTCTTTCACGCTGTATGATCCCACGAAATAATTATATAATTCTCCTTTACACACAAACATAATGTAATAATTTAATAATATCCTCATTCTTCTTTCTTCAATCATCGACGACAAAGACCAAAATTAATTCATACGTATCGCATTCACCATTTTTTGTTTCACATTCACACGAAATTGTCCGAAGACACGAAAAAAAAAAAAGTTTTTTCAACAGAGAAAAAAAAATGTCAAGTTTTCATGATAATTTTAATTTTAATTTAAAAAAAAATTAATATTAATATTAATTTTTTAAATTTAATATTAATATTCAATTTTTTAAATTGATTTTAATTTTAAAAATTTAATATTAATTTTAATTAAAAAAATTCAATCCAGTCGAGTTCTTGTCTTGATTAAATAAATTAAAATAACCGTTACATCATGTAAACGTATATGTATAATTCGATATAGAAACTCCCAAAAATTAATAAATCTCCATTTCTCTTTCACGCTGTATGATTCTACGAAATAATTACACAATTCTCCTTTACACACAAACATAATGTAATAATGTAATAAATATCCTCTCTCTTTGCCACAATTGCATGGCTGTTCATATACTTTCCCACACACGTTACTGCTGGCCAGTTTTTCGACTGGTATTTTACTATTTTATAATCGATTTTAATAAATTTCTCGTACAATTTTACCAGCAGATTTTAATACATTTCTCGTACAATTTTACCAGCAGATTTTAATAAATTTCTCGTACAATTTTACCAGCAGATTTTTATACATTTCTCGTACAATTTTACCAGCAGATTTTTATACATTTCTCGTAAAATTTTACCAGCACATATAAATAATACTTAATTTGTTTTTTTTTCGTCAATCATTACAATCAAAACAGCTCTTATGCAGTATTGAGTGTGTAGATTTATTCACGGATGTCTAAAAGTGAAACTGGACTAGTTCATAGAGTGTCGTACGTGCACGATGATGGCTAAGAGAGAAATAGAAAAAGAGAGAGAGAGAGAGAGAGAGAGAGAAATAGAAAATGATAGGGAGAGAGAGAAATAGAAAAAGAGAGAGAGAACGAGAAATCGAGATACAGAGAGAGAGAGAGAGAGAGAGAAAGATAAAGGAGACGAGCAAATGATGAAAAAGTGTCTTGTCTTTTGTCTAGAGGTCAAAAACTATGTGGTAATGAGTACGAGACGTACCGCGTGTGTACACGCGAGTCCATCATCGCACATCAAGCACACACACGCAGGACACATCGATAGGACAGAAAACGGTGCAATGTGCCATGCTCGTATATAATATTAGCTCGACCCATACCAGGCCCAGGAGCAGGGCAATGTACGTGCGTTGGCACATTGGCGCTATTATTCAATCGACCATCGCTCGTCCATTGCTCTCTTGTCTCTACCCACATATTTATACGTATATATACGCGCGCGCACACGTATATTATATATACATATATATATATACAAATACATACATACATACATACATATATATATATATATATATATATATATATATATATATACATATCATAAGATAGGATATGGTCGTTATGATGATTTCATCTATCGCCCTCGCGATCCGTTCGAGAGCCAACGAATAAAACGTACGAGAGACAGAAGAGAAGTGAGTGAATCATTAGAGCTAGTGACACCCGCACCTTTTCTCTACTAATTCAACGATAATACACATTTTAAACTATATATATATATATATATATATATATATATATATATATATATATATATATATATATATGTATATATGTATATATGTATATATGTATATATGTATATATATATATATATATATATATATATATATATATATGCATATATGTATGTATGTATGTATGTATGTATAGCACATACCTATAATTACAATGTACAGTTGCACAGTTTTTATTCAACAAGCCAGGAATAATCCTGAGATCAGCAAGTATGAGAGGCAAAAATATACAGAAAAGAGAATGAGTAGGAGAAAAAAAAAAAACATTTAAAATCTTTTAATTTAATTGAAAGTTCAAATTTATTTCACGTTTATTTCTCGAGCATATGAGCCGAGCGAGAGAGTCTTTTGGTAAATCAAAATGTTTGATTCCAATTGAATTAATTATCAAAAAAAAAAAACATTTAAAATTTTTAATTTAATTCAAAGTTCAAATTTATTTCACATTTATTTCTCGAGCATATGAGCCGAGCGAGGGAGTCTTTTGGTAAATCGAAATGTTTGATTCCAATTGAATTAATCATCAATGGGATTGCATGGAAAATGTCGGATCA
>OY769907.1:23223191-23314450 GCA_963669185.1 Dyspetes luteomarginatus | reverse complement strand
AAAGAGGCTCTCCATAGGACAAAAGTGGGCGTTTTGAGAATGGAAAGTGAGAGTGATCGCCGAGGTTGCTCTCTCTCTCTCTCTCTCTCTCTCTCTCTCTCTCTCTCTCTCTCTTTATTTTGTTGGGTCCAAATGTGTCGCGAGGACAAGTTAAAAATTAAATCTGGTCAAGATTAAAAATATCTAATTCATGTATTTCATGTTCAAATATTACGAAACATCGACATGATTTTTATTTTCACCGTAATGAATTTAAAAATCGAATTAAATTTAATAAATATTAAAGTTTGAAATAATATTTGTAATAAATTGAGAAAAAAGAATTAAAAAATAAAATAAAAGAAGATTATCCAGATTAAGTGGGGGAAAAAAAAAAAAAAAATTAATTAAAAATTTTCGATCGCCATGTCGATGGCTTAACCGAAAGTTTCACGCAGCAGGGACAAAAGGCGATCTCGCCTTTTGCTACAAAATAAAGAGGGAGAGAGAGAGAGAGAGGGGGGGGGGGAGAGGAAGAAAGAGAGAGAAAGAGAGAGAGAGAGACAGAGAGAGAAAATCGACGGGGGATCCCAGTTGAATTAACGTCGACTGCAGTGATATTGAGGGAGGATCGAAAACTGTCGTGTATTATAGTCCGAGGGGGATAGTGAAATGAATGGTAACGACACTTTTGGGATTGGGTAAGCCCAATATCATCGTCTGCACACGTATCGAAGCAAAAGCGAACGTGATGCTGATGGTGTCGAGGGACGTTTCACCAAAGTGCTAAAATACACCTACAATTATATATATATATATATATATATATATATATATATGCACAAAATTGTCTACATAAACTGACTATAGGCGAGCAAGCACGTATGTATAAAAAAAGATTTAGTTAGAATGGATGGGAGAAAGAATGAGTTGAAAACGCATATATATATATATATATATATATATATATATATATGCACAAAATTGTCTACATAAACTGACTATAGGCGAGCAAGCACGTATGAATAAAAAAAGATTTGGTTAGAATGGATGGGAGAAAGAATGAGTTGAAAACGCATATATATATATATATATATATATATATATATCTATATATATATATATATATATATATATATATATATATATATATATATATCGGAAGTAGGTTTGTCCCCATCCCTGTACGAGCCAGCACACGAGTAGAGTGACCGATATCGATTGTCGTACTGCGACAACGATGTCGGGGTTGGCACGGTCCGAGCACTTTCATTTCATCCTACTTATGATTCGATAAAGCTCACAGTTATTGGCACCATTACAATAATTGACACTCGAAAAGCCTATATATATATATATATATATATATATATATATATATATATATAGGCTTTTCGAGTTCAATATATATATATATATATATATATTAACATGGGCTCTGCCCATGGAAAATAAATGTATGAGATATTGCAATAAAATATCTGTGGAATTAATTTGATATTATATTTTTGAAATAATTAAATTTTTTATTTCATATTTTATATATTTTTAATATATATATTTACATGTGAATTATTTAATTTATTTAATAAACGAGCAATTATTGGCTAAAATTATTCACAATAATTGGTCAATTGTTGGGCAATTATTAATTTTTTTTTTTTTGTCAATATTGACGAATTTTTAAAAATATTATAGAAAAAAAAAAAAAAAATATTTTAAGAATGAATTAATTGGAAATAATAATTTTTGGGGATGAAAATAATGACAATAAATAGCCATGAATTTTTATCCAGAGTGCCAATTATTTTATTTTTGTCTAATAATAATTATAATAATGCTAAATTGACAGTCGTCATGAATAAAAAATATTTTTACAGCCCTCATATCGAACTTTTCATACTTCACCCTCACAAACAACCCTCTCTCTCTCTCTCTCGAGCTACACGATCTCTCCTCGATGTACCCTTTTTCTCTATTCTCGTTCGAGGCTGCTGCCAATTGCCAATAATTCGATTGATACAGCCCGGCTGTTCGACGAAAACTTCTCCATTGCGATATATATATATATATATGGGTCATTCCATGCTAACTTGACATGGTCAATATTCTCACCATTGTTGATTATTTTTTAATTTTTCATATTTCGAGACGATACAACAAAAAAAAAAACTTTCTATCAATTTCTGATAATTTTAAATGGCAAAAAAAAAACATTTTTCAACAAAGAATGTACGAGAAAAAATTTATAAATAATTGACAACGGCCATTTTCATACAAAATAGCCACAGCGATTTTTTTTTATTTTTATAAATCTCAAAGTTTGGCCTGGACCATTTTTTTTGTGTTGATTCACAATATAATGAACGAAGGAAAAATTTTGAGAATCGAAAAAACTTGTCGATTTGATGTGGAATTGCCCATATGCGTTCATACGAAATTACGATATATATATATAAATATATATGGGTCATTCCATGTTAACTTGACATGGTCAAGATTCTCACCATTGTTGATTATTTTTTAATTTTTCATATTCTGAGTTGATGCAACAAAAAAAAAAAAAAAAAAAAAAAAACTATTTCCATCAATTTCTATTTATTTCAATAAATTTTTTACTGAAAAACAATAATTTTGTTTGATAGCCAAAAAACAAAAAAAATCATTTTTCAACAAAGAATGTACGAGAAAAAATTTATAAATAATTGACAACGGCCATTTTCATACAAAATAGCCACAGCGATTTTTTTTTATTTTTATAAATCTCAAAGTTTGGCCTGGACCATTTTTTTGTGTTGCTTCACAATATAATGAAAGAGGAAAAATTTTGAGAATCGAAAAAACTTGTCGATTTGACGTGGAATTGCCCATATGCGTTCATATAAAATTACGATATATATATATATAGACATTTCGTTTGGAACCCCAAATTTAGCACTTGTTACCAGCTGCTGCTCTCAGCGTCTGCCCCAGAATACGAGGGAAGGGGGGGGGGAAGATTGACTAATATATATATATATATATATAGTAAACATATGAAGAGATCCTTTTGCTAAGCTCGTTGATTTTTCCTGCCTTCTTTGCCCAACTTCCTAATTCAATTGGCAGACCAAATTTCCAAAAAAAAAAACAAAAGATAAATTAAATTATCGTAAAAGATTCGTCTGTTACGAAAATCTTACAGGCATGAAAAATTCATCCCACGCTGTATAAATAAACGTGACCCACGTTCAGGAAAATTATTTTTTTGGTGCCCACCATTTTTTTTTCATCGGAATTTACGAAACGAACAGACTAAAAAAAATAAATGATGTAAAGGCCCTTCCAATTTTATTTGGCGATGCCTTTTTTTTTTTTTTTTAATTTCACATTTTAATTTAATTTTTAATTTTCCCATATAAATCTTCTCCTACATCTTTCGTGTCATTTTTCTCATCTTCTGAATTTACTTATTTTTTATTTCACATGAAACGCCCCATATATATCTTCTCTACCACTTTCGTGTCATTTTCTTCATCTTCTGAATTTACTTATTTTTTATTTCACGATTTTTTTTATTTCGCGTGAAACGCCCCATATATATCTTCTCTACCACTTTCGTGTCATTTCCTTCTTCTTCTGAATTTACGAAATAAACGCTAACGAAAAAATAAATGAAGTAAAAGGACCTTCCAATTTTATTTACCGATACCTTTTTTTTTAATTTCACATAGAATGCCCCATATACATCTTCTCCTACATCTTTCGTGACATTTTCTTCATCTTCTCAATTTACTTATTTTTTATTTCACGATTTTTTTTATTTGACGTGAAACGCCCCATATATATCTTCTCTACCACTTTCGTGTCATTTTTTTCTTTTTCTGAATTTACGAAATAAACTCTAAGAAAAGATAAATGAAGTAAAAGGACCTTCCAATTTTATTTACCGATACCCTTTTTTTTATATTTTTAATTTAACATGAAACGCCCCATATACATCTTCTCCTACATCTTTCGTGACATTTTCTTCATCTTCTCAATTTACTTATTTTTTATTTCACATAATTTTTTTGATTTCACGTGAAACGCCCCATATATATCTTCTCTACATCTTTCGTGCATATACACATAACAGGAGGTAGAAATGATACGTAAAGTATACATCCAGTGGATGCTATAACGCGCGAGTTATGGAAAAGATTTGCGTGTCTCACACCGGAAGTCGAAGATCCAAACCAGCCGCTCTTTCCTTCTATACTTTTAATCGTTTATTTTTTTTTTTCATTCATTTTACTCTCATTTCTCTGTATGCACAAAGATTGAGGAGAAAAAAAAAAGAAAAACCAAATTTGTATTTCCAGACGTGTGTAATTTAGAGTTGCTTTTCTTGGATTTTTTCTTGCAAAAGATGCTACAACTGCTATATATATATATATGCTATATTATTATGTATGATCGTGTACAAAATAATATAGAAATAGTATTTTTCATATATATATATATATATATATATATACGACGCGAGACGTGTTTTACACCTGAAAAATACATCGTCCGTGTCCCTTTCACGTACATGCCAACAATTTATAAATATTATAATATGAGCCACGTTGTAAAATTCACCTCGTCTAATAACATGCCGCTCTTACGATCGCAATTACACGCGTGTATGACTCGACGTATCATACATCAATACCGTGTAATTATTTTTCAAGATCACTGACTAGTTCAAAAGCGCCGTTGTTACATTTTCACTGAATACGTTTTTTTTTTTTTTAATTATTTATATTATAAATGAAAGGAAAAAAAACAAAAAAAAATATTGAATGAGAACGGAAGTTGGGCCAAAGGAAGAGAATCACCGCAAGAAGCACTCGCGGTGCACTTCCCCACGTTTTTTTTTCTTTCGCAGGCTGCACGATCAGCGTTTATAAATTGATTTGTAATATCGCACAGGAGTAAAATCAAAGATTGACAAAAAGGAGAAAAAAAAAACAATTTTTTTTCAATATTCTCGTGTTTGAAAAAAAAATAAATAAAAAAAAAACAATAATTTATGTTTATTTAATTTTTTGTCGTTTAAACATAATATATAATTTGAATTATGTTAAAAGTATGAAATTTTTAGATGACAGATCGAGAGTTGCAATTAGCCAAAAATTGTTTTTTTTTTTTTTTTTGCCAATCTCTGGACAATAGGCGGCTTGCTGGCTGACGTTCGTCAGAGTTTTCGGCGTGGGAGACAAAAAATAAAGTTTCTTCTTAAAAGATAAAAAATCGAGAAAGAATTTAAATTAAAGGAAAGAGAGAGAGAAAAAAAATAAATAAAACGTAAACTCACCATGCAGGATGATTTTTTGGTACGTCTCGATGAAATTCCGCGAGCCGTCCAAGTGACGAAAACAGTAGAAAAATCCACTCCAGTAGTTACGGCGATCTACTCGTTATGCACAGACCATCACTTTTTTTTTTTTTTTTTTTTAACGAAGTGGAAAAAAAAAAAAATTAATTCAAACGTAAAAATAATCCTCGCACCTTGTCCCGCCTCAATCGCTCATTACGAGACCATCAGAGTTCGATAATTGTAAACAAAACAACCCGAAAAAACGACATATATATATATATTTTTTTTTTTTTAACCTTCAACGAGGTTTATAACCTCGGTAAGGTCAACACTCGCGATTTTTCATGCAATTTTCCTTCAAGTTATTCTCGTCTCTGTCCAACAAACGACGCAAAAAAAGAGACATTAAAAAAACGCAAAAAACAAGTTCAAAAAAAGCTCCCCGCGCTCTGTCCTCAAGACGCACGAGTGAAGAATAAAAATTGCAACAACAAAAACGACAATCCACGAAAGAGCGAACGAGGAGAGGATGAATAAAAATTAAAAAGGAAAAAAAGAAAAGGAAAATCACGAACCAGCAGGAGACGCGAAACACGCGCGCGCGCGTGTTTTGAGCGAGTTGAGATGTACAAAAACACAGACACAGGCACACACAATAGAACGAACGAAACGGAAAGCCACGGTAGAGACGACCGAACGGCGCGCGGGTTCAGCGGCCGACTGAGAGGATGCAGTTGCCGTTTGTTCGCCATGGGGTCTCCTCGTGCTGGCTCGTGAATCTCCGTGTTGTATTACCCCCACCAAAGTTTTCGAGTCGAGCCGGGATTCCCCCACCTTTCGCTCACACACTCGGGCTGCGCGTCGCAGGACAAAGAGCGGCTGCGCGCGCACACACACTTTCAGACCTCGCAACTTCGTGCTTTTTTCTTTCCTTTTTGTTTTATTCGTTATTATTATCATCATTGTTATTATTATTATTATAATTATTATTATTATTACGTCTTTTTTACCCTCAGCCGCGGCAGGTAGCGAGGGGATTTTTCCCCCACTATGGACAAAATACGGCTTGATAGAACGGCGTGCAAAGCCCGCTCAGAGTTCTAACAGTTACCGGGCACTCTCTAGCGGCGCACTCGCTGGCCACTCAAGCCACCCCCTCCAGTTATTGGCAGGACTACGAGTAGGAGAAACTTGCAGGCCTGCCGATTTCCTCATTTTTGCATCTGCTTGAGTGGCCATTAACTGTGCTCTCGTATCGTATTTCTCAGACTTTAGGGATGTTTTTTTACAAGGCCACGTAAAATGATTAAGGGTGCGATGAATCTTTCAATCCCTGAACTAAAAACTTGCGGTCCATTTCCAAGCACGATTTTAAACATTTTTTAATTAAATTAGCCTTTTATTTTGCGAGTGTAATAGTGGAAATTATTTATGAGAATATATTTTAATAAATCGCTTCCATTGTTAAAACTTTTCAGCTGCATAATTTTTTTAACTTGCTGACGACCATCTGGGTGTCCAGTGCAACTTGAAAAAAAATAATTTTCGCCAATTTTGCTCAGACTTGTTCTACTTTCACGTCCACTTTGTTTAAAAAAATCGAAAATCATCGACGGCTCTGACGATTTAATTTTACTACAAAGCCAAAAAAAATAAAAATTTAAATATGTTTTATAAATAAAATAATTTATGCATTGCTTATTTTTTTTTTTAGTAAATATATTTTAATAAATCGCGCCATTGTTAAATTTTTTTACCACTTTTATTATTGTTACTCGGTTTTTTTTTCTCGGCATTTTTTAAATCCTCACTTTCTCATTCACTGTTTACGAGCAATCTTTTATCGCGCAACCGGAACTCTCGAGAAATACAGCGGATGGTTTTATTTATTTTTTTTATTTTTTTCACCGAGACGTGTTTGCCCTTGACAATTTTTGCACCCTCGACGTGTGGCGCACACCCGGTCGTAGCTCTTTTTTTTCCACCTCGGAATTCACAAGTCGACGACATAATATTCCAAACAAGGGCATTTTTTGAGCGAATGGAAAAAAAATAAAAATAAAAATAAATGCTGTCGCAGTGAATTAAAATGCAAGGAGGAACAAACCGCTGGGAGAGACCTCAATTGTTATTATATATGCATGTGTGTATTATATATATATATATATCTATATGTATATGCCTCTCATTTCGATATATATATATATATATATATATATATATATATATATATATATATATCGAAATGAGAGGCAAGTTCCTCTTGTTATGGTCCGACTGAACGCGTCACGCTCCGAAAAATCGCAACCGGCTTTTATCGTATATAAAGAGCGGAATGATAATTAATGTTATCATTATTATTATTATTTTTTTTTTTTTTCACCTTATATACTTTTATGGGTTAATCGTAAATGAGCTCGATTTTTAAACAAGTAAATTAACAGATCGCTGCGCATTGCCAAGTTTTTTCTTCACAGGCCACATTTGGATTTTTGGAAAATTTTACTCATTCGATTATCGCAATTTTTATAATTTTATTAATTTTATATCTCAAAATTCGTACCGATTTTCTTCCATAAATTTTATTTTATTTATAATTTTTGTACTTGTTGAATTTCAAATTTGTTGTAAATTATTTTTAAAAAAATCGTCAATAATTATTTGATGAAAAAAAAAGTTTCGATCTCATCTAAAAATTATTCGATAATTGTTTGCGATAAAAAAAAAAGTTTCGAGTATCATTGAGCATCGAATAGTTCTCAATTTTTTCCTATAAAATAATTTATTTATTTACAATTTTCGTATTCGTTGAATTTTTCAATTTTTTTTATCAATTATTTCTCAAAATGAAAAAAAAAAATTATTCGATAATTGTTTGCGATAAAAAAAAAAGTTTCGAGTATCATTGAGCATCGAATAGTTCTCAAATAGCCTGAAAAATTTATAGCTCGAAAAATTTTGCCTCCCCCGCGAGAGCTCAAATTAACCGTAAAACGGGGATGACTCGACACTCGACGAGTGTCGAGCATTCTGTCGAGATTATTCGCTGCAGCTGTTTCTATGCATAACGGGAAATACGAGAGAGAAAAAGGAGCGGAAGATTTTTCGTTTCTAATATTTGTTGGACTCGTAGAAAAAAATAAATAAAAAAAACACGAAAATTTTTAGATAAATAATAATAATTATCCGTCTAATAATTATCGATAAAATCATCAAAAATGAAATATTGCAAAAATCGAATATAATGATATATGATAATATTTCTCCTTTTAATTATCAAATCAAAAGAATTAATAACGAAAAAATCACAAATTATTCTTGAGCTCTGAAGAAATTTTCAATCTACGTCATGGTCGATTCATTAACGAATTATTTCCATCGTAAAATGAGAAATTAAATATTTAAAAATAAACTCATCTTTAAATTTATATTTCTCTTGAGCCCATTATTATTACTATTATTATTATTATTATTATTATTATTATTATTATCGTTTTTTATCGAAAAATTTCATATTTTTAAAACATTTGTAATAATTTGATATCCGAGCTAAATGAAGGAGCAGAAAAGTTTGTCATTTTTCTTGAGCTCATTGCTTTTTTTTTTTTTAATTCTTTTTTTATCGAAAAATTTCATATTTTTAATAATTTGATATTCGAGCTTATTATATGAAGTAGGAGAAAAGTTTTTGCCAGCGTCGATAATTCTCGTTGCTAAGCGGCGGTTAGTAAACCGGTCGTGTGGGTTATACTCTGTATAGCGTTTATTCGTCTTGGATTGCTATATATATATATATATATATATACATTTATATATTTCTCAGTTTATTGTGGCACTACTACTATTACTATTCCTACAAAACTTTTACTATATACTTTGTATATATATATATATATATATATATGTGTGTGTGTGTGTGTGTGTGTGTGTGTGTGTATACACGATATAACGTTCAGGGATTTACCGTGGCGTACAACTCGGAATAATCGCGTGACTTTGGTAAAAATCAACCCTCAGGATTTACCCATCATTTGCTCGAGAATTCGAGAATGAGCAACACATATTGTATATTAAAATGTTGAGAAAATAAAATCTCTGATAGCGTTTACTCTCTTTCCCCGTCTCGCTCATCGTATTGTCCATAAAACGGACAAGTTTAATTTAAGATGAATTTTTATGTTTGTTTTTTTTTTTTGTGTCAACAACTTTAAGCATAAAAGTTAAAAAAAAATTACGAATAATTATTAATTTCATGAAAAAAAAATTTATCGATGAGAAAATTTGTATTTATTTTATGATTTAATTTTTTCACAGTTGCTTCGATAATAATAATAATAATTATTATTATTTCGTTATTTTCGATTAATAAAAAATCACGGATCAGTCGATAAAAATTACGAATAATTATTAAATTTCATGAAAAAATATTTTATCGATGATTAAATTTGTATTTATTTTTTCACAGTTGCTTCGATTATTATTATTTTTTTTTTTTCGTTATTTTCGATTAATAAATTTTTTTTTTTTTTTTTTTTTCTTTTATGGGGCGCGTTGGAAAAATTTGAAAAATTTGTGTATCTGATAAAAAAGGTCATGAGGCATGATGGGAGTAGTGGCAATTGCAAAATAAAAAGACAGAGAGAGAGAGAGAGAGAGAGAGAGAGAGAGAGAGAGAGAGAGAGAGAGAGAGAGAGAGAGAGAGAGAGAGAGAGAGAGAGAGAGAGAGAGAGAGAGAGAGAGAGAGAGAGAGAGAGAGAGAGAGAGAGAGAGAGAGAGAAAGAAAGAAGAAAAACGAGCGCCGCTTAATACTCATAATCGAGGAAGAGAACCCCTCGAAGCGATATGATTTTAAATCTCCTCGGGGCTTAGCGGTGTAAAAACTGTTAATTACTGTATCCGACTTAAAATGAGAGTAGAGGATGCGTCGGAATCATTACTGACAAGCTCAAAGTATACATATACATGTTACGTATATATATCTATATCTATATGTATATATATATGTATATATATATATATATATATATATATACACACACACACACACACACATATATATATATATATATATATACATACATACATATGTCTGTATATATTTATGTATATATGTATATACATATATATAAGCTTGTAATGTAGGACGGGCGGGTTAATAATCTGCATGAGGAGGGAAAAGTTTCCCTGTCGGTTGATACATGCGTACATGCACGTAAACGAGGATGATGATCATAATAATAATAATCGACTATATCCAGTAGCAACAGTTGCGAAGAGTATAGAGGACGAAGGGGTCGCCTGTATCGTGCTCGTAATTTTATCACAGCCCGATAAAGTATCTGGGCTGCCTCGATGACTTTCACGAGACTCACTTTCCCATAAGCAATGTTTATTTACATCATACGTTATGGGTATTATGAGAGAGAGAGAGAGAGAGAGAGAGAGAGACGCGTAAAATTTTTATGTATATATTGCGAAATTTTATTTTTATTTGTTTGGCAATAAAATGTAATTCAAATACAGATATTTATCGTTGCAATGATAATAAATGTATCTTTATTTATATTTTCCTGTAATAAAAATTATTTAACGTAATATATGAAAAGGCTGGAATAAGATATGAAAGTTTGGCCTGTACGAAGATGAGAATGGAAGAAGAAGAGGAAGAAGAGACTGAAAGCGAAATGGGGGAATTGAAAGAGATAAAGAAACTGTGAGAATTGTTATTTTTACGTAATTTGCTTCATCACCTTGAAGATCGGCAAAAAAAAACGTTAATCGGAGATTAAAAATTGATTCCGTCGATTAGATTATTTTTAATTATTATATTAATTATAGTGGAATCTTTTTGAATGGTGAATAAAATTAATTGAATTCATTTTTGTCTTGTAGGAATTACACGCATTATTTCAAATAATGTATCGTGAGACAAATAATCGACACATTCTCCCTACGAAGATGAGGATTCTGAATGATGCCGCCATCTCTCGGAATTTTTTGGCATTAGAATATTCGACGGTGCTCGAATGGTAACTACTCGCTCGGTCGGTATATAGAAATTTATCAAGATTTGGTAGGAACTAGTTTTGTAGTTCTCGAATTGCTAAAATGGCGCTGGCATCGCTTGCTGCCGGCTCCGAACAGCTGATCGCAGCTGATTCTCGAATTACGATTTATATTTTTGTTCTTTGAATATTCGAAACTTTTATTCAATGAAAAAAATTAATAATTTTTTAATAATGTTTCTAAAATTGTCTGATATCGAGTCAATTAATAAAAAATAATTATCGATCGATCGGAACTTATAAAAAAATAATCTGTGAGGCTAAAATAAGGTTAAAGGTTAAAATAATTAATTTGAAAAATGGATTACGAAGAATTGCAACAGTATCAACAATCACTTTTAGATCGTGCTTTATCTGAGGTAAGTAATAATTTTATCAACTTGTTGTTTGACCACCAATTCATGTCAATTAATAAAAAATAATTATCGATCGGTCGGAACTTATGAAAAAATAATCTGTGAGGCTAAAATAAGGTTTAGGGTTAAAATAATTAATTTGAAAAATGAATTACAAAGAATGGCAAAAGTATCAACAATCATTTTTAGATCGTGTTTTATCTGAGATAAGTGACAATTTTATCAACTTTTTCTTTGACCACCAATTGATGTCAATTAATAAAAAATAATTATCGATCGATCGGAACTTATGAAAAAATAATCTGTGAGGCTAAAATAAGGTTTAAGGTTAAAATAATTAATTTGAAGAATGAATTACAAAGAATTGCAAAAGTATCAACAACTTAACTTTTAGATCGTGTTTTATCTCAGATAAGTGACAATTTTATCAACTTTTTTTTTTACCTCAAATTACTGCTGACTCAAATCAGAATTGAAGTAATTGTACCAATATTTGTACACGCCCCAGTCTCTGGACACTTTATATCAATTTATTACAATTATAATAATAATTATAATAATAATTGCTAGAATCGAAAGTCTTTCTCAAGTGTCCAAAGACTGGTACAGTCACGTGAGCCCAACGATTTGTCTTTTATAAATTCGGTAAAATATAAATTTAAATAAATATCCTCTTGCAGGCTATCAGAAGAAACGAGGAGGAAAGAAAAACATGGACAGACTACAAAAATCGCCACGAAAAAGTTATAGAGGGCTTGGAAATTTTTCCAAAAGAATTAATGGTCGATTGCATGGTGCCGATTGGGAAAAAAGCCCTAATGAGAGGAAAACTCAGCCATACCAATGAAATTCTGGTATCACTCGGTGACGGATATTTCGCAAAATACAGCGCAGCTCAAGCGATTGATCTGTGCAATCGTAGAATAAAAAGTAATAAATAAAAAATTTATTAATTTCTTTTTTTGATAATTTTTTCATATTTTCACCGTATTGGAATTTTATCCTTGCTATGTTATTAATACAAAAAAACAAAGGAGCAAAGGACATTTTGGAAAGCTTGGAGAAGGAACGAAATCTTTATGAGATGCGACAAAAAATTCCTGATGCATTCGGCGCTGACGAGAGAAAAGATTTAATCGAACATTGGGATAAAGAAAAATTAGATGATTGGCGAGGTGAGCTTCGATTTTTATCTACCTCGTCGTTATCGATGTTTGTTTTTTTTTTTTTTACTATTATCAATTTTTTTTGTTTAATTAGCCGATTAGCAATAAACGGTCCAGAGTGCAAAAAATTGAAAAAGTGACAAATTTTATAGGATCGATTAATATTTTTATCTGAAGGATTTGAGATATTGAATTTTCGAAAATCAAGACTCGAATTTTTTAGAAATATTTAATATTTGAAAATATTTAAATCATTCGAATTTTTAATATTTGAAAATATTTAAATCATTCGAATTTTTAATAATCATTATTTTGGATTCTATTCGATTCGGTAGTGAATATTCAATTTTTTTTTAAATATTAGTAGGCACTTTAATATATATAATCTGAAACGTTTGCTCGCCCTTAAAGTCGAGCATCGTCAGCGCGAGAAGGAATATAGAAAAAAATTGGCCGAGTTGAGAAATAGCGAAAAGCAGGAAATTCAAACAGAGGAAGATTTATTTGCAAAATTGGACGAGTTGGAGTTGCGAGAAAAATTGGAATCGGAATTGCACAGGTTCGTTAAAATTTGAATATTCGATGAGAAAAATCGTTGGAGACAATTTTTTGAAAGAATTTTTTTATTTTTTCAGACTCGAGGCAAACCGTTCAGATTTTTATACTGAAGAATTGGAAGATGACGAAGTTTACGAGGAGTCGGACGAGAGTTCTGAATACGAGACGGAGAGCGAGGAGGAAAATGAGGAGGGAGAGAAAATAATTGATACCGAGGCGATTATTTTGAGTCACGAAGAAGAAGAAGCCCAACACGAAATTCCAAGTGTCTCTTCTTCTTCCTCGGAAAATAAATTAATTCTCACTCCGATCATAAGTTTAGAGAGTGATAAAAGTGAAAGAAATTTTTTAGAATCTTCGCAGGTAAAAATTGATGATTTTTTGCAATTGGACGAATCAACGAAATCTGAAACTCGAGGGAGAAAAGTTGTTTTTGGCGAGTCGCAGGTAAAATATTTCAATGTCGCTGACACGATCGAGACTGTATCGAAAAATTCTTCGTCATCGATCGAATCCAGGACGAGCATCGATAAAGAGTCGAAAGATTCAGATGACGAGGATGAGGACGATGTGATAAGAATTGAATTCAAACATTCCGCGAACGAGCCGGAAATTCTTGAGGGTAACGAAGATTCGATTGTCAGTCCGAGAGATATTTACAGAATTTACTCCAAGCCAAAGTCGATATTGAAGAATTCGACAAATTCGACGAGAGTCGAGGATGAAAATTTACCAACCGAGGAAAATTGGACGGATGACGAAATTGAGGATAATCCTGCTGGTATTTCGGCTTACAATACGATCGTCAAAGATATTCGAGAACATGTCGAAAAACCGGCGATCGAAACGATCGAACGTGGTCAAGAAAAAAGACCAATCAGTAAATTTAAGAGAGAACGGGCTGGTATGAAGAAATAGACGATGAGAAAAAATCCGCGATTTGTTAAAAGTTGATTCGAGTATTGTAACATTATAATTTGGCAATGATTAATAAACAAAAATTTTCAAATATCTTTTTTTTAAATAAACAAAAATTTCCATTTTTAAATGGATTCTTGTTAAGAGAGAACGGCCTGGTATGAAGAAATAGACAAATAGAAAAAATCCGCGATTTGTTAAAAGTTGATTCGAGTATTGTAACATTATAATTTGGCAATGATTAATAAACAAATATTTTCAAATATCTTTTTTTAATAAACAAATATTGTCAAATATCTTTTTTTTAAATAAACAAATATTTTTAAATAACTGTTTTTTTTAATAAACAAATATTTTCAAATATCCTTTTTTTTAATAAACAAATATTTTCAAATATCTTTTTTTTTAATAAACAAATATTTCCAAATATATTTTTTTTTAATAAACAAATATTTTCAAATATCTTTTTTTAATAAACAAATATTTTCAAATATCTTTTTTTTAAATAAACAAATATTTCCATTTCTAATGGTTTCTTGTTTTACTTCATCCATGACGAGGTTTCGTTGTTGCGAAAACTCGTCAGAATTTAAAAAACTTTTTACCTATAGAGGAGAATCCATGCGTGGGTGAAAATTACGAGGAAGCAATTTGAAAATTTGAAAATTGAACCATTTTTTTTTCATCTTCAGTGAATGAAGAGTAAAATGGCTTCGTTTTCATGGAAAATAAACGTTTGTGAAGGAGTCGCGGTAATTTTTCCTGATTTATTAAATAAAAATTGCGTAAGAAATTCAAAAAGCGCCAAATTTTTACCGGAACCCAACCGATAGAATTTTGCATGAAAAATGTTAAAATTGACATTTTTGTTGCTCAAATTTTGCTAGAATTGATTCAAGTACTGAGTAATTGCAGCATGACGACGTTTGATCAACAAATATTCATTGAAATATGCAAATATTAACGGATACTCGCCGTTTTTTTTTTTTTTCAATTTTAAGGTTATGGGGATGCAGCGTGTGTGTGTGTGTGTTTTCGTGTATGTAGAGTTCGCGGTAAATGAATGGAATTATAAGTAGTTTATTCACCATTGGATGTCTCTTCAAAACGATGAATAATTCACCCAAATTCACCTTCAGTTATCTCCACAACACGAGTGAGAATTAGATCGCGAAAAAGTTACTCTCGAATTCAAATAAAGACGCGACTGGAAGAAAAAAAAGATGGCGGCCACTCTGTTGCGAGGAGGATAAAAGTGCGGGAAAACGGTTCAAATTTTTCAAAGCTCGGACAACTTTTCTCACCTTCTGTTTATATCGATATATATCTTTTATCTCGATATTATATCGTTTGTGTTGAAATTTTGTCGACAATCGAGTGCAATTGAAGTTATACGGTGGAAAAACGTTGCAATATCATCGGTGGTAATATGAAATTAAATATTGGGAGAAACTCGTCTCTGACATGGTGAACGATAATCGATTATCGATATAAATCTCATACGATACGCGATCGAGTTTTGAACGTTTCGTTGAGTAGAAAAAGAAAAAGAACTCGGGCACGTGTAAAACGATAGAAGAATAACAGACGAAGACGAAACTCTCGGATCACTTCATTCCATTTGAAGACTCTCGGGAGTCTCGGCATTATATATATATATATATATAGTTTCCTTTTGTGAAAACAATATGAGGAAAAGTTTTGTTTACTCGAGTGTGTTTGCGGTGCAGTTGAATTTCAACGTATCTTTCTGCTCTATATAAATTTGGCTCTGCTCCATCTCTCGTACACGTATATCATATCGCATGTGTCTTTGTCGAACTCAAGTGAAATTTGTGAAAAATATCAACGAGGGATTTTATTGCCCAGAGAAAAATTCCGAGATGTAATCTTGTTGACGTGAGTACGTGATTGAAATTGATTATTATTATTATTATTATCTTTTGTTTGTAAATTACGATAAATTACGATAAATTACGATAATTGAAGAAAAATTATTGAGAATTTCAATAATTAATTCTCGTAGTTTTTTCGTTAATTTTTTATCGTGTTTTTTCCATTGGTTTCTGATATTCTCCATGTGTTGGTGCATTTTGGTGCCATAGAAGCGTAATTAAATTATTATTATTATTGATAATTTTTGTACGCCATATGATGGACGATTAGAAAGATCCACTGGGCAATTAACTGTTTAATCGATCGAGTTTCGCGCGTAAAAGGCTCTCTAGTGAGTAAAAGGGACACGTTGTCTCTGCCTCTCTGGATTAGTCGGGGTGACCCATGGCCAAATCGCAGGCTCGACGTCTATATGACCAACTTGAGCGATAAAGGCTGTTCTGTTCTTTTTTTACGTCGTCATCCAGGATTATCACAATTTATATGGGATAAGCTCGACCATGATGTTTCTCATTAAGGGTGTTAATTCCGTTAATTCTACACTTATAGAAAAATCTCCATGGTATAAGCAACTATTAAGTGATAAAAATTATTTTATTGTTGGAGCAACTATAAAAATATTTTTTGTGACTATAAAAATATTTTTTGGGACTATAAAAATATTTTTTGGGACTATAAAAATATTTTTTGTGACTAAAAATATTTTTTGTAACTATAAAAATATTTTTTGTAGCCATAAAAATATTTTTTGTAGCTATAAAAATATTTTTTGGGACTATAAAAATATTTTTTGTAGCCATTAAAATATTTTTTGTAACTATAAAAATATTTTTTGTAGCTATTAAAATATTTTTTGTGACTAAAAATATTTTTTGTAGCTATAAAAATATTTTTCTCTGACTGTCAATAATAATTAATAATAATAATTATTATTATATTGGAACAAAAAGATAGAATGAAATATGAGAAAATATTTCAGTCCGATACGACCTAAATCTTATTACTCGTCACCTTCTTATCTAGGGTGGCTGTTTTTTTTTTTTTTTAATATTTAATTTGCGATTAAAGAGAAATAAAATTGTACACTTGTGAGAGTGAGATGAATAATAATCGATTAAATTTTAAGAAACAAGCTAAAGTGATCGCAAGTAGGTCGAGTTAGTTTGCTACGTCTCGTATGAAAATTTGAATTATGAGTTGATTCTCCATCCTCGTTTCTCGCTCGGTCTCGTTGTCTTTTCGCGACTGTTCAGCAATGGCAACATTCACCTTGGGACAAAAGGGCGTAGAAAATTAGGAATTTCTCGTGTGAATGCCAAAACGTTAGTTTACATATATATATGTATGTATGTATATAAATATATATATAATATATATATATATATTATTATATATATAATATAAGATATATATATATATATATATATATATATATATAGATGAAAGAGGGCAAGCTTTATTATACGTTGCCGTTTTGCTTCGTGCGTTCACGCGTACGCCTTTCAACATGCTTCGCAAGCTTTTCCCTTTGAGCCATGTACGCTAAAATTAATAACGTTCTTGAATATTTCATATCTATATGATGTCTCGTATGCACAAATTTGCCTTTCATGCAACCAGCTTGCATTTTGTCATCTAATAAAGTCACTCTGTGTTTATTCATATATATATATGTATACACACATATAAAGATATATAGATATATATATACGTATACACTATTTTGTAAATTCTCACTGAGGGCTTCAAACTAATTTAATATCCAAAAGATCTCACGTTCTCGACCTTTCAATGCAATAACTTTCGTGTCATTAATGGGAACACGACTTTTAGTTTTTTTATTATTTTTTTTTTCGCCAACATGGATATCATATTTTTTTATTTTTTTTATTATTGAGGATCAAATATACACAGACTGTAATTACGCTCGAAGGCTCGGGGAAAACAAGAAAGAGCGAGAGGTTTTCGAGTAGATACTTGAACAAAGCTCTGTAGTTGTTGGAAAAGTTTGGAAAACTTCTTCGGTGTGGGGGCAATTTGTAAACTTTTCGTAAGGATAACTTTTTGCTGTCTCTGTGTAGACACTTTCAGTATATATATATATTTATATATTATATTATTTATATATATATAATATATATATGTATATATATATATATATAATAATAATATATATATATATATATAAATAATATAATATATAAATATATATATATATATTGGATAAAGTTTCTACATATATATTAAATATCCGATATAAGATATATCAAAGCAATAACATCGAGGAAAATTAAATTCTTTGATCTTCTTCAAATAAAAAAAAAAAAACAAATTTTTCTCAGCCACATTTTCTTATCAGACAAAATTGGCTTGTAATTTTCGATGATTAAAATATCCGGTCTGATAATATGAAAAATTTAAACAATGATAAAATAATTGAGTAAAATTGCTGAAATAAATAATTTAAAATAATATTTTTTGTTACCACGAAAAATTAGCCATTTTAAAATTATCAAAGATACGACAATAAAAAAAGTTACGATCTCAATTTTCCCACCAAAATCTTTGCTAGTCTTCTTCAGCGAAATTCAAATCTCTGTCCACTAATAAATATTCTCACATTAATTCCGCGAATGTCTCATAAATAAAATTCAAAGCAAAATTAACTATCCCGTAAATGATAAATTAACACTCGAGACGATTCGTCTCGAATTTCCAACGAGTGATAATTAAAAAGAGGGCTGAGGGGTGGAAAGAAAATTAAATCGTAGAAACCTCCCCGTCTCTTTCTATATATAAATATTATATATATATATACATATATATATACATATATAAATAAATAAGTAAATAAATAAATAAATAAATAAATAAATAAATAAATAAATAAATAAATAAATAAATAAATAAATAAATAAATAAATAAATAAATAAATAAATAAATAAATAAATAAATAAATAAATAAATAAATAAATAAATAAATAAATAAATAAATAAATAAATAAATAAATAAATAAATAAATAAATAAATAAATAAATAAATAAATAAATAAATAAATAAATAAATAAATAAATAAATAAATAAATAAATAAATAAATAAATAAATAAATAAATAAATAAATAAATAAATAAATAAATAAATAAATAAATAAATAAATAAATAAATAAATAAATAAATAAATAAATAAATAAATAAATAAATAAATAAATAAATAAATAAATAAATAAATAAATAAATAAATAAATAAATAAATAAATAAATAAATAAATAAATAAATAAATAAATAAATAAATAAATAAATAAATAAATAAATAAATAAATAAATAAATAAATAAATAAATAAATAAATAAATAAATAAATAAATAAATAAATAAATAAATAAATAAATAAATAAATAAATAAATAAATAAATAAATAAATAAATAAATAAATAAATAAATAAATAAATAAATAAATAAATAAATAAATAAATAAATAAATAAATAAATAAATAAATAAATATATAAATATATATATACATATCGTTGGCGTTCTTTTCACGCTAAAGGGGGTGGGAGGGGGTGAGGGGGATGAACAGCACAAGAACTAATTGTCTACTGCGCTCTGCGCTCGTTCCACATTAAAACTGAGAGAAAGAACAGCTGCTTTGCCCCAATCAAATACACCATTGTAGCCATCAAGGGGTGGTGGTGGGGGGCGGAGGAGGGGGAGTGGGTGGACGACATGCGCTCTCCCAGAGAGAATCCGCTAGGGGGACAACTCTTGAGGGTGGAGACAGGCCGTGCGCGGAAATACCAACGACACTATATAGACAGTACAGGATCGAGTTTGTAGCGACGAGGAAGATTTTCATCCCCCTCAGTCTACCGCCGCGTGCGATCGCGTTACGAGCGTTTTTCGCGCTGATGCTCTGGGCGACCTCTCTGTGACCCCACGTTGTCGGAAAAATTTACGAAAAGCGCGGAGAGACGGGAAAAGAATAAAAAAAAATAAAAGACTCTTGGAAATATTTGAAAATTTTGAATATTTTTATCAGAAAAAAAAAAATTGTTTGTGATTTTTTTTTTTTTTTTTTTAATAACGAATTATTATTATTATTTAATTTTATCGAATTTTGGGCCTGTTCATAGAGTGAAAGATCATGGGGACTCGTGCTGGGAGTGTGAAAAATTTTGTCAAATTCACCTGACACATCAGAATCATGAGATATGAATTATGATGAGAAAAGTGAACGATGAGAGAAAGAGAGAGAGAGAAGGAGGGAGGGAGAGGGAGAGACAGATGAAAATGTGATAGAAACTTGAGTAAAAAATTTTCGTCTCGGGGGAAAAAAATAAATAAAACAAAAAAAAAACAAAAAAAAAATAAAACTAGAAAGAGGGGTGAAAATTTTTGATCTCGAGAATTTATTTTTAGAGTTCTCGAGATGAGGAAAAATGAGAGATATATTTCGGCGTTTTTTGGAACGTAGGCAGTGAGAATCCCTTGACGAAAATCACGAGTGAATTTGGGCAAAACAAAACGCAAGAGAGAGAGAGAGAGAAACGCACGTGGTCGAAGTTTTTTTAGATTAAAGCTCAGAAATTTATGAAAAATTAGTGAATTATTCTCATCGTCTGTAATAATAAATAATTTATTATATCGTTGAAATATTTGGCGAAAAATAATAATAAAAAAAAAAAAACTGTCAACACAATTAATTAAAATTAAATTAAATTATCGAGTGTTTAGAAAAAAAAAAAAAAAAAATTAAAGCTTTCATGCATAATTTTAACGAATAAATTTATCGAGAAAATATTTTTGCTCAAAAATAATTTTATCTCATGGAATAAAAAAAAAATAATCACGTGCTCAATTGATTCGTGAAAAGTTTGAAAATTTGTAAAAAATAAAGTCAACTTTAAAAATAGTTAAATGTAAAATGAACGATTGAGAGGCGAGTGCAAAGGTGAGAAAAATAAAAATAAAAAAATAAAATAAAAATTGAAATAAAAAATAAAAATAAATAAAGAGACACGATGAGCTTATCAATAGTTTGGTACACGTTAATCGTGCTCGTGATATCGTCCTCTTGTCACGGGACAAAATTATCACGTGGAAAAAATAATAAGGACGATCACGAGCAGGAAGAGGATGAGGAAATTCGTCACAAGCTCACAAAATCCAAAGAATTGCTTCGTCATCAGCAAAAATATCGTCCTCATTTTATAGATCGTCGTTTGACCCTTGAACCTCGAATTCAACGTTACGCTGAAATATCGGAAGAAACTGAATCGAATTACGATTTTGAGACTTCGACAGATTCGCGTTACGTAAAATTTTTTCATCAAGATAAAAATGATAATAAAATTCACGAGATCGTTAATAAAGATTTTCGTGAAAATGGCGATAATGGAAAACCGGAAGTGGTCGAGAAAAAATTGAATTATCGATCGAGCAGTGAAATGGTAGAACCGGAAACGAGTATCGAGAGATCAATAGGTCAAATAAGACATGGTAGATCGAGGGGTCATTTTTCAAGGTCATCGAAATTTGACGATTCCAATGACTCTGCAAGAACTTCCGGTGCAGCGAATAACGAAAAAAAAATGATAAAAAGTGATAAATCGTCTACAGATTTGATTTTTATTGATAAAAACGTGACGAGTTATGTCGATTTTGATTTTTACGATAGTTCGATCGTTAACAATATTACCGATCTCGTTAATATTTTAAACAAAACTCTCTCAGGTTCGTCTGAAAAAATTGCCGAAAAATTAGTAATAAAAAATAGTCGGATTAATAATAATAATAATAATAATACCGATCGGCTTATCAGTTCATCGGGAATAAAACAATCAGATTCGTCGAGAGACGTGATTATTGGCAAAGAGATCGGTACTTCCGGTCTTGTTTCCGGTACACGCTCGGATTATTTTGAAAAATTACGAAAATTCAGTGGGATCTCGCGCGATCGTAAAAAATTTACCGATCGCGATTGGATATTAAAAAATAATGAAAATTCGACAGGTCGTCAGGATGCTCGGATGGATTATGGAATAGTAGTCGATGGTTTGCAGGAGGACGAGGGGAGTCGTAAAAATAATAAATTTGAAAATGGTGAAATTTTTGAAGAATTTACCGGTCATAATGGGGATGATGATGATCGTGAGAGACGATACGAGGGGGAAAAAAATTCGTCAATATTTAAATTTGCCAATTACGATGAAAATAATAATAATAATGATGATGATTATAATGATAATAATATGGATTACGTAACCGAGGAAGATACCTCGCGAAAACCAGAAAGGTCACAAAGGGTCAAAGTTGATATTGTGACACGTTTTTTGAGAATAATTGAAAATCAACATTTTTTGGGTGAAAATTGTACAGCTGGAACCGATTTAAATCTGGGGGAGGGTGTCGTCGATCAATATGCACAGGAAAGATTTCGTCTCGAGGCTAATTTGGCAGTTAATCGAGCAAATATGCTAACGAGATTGTGGAAATATGCACCGGAAGTTATGATCTCATCGGAATATTTATTGCACGCCAGTATATTGTCAATGGTTGAATTTGACGAGGATATTTTTGCCGCTGGAAATTGTTACGATAAATTACAATATCGCGAGCGATGGCTTTATTGCCCATTTGCTCACAGACTCCAGGATCAGGATGGTGTCCTTGTCAAGGACCTTGCTGTTGAGTACAAATATTTGAGCAACAGCAGCGAGTGGTTTTACATTGCCAGAAAAAATGCCGAGCGAGTTATCGCGAGCAACAGTCAATTTAGTCACGGTGAGTTTTTAATTGATTTCTATTTTTTTTTTTTCTTCTTTTTTTTTTTTTTTTTTAGACCGTGCAATGACTTTTTCTTGTTCTCTCTTTCATTTTTTCACATTCGATAAAAATACGCGAGGTGGGACTTCGTTGATTAAATTTTTCCGTACAATTCATATTTTACGATCCAGTGACTTTTTTTTTTTTTTATCCTTTCTTTATCTATTGTGGAATTTGATTGGATTTTATAGTCATTCGAAATAAACTTTTGAACATTTTTTTATTTCACTTACTGTTCCTTTCTTTTACCAATTTATTTGTATTAAATTGAATCTTTTGGATGAAAATTATTCAACATGATAAATTTTTTCATAAGATTTCTGATGGATATATATATATATTTGTTCCTATTTGCTTTTGCGAACGAAGCGTTTAATTGAAAATTTATAATTTTTTTTTCTCTCCCTCCAATACGAGGGTTAATTAAATTTGTCGAAAGAAAACAATTAAAATTTCTTTTCGATTAAATTTTTTCTCAATTTTCTCGCAGTTTCCTCGTGTTTTTCTGTGCACGTTTAATTTAAAAAAAAAATACGGACAATGAAGCGTGTGAGGAAATGAAGGAAAATTGATAAAAATAATTTTTCACTCAGAAAAAACTCATTAACAAAAAATCAATTCATCTTCTATAAAAAAATATTTTTCTTTCATTCAAACAGCATCATTTATCAAGACTAATGGCAAACAGAGTGAATAATCACTCTTCATCGAAGATAAATTGACTTTAAATGAAGCAGCAAAATAAATCGTATATACTAAATGAAAATTAATTTTCATTCGTTCAAAACCCACTTTGTCCGAATTAATCGATCTCGTTTTTTCATTCCGTATAAATTTATTCACGATTTTTCAACGATCGAAAAATTATTCACGATTTTTTAACGATCAAAAAAAATCATTCACGATTTTTTAACGATCAAAAAAAATCATTCACGATTTTTTAACGATCAAAAAAAATCATTCACGATTTTTTAACGATCAAAAAAAATCATTCACGATTTTTTAACGATCAAAAAAAATCATTCACGATTTTTTAACGATCAAAAAAAATCATTCACGATTTTTTAACGATCAAAAAAAATCATTCACGATTTTATTCGTTGATCCTGAAGAAAACAGTCGCGAGACAATTTCCCATATGTGCACGCACGAGGGAAAAAAAAAAAAAAAAACACCAAACTTGTTTCTGTAGGCTCGACGATATGTGGTGGAAAATCGTAGCGACCCAGTCGAGCCCTCGACAGTGAGAAATTCCTGGAATAAGTTTACATTATGCAGTACAGTTGGCTGGGGGGTATCCGGTCGTCTAGAGGCAAAGAAAAGCTAGAAAACACGAAGAGGGCACGAGACAGAGAAGAGAAAAGTCACGTGGGGTGTATTATATCACCAGTCTGTATAGACATAGGAAATCGCGAGCTTGAGGGTTGGTAAAGGAAAGCTATATATATAGCTATACATTAAGCTGTATATATATATATATATATATATATATATATATATATATAGCTATAGCTATACATAAAGCTGTATATATATATATGTAAAATGTATATCAAAGAGGGGTGGGGGGAGGGAAGGGGTGGGAGAGAATTGAGAGAGAGAGAGACTGCAAATCGATGCTAGCCTCTGGAATATCAAAGTTGCATTCTCGCATGTGTTGAATTTCTCGGTGTAACTGACGAGGTGAGAGGGGGTGGTAAAAGAAAAAAAAAAAAAAAAAAAAAAAAGGTACGAAAAGCAGGCTGGAAATAAGGGAGAAAAATAAAGTTGGCTATAGATATATATCTGATAAGGGATTATATTAGAATAGGGGGATGAAAATTGTTGGAAGGGTGAAAAGATTGAAAGGAAGGGGAAAATGGGACGAAATAGAATTAGCTCGTGGCGAGTCAGGGGTTGGTATATATCTGTGACGATTGAGAGAGGAATAAACTCTGACTCTCTCTCTCTCTCTCTCTCTCTCTCTCTCTCCCTCTCTCTCTCATTCAGCTGAAACTAACGCCTGAATGTCTACTTGCCCGGAATATATGCCCGTTCGGGTCGAAAGGTGAAGAGGTTACAGTGAGACGACGTATATTCGTCATATATTTGCCACCCCAAGCTCACTCACCCTGCCATGTATTAAGAGCTTTAGGGGTTGGTTTGAATTTGTGAATAGACTGGAAGAGGATGAGGATGAAAATTATCGAGGAAACGACAACGATTATGACGACTTGATTTTGTGACGTCATCGATGTGCTATTTTAATAAAAATTTATTAGTTCCAACTCTGTCAATAATTTGCCAGAATTTTTTAAATTAAACTCGATAGTTGGTCTGACGAATTTATCAAATTAATGCTAATGTAGTCTGTAGGGTCCTTCGAGGGCAGGAACCCTTTTTCCCTTAAATCATATTAAAAAAACAAACCAAAATTTTTATTTTTTGCCCTAAATATATTCAGGAATAATAACAATTAGAAATTTTGACTGTTCCTTGAAAGACTCGCAGTACAGACGAAGGGTTAATTATACAAAATTGTCAATCACACAGACTCGATTAAAAATCTGACACTTTTAGCTAATTAATCCACCAGTATAAATAAATTTTTAATTAAACAACATTGAGAAATCCTGTGGAAATTTTTGAAATAAAAAATTGACCAAAAATTTTATTTTTTGCCCTACATATATTCAGGAATAATAACAATTAGAAATTTTGACTGTTCCTTGAAAGACTCGCAGTACAGACGAAGGGTTAATTATACAAAATTGTCAATCACACAGACTCGATTAAAAATCTGACACATTTAGCTAATTAATCCACCAGTATAAATAAATTTTTAATCAAACAACATGGAGAAATCTTGTGGAAATTTTTGAAATAAAAAATTGACCAAAATTTTTATTTTTTGCCCTACATATATTCAGGAATAATAACAATTAGAAATTTTGACTGTTCCTTGAAAGACTCGCAGTACAGACGAAGGGTTAATTATACAAAATTTTCAATCACACAGACTCGATTAAAAATCTGACACATTTAGCTAATTAATCCACCAGTATAAATAAATTTTTAATCAAACAACATGGAGAAATCTTGTGGAAATTTTTGAAATAAAAAATTGACCAAAAATTTTATTTTTTGCCCTACATATATTCAGGAATAATAACAATTAGAAATTTTGACTGTTCCTTGAAAGACTCGCAGTACAGACGAAGGGTTAATTATACAAAATTGTCAATCACACAGACTCGATTAAAAATCTGACACATTTAGCTAATTAATCCACCAGTATAAATAATTTTTTAATTAAACAACATTGACAAATCTTGTGGAAATTTTTCAAATAAAAAATTGACTAAGCAGTAAAAAAAAAAAAAAAAAAAAGATTCTTGACATGCAATAAATAATTGTAACAGTTTGGGCATTGGCTTATCTATTGTGAAAAAGTCACAAATGTCTTGGGTCTATTTAAAACGAGAATGAAAAACAAACAAAAAAAATCTATGATTGTTGTTGGAATTTTTGGTAAAAAGGGCAGAATGATAAAGGGTAAAAAAAAGAAAGGAGGGGAGAGAGATAGAGAGATAGAGAGAGAGTTGTGGATTATTGTTCGGTTCGACGTATAGCATCGCGTATATAAATATATATATATGTATATAAATATACGAATATATATATATATATATATATGTATATAAATATACGAATATATATATATATATATGTATATAAATATACGAATATATATATATATATATATATATAGTATCGTATACACTCGATTCTGTCGAATTCTCATCGATCGTTACTATCCGTTGTGGCTACCACAAGGCCGTCTGTCCAATATATGACAGGGAAAGAGCCACAGCCACAGTGTCGGAAAGCTCTCGAAGAGCATGAGGGCAAAAAAATTCACCCGGGAGTTGATACATTCGTGCCGATTTATCGTTGGGCAATATTGGCCCCTGTGGAGCCACTGCAATAAATACCCCTCGAAGTTAAATGCGACGAGGGGATGATGGCAAAAATATTAACTGTGTCAAGGGGCCTTCCTGATGTGCAGTGGGCCCGGGTGTGCCAAATGACGCCAGACCGAGAAATGGAGAGATGGAGAGAGAGCGAGAGAGAGAGAGAGAGAGAGAGAGAGAGAGAGAGAGAGTCAGCTCAGCAAACTCGAAACGATGGTGTGTTAAGGACAAAAAACAAGCTACCTCTCAATGAAAGAGATGCACGTACGTTTTTTTTTTATTTTTTTTCCCGGACTCTGGTACTATTTCGCAGTATTTAAGGACGTGAATCATACCAATTTTAAATTAAATTGGCAATTTATTCTATTTATGTCAAAGGTCATCACTTTGACATCAGTTTTACCATTAATTATTACTAATAAACTTATCGACGTTTAAAAAGTTTTTAAAAAATTGTGTTTTGTACCCTGACGAGAGACGATACTCGTCGCCATTTTACGATTTAAAAAAAGGCCATTTAAAATTTTTCACGAAATGTCGATTTAATTATTTTTCTTGATTTATTTATTCTATTTTTTGAGAGACTGAATTTTATAGAATATTTATAAACAATTTTACCGGGCCATTTGAATGATAATAAAATTCATGTTTTATTATTGTTTGGATCTATTTTTTTCATGTTATATTTATTTCCGATTTTTTTTTGATGAAATTTTTGTTTTTTTTTTTATCGTGAATTGAAAAGACATTCCTCCATTCAATATTGCCAGTAGAAGCGATTATTTATGGGCCAGTTACACGCTCCAATAAACGTCGTGGTCTGATGCTTAAAAGCCATTTCTACTACTCGCCACTGGGAGATCTACGCGCGCTCTATAGGGAAACTGCAGTAGAACGAACCAGTGCATGGTCAGACAGATCGTTTTCGCCACCTTTCCAGCTCCTTCACTTACCCGATTAAAAAAATTCTGCTCAAATACAGCATGTACAATTTACTCGATTAATCAACGACACTAAAAAAAAAAAAAAAATTTATTTTATAGAACTTTACTGCGTGATTGAAAAATAAATTCATTTAAACCAAATGAAAATTTTAAAAAATTCTAAAAAATTCGCGACAATAGCAAAAATTTTATTTTCAACCTTTATATATAAGCTATTTTCCTCTAGATTATTATATGTGTATATAAATTATGAAAAAACTTTTAATCGGTCATTTATTTTGCCTCAATAAAAAAAGAAAAAAAAAAAAAAAGAAAAAAATGCAGTGACCTCATCTCCGGGTGAGTCGAGTCGTTCGATGAGATTGCAAAATATGGGAAAACTAGGGAGAAATAGAGAAATGTGGCGAGGGATATGATGGCGGAGATGAGGCTAATAAGGGAGGAAGGCGTATATATGGGGTTGGTACTTATCGTGTATATATAGATATAGTTTTTACACTAAATACTAAAGACAGTAGTGAGTGAAATAATGAAGAAGATGGAGAGACAGAGAGATAATAGGAAATGGTGGCGTTGACGACAAAGTTGATTCTATATATATATATATATATATATATATATATATATATATATATATATATATAAATCCATACATAAATCGTATGTGGTCTCAGCACGAGGCCAACCATTGCCTGTCCTCTCTTTCTCATATGTCGATCGTTAAATTCAATGACAATGTTGCAAAAGCTCTGCAACAAAATAGTGCAAAATACATAATGAGGATAAATTATACAAGCAATACATTATTATTATTATTATTATTATTGTTATTACATCGCATACGAGTCATGAGTCTGAAATGGCATGAGCCATCAGAGACGAAATATCAACACAAAATAGGAAGAACGAAAAAGTGAAATTATTATATAATGTACTAAATTATTGCAGCACGAAATTTCAAGTTGACCGATTTTCCTCGAATATCGTATGTTAGTTGACACGAGGCATTTGAGTATTATAAATATCGGAATTATTGAGAGACTATCGAACCGTTTGAAATTGCCTTAACGATCACGAGAGTTTTGATTTCCGGTCTGTTGCATTTTTATTTTCGGTGTCGTGAATTTGCGAGGCAAAAATGTGTTTTTCAATGGAAAACTGAATGAACGAAGGGAATAATGAAAGAGGGAAAAATTGGAGTTTTTGATTTTTTAATTTCATTTTATTATTTTATATAAATTTTGCGTTTAAACGAGCTTGTTTTTTTTTTGTATGAAGGATTTTTTTTTTTTTTTCGTATTTGTTTCTCCAATTATCGTTTAGCTGTAAAAAATTTCCAACAATGCGTCAGTATAATTCCTTCACCCTGCATGCTCATATTTATCGTTTGAATATATTTTCAATTTCTTTTTCATTTTTTTTTCAATGCAGGATTTTTTTTTTTTTCGTATTTATTGCTCCAATTATTGTCTGGCTGTAAAAAAATTCCAACAATGCGTCAATATAATTCTTTGACCCTGCATGCTCATATTTATCGTTTGAATATATTTTCAATTTCTTTTTCATTTTTTTTTCAATGCAGGATTTTTTTTTTTTTCAACTTTTCACCTGAATTATTTTCGCTTATAACGCTCACCAGCTCGAAAAATCAATCAGGATTAATATTGCGAAAATTCTTTTATTACGCGATACGAGGCTCAATTAACCATTTTTGGTCGCACACATACAATGGAGAGTAGAGAGATGTTTTTTTTTTTTTTTTTTTTTTTTTTTTCAAATAAAGGATAAATTTCACATGAATTTTTCATCCCCATCACACACGTCTCGTGAAATGCTAAAATTTAATAATAATGGGCTGATAATTTTGTCAGACGATTTTTATTCCGTTTTATATTTATTGCATACGAGAGAATATTTATTACGTCTTGAGCAATCGTGCTCGAATTAATTTATTAATAAAATTTAATCCTAAAAAAAAAAAAGAACAAAAAATTATTATTATTTTTTGTTTATAAAAAATGTTAATACATAATATATGTGTCATTTTTAATTACGATAATAGTCATACCCCATTAAACTCTCCCATGACACTCCCCCATGAGTCCCATGAAAAAAAAACAAAAAAAAAAATGTCAAATATCAAAAAAAATTCCTCACTTTTTATATCGAGAATAAATATATTTCAGATATATGTCGGATATGCACGATTCATATTTTTGATGCTTCGAAATATTTGACGTATTTTCTGTGGGGGAGGGGGGGGGTTAGGTAGGAGAGGGGAGAGGGATGAGTTCGTAGCAGATCGTATGAGCTGATGGCTATGGTACAGCCACAGAAAGCTGAGCCAGAGTCGCTGATCACGAAAGCATAGCAATAGACAACCTTGAATTGGCATTGAACCGGATATTAATCCATCGGAAATGCGATCGTTGGCTGGAAAATCTGATGGAAATTGCAGTGGGTCCTCGAGGGTTTGCTCAGCCTTGTTTCTCCTCCTCTTCTCTCTCCTTCTCTCTCTTTCTCTCTCTCTCTCTCTTTTTCTCTCGATTTGACTGTCATTATCCACGATATGACAATTGTCATATTTTTCGAACTAATACTCTCGTATATATATATATATATATATATATATATATATATATGTATATATATATTCATATATATTATATATATTCATATATATTATATATATATATTTAATTATATATTATATTATATTATATATATTTAATTTATATATATATATATATATATATATATATATATATATAAATTCATATAGACAAAAACATTTCAACATCCAAAGAATTTTGTAATGTTTTTTTTTTATTCATTAAAATAAAAAATTAGTGGAAAATATACTTTGAGACAATTTGACTCGATAATTTTTCCTCAATGTCATTTACAATTTACATTTAATTGAATTTTAATAGTTTAGATAAATTATTGAAATTTTGGAAAATTTGTAATTTTTGAAAATACAGAAAATTTACAAAAAATTGGGTGAATTTTATTTTTTTAAATTCTCTTTGATAATAAATTATTTTTTCATGGGTTGTCCTTATCAGAGATTTCGGCAATTTATGAATTGCGAAGATGATGTGTAAGAGAGGGAAAAAATGTAGATATACAGAGGAGGAGGTAGAAAATCGAATAGCCCAGAGAGAGAGAGAGAGAGAGAAAAAACTCGGTCAAAGGTATTTTGCTATGAGACAGGGATGGGGAAAGGGATGAGATGAATGGTCGGATCAGCTGGATTATCCGACGAGATTAGATGTGCCAGACTCTCTCGATTGTTATATAGAGAGAGTCCAGTAATGCGACACAATCGCTGCATTTTCTTATCATATATATATGTATATATATATATATATATATGTATATATATAACACAATAAAGAAAAAAATATAAATATATATATAACACAGTAAAGAAAAAAAAAATATATATATATATAACACAGTAAAGAAAAAAAAAATATATAGATATATATATAACACAATAAAGAAAAGGTGCGAGAAATAAAAGGAGGCCAACAATATCACGAGAATGATCCTCATCAATTTGGAGATTCTCACCAAGAGAGTGTCGAACATTTTCTCCTTGAACAAGGAGAGCTTTATCTCGTAATTCGAGAGTTACGAGAGGATATATATATATATATATATATATATATATATATATATATATATATATTTCATTTTCTTTCTCAATCCATTTGCTCCATTCTCCCCGAGTCTCTCTTATGAGAAACGACAAAGGCTAACACGTTTCACTCAACCATGAAAGAGAAAATCCATGAACTCAAGTGAGGTCGAGAAATTTGCTTTGTCAGTTATTCGAGGCAATGTACACACAAGATCTTCCCCGTTACAGTCATCTGCCCGAATACGTGTATACTATATATATATATATTTATAAATATATGTATACATATATGTGTATGTATATATATATATATGTATATTTATAAATATATGTATATATATGTATATATATATGTGTATGTATATATATGTATATATATACATATATAGGTTTTGTGAATATTCTCGTTACCACCTACGATAATAAAGTGGATACTACACTGTATTTTCATATGCATGAAACATCCCAACCCAAAATCAAAATTTTTGACCCTCAGTATGCGCCATTTTTTTTTTTAGAGTAAAAAAACATATCTCACCGAATTTTAGATTTTTTTGCACCACGGCCTTAATTTTATAAGAAAATCCAATTTTACAATGAAAAGTTTCGATTAATCGATTCCAAATTAATCAAAAAAAAATTTTGTGAAAAATTTAATTTTCTGAAATTTGGGGGGTGCACTTCCGGTTTAGAAACTAAATTAGTGGGATTAGCACAAAACTTTTAAATCACTTGCTATTATCACAAAGTGTTATATGTAATGAGGAGAAATGCTCATTAGCTATTTGTCTGTGAAAGTTTTTCAAAACGGCCATTTTTTTTTTATTTATCATTTTTAGGAAAATTTTTAGGGTTGAAAAAAAAAAATAGTACTTGGTGTAAAGGGGATGAAAAGTTTCTCGTTACTGTAGCGTCACGTTCAACGTCCATCGTCCATGACAATGGACCGAGAGATTCTATGCTAGAATCAAACTAAAATGTCCTTCGACAATATTCGAAAAAAAAAAAAAAAAAAAAAAAAAAAAAAAAAAAAAGAATTTATTCCAGCGTATTTTTTTTTACCTCACGAGTCAGCGTATATAAAACCTCGTTTATGCATAATCACGAAAAGCTTCCAATTTTCAAAAGCCTGAATGTATTTAACGGGTTAAATATTGAAATTGCCTCAGAGAAATTTCCGCATTGGAAAATCCGAGCTAATGAGCGAATGTTGAAAATTGGATATTGAAATGAAAATTCACTGCATTGGCCATAAATTACGCTGTTATTTGGCACATAAATTGACTAAATATTTTTAAAAATTCATAAAATTTTTTTGGCGAAAATGGATGCTTTATAAATGTGGACATGACATATATAGAATGGAGGTAACATGAGAGAAGACTAATTGAGAAAGAGAATTCCCCATTCATGCTAATTTGATTTTTCAATACCGTAATGTACGTATTAATTTTGACCCATGATATTATATATATATATATTTTAATAATTAAAATCATATTTAACATAAAGGATGATTTTTTATTTTAAAAAAAGGTTTTTTTTTAATGATAATAATTTTTTTTATTCCAATAAAAAAGTTATTTCTATGAATTAAAAAAAAAAAAAAAAGTCTATAAAATTTTTTTTTTCTTTGTGATAAATTTTCATAAAATATAAAATTTGATTTAGCTTGCGATATTTTTTTTTCCCATTATATTTCCGTCACTGCTGTCACACGTACTCTCATGTCAAAAAGAAAGAGAATTCTCCATTCATGCCAATTTGATTTTTCAATATCATAATGTACGTATTAATTTTGACCCATGATATTATTTATATATATATTTTTTTTAATAATTAAAATGATATTCAACATAAAGGATGATTTTGTATTTTAAAAAAGGGTTTTTTTTTTTATGATAATAAATTTTTTTATTCAAATAAAAAAGTTATTTCTATGAATTAAAAAAAAAATGTCTATAAAAAAATATTTTTTCTTTGTGATAAATTTTCATAAACTATCAAATTTGATTTAGTTTGCGATATTTTTTTTTTCCATTATATTTTCGTCGCTGCTGTCACACGTACTCTCATGTCAAGTGATCCTGTGCTTTTTCATGCTCGCACGTCGACTCGAAAAAGCTCTCGCACGTACGACATGGAAGCTCGACAGAATCGCGTTTGTAAATACGTGTGTGTTTTTTTTTTTATATATTTTTTTCCCCACCTCGAGGCTCCTGCAGCGACTAAGAGAGGGTGAGAGAGAGAGAGAGAGAGAGAGAGAGGGAGAGCGCAACGACTGGAGGATAATATTGTGTAGGAACAAAAAAGCTCGTACTTTTGCCATATTTGTCATGTCGATAAAGCTCGTTCTCGCTTTTCCCTCTTCCTCTCTCTCTTTTTCGACGACAGCTTGCCACACGGTTCGTGACTTAAATTTGTAACGACGTGACGAGGTTCCCCATCTGCCCACCCTCGCTATAACCACCAACAGCCTCGTCATGTGGACAAATTTGTATCCTCCATAGTAGTAAAAAAAAAAAAAAAAAAAAGACAATTTCTCTCCTTCCAAATTGGGTTATCGGCGTTAACATTTTTTTAATTCAATCTCTGACCCATTTTCCACTCTACATAGAAAAAATTGTGAAATCAAAAAAAATTTACTCGTGATAAGTCCCGAAAAAAAAAAAAAATAATTCCATTTATGTACAAATATTTCTTTATCCAATTTTTTTTCTCTCTCTTCCATTCGTTGAAAAAACTTTGAGATATATTTTTGCACATCAATAATTATTCGGTGCTTGAACGCCGAAAAAAAAATTAAGAGAATCATAAATACACATATATATATATATATATATATATACTATATAACTATATATATGTTCGGCAAATGAAAGTTTATTACATGAGCTATCGCGCTTCTTGTAAGGTAAACGTACCAGTGGACAAATAGCCTGTGCTTGTACATTGACGGAATATATATATATATGTATATATATATATCTATATTTGTATGAAATATATATATATATATATTCCGTATAAATTAACATGGCGTTTCCACCCTCTAGTTCCTGCTAGCCCGCTGGTACGTTCAACTTAATGTTCGTTTGTTCTCCCGCACTTCCATCCCTAACACGAAGGGTAGAAGATGGCAATGGGGATGCTGCACGGTCAACATGAGCCAGATAGTATATTTACTTCCGTTTCTCTCGGGAAACAAATTGAAATTAGTGTCACCTCAAGCGTTTGCTCGACTTTGTCGAACACAATGGGGCGTGCGCGTATATTTACGAATTTAATAATTGTCGGCACATTCATCGATTTTTTCACTTATTTTCTCTCCTTTTAGTTTTTTTTTCGTTTTTGCAACAGATTTTGATATTTATATCGAGTGACGTGAATGTTTCATGTCTAGTTGGATCAATTGAAAGCAGTTTTTATATTTGGAATCTCTGAACTTTGACCTTCAAATTGAGCTTTATTTAAATATCTCTCGATTTGTAAATAACGAAGCGAAGGAAAAAATTAGTAAAAAAAAAATAGAGCGTTGGTGAATTAGGAAATTGTTAAATAATTATAGTGAAAAGCTTGCTAATTATACTTTTCGTTAAGAATATTTTTCATATTTTTTGTTAGCTTGAGATTATATTGGAAAATTCTTCATAATTTGTTGACGCAGCGTGACATCTCGTGCTGCGTGAAAATAAAAGATTGCGGCACTCGCTAGGGGTTTGATCTATTCCCACACATACACACGCACCCACGAGCATGTAAAAGGGCGAACACGCCGAATCCAAGATATATATAAGGGGGTGAAAATAAGGGGGTGAAAATAAGGGGTGAAAATAAGGGGGTGAAAATAAGGGGGTGAAGATAAGGGGGTGAAAATAAGAGGGGACGATAGGTGTTTTCGTCGAATGTCAAGCAGTGACTGATTCACAGATGTGTGGAAAAAAATTCTCTCTGCGCCCCCTTCGTGTTTTATGCTCGACGCATTTTTTTTCCCTGCCATTTCTCTTCGTTGTTTCATTTTTTTTTTTTTTTTTTTTTACACATCACGTGGAGTTTTTTTTTCAATCTCTTACAATGCACGTGATAATTTCTCTCTCTTTCTTTCTTTTTTTCTCTTAATTTCTTTCTTGCCGAAAAATCACGACAATATTTATTTTTTTACGGGCAAAAATAATTTGATTAACACAAAGTTTACTAATTCTCGAAAATTTTAATTGAGCAAATTTTATAACTATTTTTTTTTTTTTTTATAAAAACAAAAACGTTAAGTGATAAATGTATTTTTTTCAACTATTTTTTCATCAATAATTTTTTGTTGGAATTGTCAAAAAGTTTTAGAACTGAAAAGGCTAAAAAGACAGATCTATGTGGCTCGGGGAAAAAAAACGATGAAAAAAAAAATCACAATGGACACAAGATGAGAGGGAATCTCACGTCATCCGACCATCGACGTAACTCGCTTATGAACTTTTTTTTTTTTTTTTTTTTTCATTCGGTTGTCCAAAGGACGAGGAAAAAGTGTTCTCACTGTAATGACCCTTGATTCGGGGGGATCTCGTTTCAAGGTCACAAGTCCCTTTTTTTGCCTCAATTACTTTTTTTTTTCGTTTCATCTCGACTGGTTTTTTCGGTCGATCTTCGATAATCAGAATCCAGTAACAGTTGGATGAAAACTTTTTCGCCCAGTTCGACGACTTTGACTCTTGTCGTGGAAAATTGTCCAGACACGTGGGTTTCATCGATAGACCAGACGGTGGATTGAACAATTTTTTTTTCTTCCACTCATTGAACTTTGACATTCTTTCCTCATGGTCTGGTCTCTTCGACAAAAGAGCTCGTAAAAAAATATAGAAGTTTCTCAATTATTAAGATTCGAAAAAAAAATCAAATTTATAAATTATTAAGATTCGAAAAAAAAAACAAATTTCTCAATTATTAAGAATTAACAAAAAATACAAATTTCTCAATTATTAAGATTCGACAAAAAAATACAAATTTCTCAATTATTAAGATTCGAAAAAAAAAATACAAATTTCTCAATTATTAAGATTCGACAAAAAAATAAAAAAATTCTCAATTATTAAGAATCGAAAAAAAAATACAAATTTCTTAATTATTAAGATGAAAAAAAAAAACAATTTTCATAATGACAAAACAATTATTAAAAATAATTTAATGCAAGAAAATTGCTAAAATTGTTTTTTTATATTGTGAAAAAAAAAAAATTCAACATTTCCACATGAAAAATTTGTAGAACACGAGAGAATTGAATTTGATGTAAAAATTAGGACAGTCGAGAGATTTTAATGATTTTGGAAATTGGTGAGTGAAAAAAAAAGTGAATTGTGTGAAAAAAAATTTGCTTGGAAATTGCCAAGTTCTCGCCAAGTTTTATTTGTGGCGTCGAAAATCCGGCACACTGTAGAAAATCATCAGCCAAGAGGAAGAGACTTTGCCACAAAGTTATTCGCTCGGGCTTTTGCTCGCAAGAATTACAAGAGCTTAGGAAGTGCGAAGGATTAATAGATCATCCACTTCGGGCTTGATTAAACTTCATGTATGAAGAAATAAACGTGCTGAACCGGAAGTAGATTTTCGATGGGTTTGGTGAAAATTAATTTGTACGTCCTCTCGTGGCAATTAACGGTATACATACATATATATATATATCGTGTATTGGACAATTTCACTAATTCGTGAGCTTTCCAAATGTCAAGAATAACCAATTAACAAGCGACGATCTATTTTGAGAGACTAGAGTCTTATTACATATTTACAAATACAGTTATTGGCCATTTTTTCATTCTTTTTTCCTATATTCCCATCTAAATCGAATTAAGCCATCTAATTCAATTCGAGCTTAATTCGAATTAGATGGGAATATCAAATTTACAAATACAGTTATTGGCCATTTTTTCGTCCTTTTTCCCTATATATATATATATATATATATATATCTGCTGGTTATTTCTAATCGATTTAGATGGGAATAAACGATCATCTCGTTCCAGGCCAATTATTATTTATTACCAACACTACGACTTACCCAACGAAAAGAAAAAAAGTACAATTTGCACAGGACATAAAATAAGATTTAAGTAAAAAATTAAATTTGTCAGATGCCAGATTGTCATGGATATGAATTGATGACCATTTTGTTTTTTTTTTGGTAAATCGATGAATCATTTTGCGACTTATATATATATATATATATATATATGTGACGCTAGAGGCTGATCGATAAATGTTCCAATATAGATTCTGAGGTCCAGCGTTGGAAATTCAAGAGCTTGTATATATACATAGAGGTGAATTCAGGGATTTGTCTATATATGGCTCTGTGGTCTGTTTAAACACTGAGATGCCTTGGGTCCGAAATCCTAGAAATTCCCTTCATTGGATCAATCGAACCGATATTGCATCGATCTATATATTCGCTTGTGTGCATTTATATATATATATATATATATATATCATAGTGAACGTTATATATATATGTCATAGCATATATGTATATATATGTCATAACATATATATATATATATGTGTTCTAAATATATATATATATGACATATCTGAAACAGCACGAAGCTTCCTTGTATCTCCACATGCTGCATGCCATATCCTGTTACTCATTTGTCTCGTCGAGTATTCACTCGAGATGGAATAATTTGTTCATTATGAAACGCACCACATTGTGCAGAAGAAACAGCAGAGGAAACAGCGACAGAATATTAAATATAATTTCGAAAAAAAATAGGAAAAAAAAAAAATTGATTAATAAAATATAATCATTAATTGACTTATTTTCCATTTTTTTTTATTCTTATTGAACGAAAAAAAAAAATTACATTTTCTCAATTTTGTAATAAAACTTGAACGAATAATAGATAAAATATTGCTGGGATTAACGTGTCATAAATTCTTAAAAAATTAATCTTCGTTGTATATTTTTGTACCACAAATTTTTCAGTCGAAGATCGCTTGAACGATAATGAACATTATGAAAGAATAATTTGAATTATTGCTAGAATTATGAATTTTCGAGGGAAAAAAAATTATGAGGGAAGAATGAAGATACGTGGAGTGGAAAAGTTCAAGCATACAAATGATACGATAATTATCGCGAGGCTGAATAATTCGATGATTGTATTTATTCCACTCACCGCAGGCACTTGGTCGAAATTCGAGGGCACAGAGGCAGAAGAGGTGAGAAACAGCAAAACTCTCTCGCATCGAGGCAGATAATCGTATTTCCTATATATATATATATATATATATAAGCAGTCATGTAGGAAATCGATTTTCTCAACACTCTTCGACTCCTCATTCTCATTGTGAATCTTCAACGTTCGTTGATCCCCATTTAGTGAACTTATTAATCGACATAACAATAACAGCTCTCTCCCTCTCGCTCTATATATATATATATATATAAATTACATGGCTGTATCAGCCATAATAATATCGTGGATAAAGAGTGCTTGAGGTTAATTGTTAATTAATAATTATTCACGTTGATCAAAGCTATTTGGATCCTGGCCAGAGCACGAAGCGTACGTCAATACGTGTGCAATACGTATTTAGTTTATATATATATATATATATACATATATATACACATAATATTTTGGAGATTTAATTTACTGATTACGAGTCAAATCGCGCAATTGGTTTGCGATACGATTCATAGGGGTAGGGGGATGAAATTAAAACGTATACATACACGATTGCTCCCATGTTGGATTAAAATTATTTGCTCGAATGCTCATAGGGCTCAATTTTCATAGAGAGCTTTGAATTTTTGTTTTCCATCATACGAAATAAATGAATTTTCATTGATGAGTCCGTAAAATACTGATTGAAATTTATCGAGATGGCAAAAGCTTGAGAATTGTGTGAAAAATCCATTTTGTTTTTTAAACAATAATAAAAATAACGATAAAGAACAAGACATGAAGGAAGGTCATACATGTATTTTACAGAATTTTAAATACGTAAAGCAGAATGTGAAAAAATGTATTCACGAATGCATGGAAAAGATAGCAATTTATTTTGGTGAATGGCAAGTTGAAGCTTTTTCCATCATACGAAATAAATGAATTTTCATTGATGACGTAAAATACTGATTGAAATTTATCGAGATGGCAAAAGCTGGAGAATTGTGTAAAAAAACCATTTTTTTTTTTAAACAATAATAAAAATAACGATAAAGCATAAAACATGAAGGAAGGTCATACATGTATTTTACAGAATTGAAAATACGTAAAGCAGAATGTGAAAAAATGTATTCACGAATGCATGGAAAAGATAGCAATTTATTTTGGTGAATGGCAAGTTGAAGCTTTTTTCATCACACGAAATAAATGAATTTTTATTGATAAAAACGTAAAATACTGATTGAAATTTATCGAGATGGCAAAAGCTGGAGAATTGTGTAAAAAAACCATTTTGTTTTTTAAACAATAATAAAAATAACGATAAAGCATAAGAATGAATTGTGTAAAAAATCCATTTTATTTTTTAAACAATAATAAAAATAACGATAAAGCACAAGACATGAAGGAAGGTCATACATGTATTTTACAGAATTATAAATACGTAAAGCAGAATGTTGAACAATGTATTCACGAATGCATGGAAAAGATAGCAATTTATTTTGACGAATGGCAAGCTAAAAAATGCTATGCACGTACCACTGACACGCTTTCCAATCTAGTCCGAGCGTACTATTCGACGAAAAAAAAAAAATTCACGGTAAACGAACCACGCACGACTCGTATATATATCTTCCACGAGGACGAACAACCCGACAAATGTAATCTCGAGCTTGCCAGAAAATGTTTTATGAGGAAAATTAAAGTATATATGTTGAATCACGTCCGACCGTTTGAAAATATCTACAATAAAATCGAGCACTAAAATTTCATTAAAATTAGCTTCAAATTACTTAAAATATACAAATTTCAAAATTTTTTCTTACTGTTGAAAATACGTTTTATTGGCAAAAATATCGATCGAAAAAAAAAACGAAATAAATTGTCAAAATTAATAATGAAGCAAAAAAAAATGTATTCCACAATGAAACTTTCTGTAAAAAAATGATTCAATTTTTTACTTGATACAAAAATTATTTGCCCAACAAATTTATTAACGATTTTTCATATTTTTTGCCTTGTAGTCGCAGTGCACAGTTCTGCATTAATAGGTAACGTTGCAGTTTCAGCTGCAACAGGTAACAGCACACGAGAGAATATATATATATATATATATATGTGTGTGTATAGATTATATATATATATATATGTATAGATTATATGTGTATATATATATATATATATATATGTGTATAAATTAAATTTGTTTTGAGCGTAAATGGTGTCTCGTGTCTGTGTCTGTAGAATTAATGGCCCATTACGACCTCGAGTTTCGTTTCGAATTGTCAGTCGAAACGTACTCTTCTTCTCCCTCTCTACCCCCCCCCCCCCCCTCTCTCTTTTTCATCATGAGCTTTGAGAGAGAACTGGAAAAGTAGGATATATTGCCCGTAAACACGCTAAAAGGATGGTTATGCCAAAGAATTTGCTCCACCTTGGTGTTGTTCTGCTATGTGTTGAGTGTCTGACCACAGCCGGAGTTAACTACTGGATGCTCCACATTTTAAAAGCTGAGCGGTTGAGGGTGCTCGTTCTCATGGTCATTTTATTAGTTATTTAATTTAGGACTTTTGTGCATTCTTCTTCTTCTCCTTATTATTATTATTATTATTATTATTATTATTATTTTTATTTTTATTTTTATTTTTATTTTCATTGATTTATTTCTTTTCAGATCATTCTTATAATCGGCTACAATAAATCATGATCGGGCCGAATTATTATTTTTTTACTCGGCTTACGTATAAGTAAAATTATGTCAAACTTTACGTTATTATTTTAAGGTCTGGTTTTTATTATTTTCTGGGCCTGGACAGATCAGAATAAAAGAACGAGAAAGAGAGAGATTTGAGAACGATCTATATATAAATAATTGCTTTTACATATTTACATACTTTCTCAATGACCAAATTTATTCCTTATAATATTTATTGCTCCGAGCAAATCCGCCTCTATACACATAAGCACGATAAGATTCTTCTCGGAATATTATATTTCGTTTGCCCAACAACTCACTTTTTTGGACCGATGCACACCAAATTTTTTTTGAATCTCTTCGACCCTTTTGGCTTTTTCCCCATCGAGTTTTTGCTGATGCTTTTCTTCACTCCTCACGTACAATCTGCAAGGCCCAATCAAACTATTGACTTTTTCGAAATTTTTTTTATCGAGAATGCAACTCTGGCAAAAAATTTCTTTGAATTTTTTTTTATATCGATAAACTTTAAAGTGTGTGGAAAAATTTGGAAATATTAATATAATTATCATCAAATCATTTATATATTATTGAAAAGTTCACAATTTTCATTTTAGCTCTGGCACGATGAGAATCTTCTTTTTTTTTACAAACAAAAAATTGACAACGAAAATATTTAAATTAATTGGAATTATTTTTTAAAGATTTTTCTCATTTTTATAATATGAAAAAAAATTAAAATATACCCAGTTGACTGAATAATTTCGTTTGACATGCACATTTATTAATGACTTTTCTTTGAAATGTGCACTTTTATTTGTATTAAAAAATAAAATAAAAAAAACATGTGCGAGGCCACCAGTAATTCTGATAAAAAATTTCTTTCATATCCACTATATATTATGAATGAGGAAACATATAAAATCCTGAAATTTAGGTGGAAATGCGGTGACCTACGACTCATCTGACCCGTACTTATGCGAGTAGATATATAGTACTTTTATGTACATCCCTCTCAATTTTGTTCCCCTTTTGCAATTTCAGCCAGATCTATTCACTTGACATTTCACTACGCAAATGAACTGGCAACCCGGATTTATCCCCACACACACACACTCACACACACACACACACACACACATACACACAAAATACAGATACATGCTCGCATTTTTTATGTGTGCTATATATATGTGAGTCGCGAATGACGTGGGTACACGTGTAAAGCAAATCAGTATAAATCTGGCGAGAGAGAAAGAGGGCGTTCTTATATTTTTGGATTGCAAAGCAAAAAGTGCGCTACTAATTAGGACATCGACGAGAAAAAATGTACAAAGGGCAGAGCTCTTTGTAGTACACTTAATCCATTCTGGTACAGATCAACCAGCCCAGAACAAAATATATTTTTTGATCCAGAATATCATAGGAATGTATCACGAGATTAGGGCCCAAAAAAATATGTTCTTGGATCCAGAATATTATAGGAATGTATTGCGAGATTGGGGCCCAAAAAATATATTTTTTGATCCAGAATATCATCGGAATGTATCACGAGATTAGGGCCCAAAAAATATATTCTTTGATCCAGAATATCATAGGAATGTATCACGAGATTAGGACCCAAAAAAATATATTCTTTGATCCAGAATATCATCGGAATGTATCACGAGATTAGGGCCCAAAAAATATATTCTTTGATCCACAATATCATAAGAATGTATTGCGAGATTGGGGCCCAAAAAATATATTATTTGATTCAGAATATCATAAGAATATATTGCGAGATTGGGGCCCAAAAAATATATTCTTTGATCCAGAATATCATCGGAATGTATTGCGAGATTGGGGCCCAAAAAATATATTCTTTGATCCAGAATATCATAGAAGTGTATTACGATATAGGGGCCCAAAAAAAAAAATTCTTTGATTCAGAATATCATAGGAATGTATCACGAGATTAGGGCCCAAAAAAATATATTCTTAGATCCAGAATATCATAGGAATGTATTATGATATTAGGACCCAAAAAAAAAATTCTTTGATTCAGAATATCATAGGAATGTATCACGAGATTAGGGCCCAAAAAATATATTCTTTGATCCAGAATATGATAGAAATGTATTACGAGATTGGGGCCCAAAAAAATATATTCTTTGACCCAGAATATCATAGGAATGTATCACGAGATTAGGACCCAAAAAAATATATTCTTTGATCCAGAATATCATAAGAATGTATTGCGAGATTGGGGCCCAAAAAATATATTCTTTGATCCAGAATAATATAGAAATGTATTACGAGATTAGGGCCCAAAAAAATATAGTCTTTGACTCAAAATATCATAAGAATGTATTACGAGATTAGGGCCCAAAAAATATATTCTTTGATCCAGAATATCATAAGAATGAATTATGAGATTAGGGCCCAAAAAAATATATTCTTCGATCCAGAATATCATAGGAAGGACGATATTAGGGCCCAAAAAAAAAAGAAATTGTATGATGCAAATAGTGAGTTTGGGTAGAAGCTAATATATTCGACTTGGCACTGGAGGATAAAACTGACAATGAGATAAATGCATCAAATTCATTCGAATGATTTTCATTGAAATAAATAAAAAAAATGATTATTTTTGTACAAAATTGATTTCACTCGTACTGAATTAATCTGGTTGGAGATAATTTTACATTTCGTATTAAATTCGAGAAAATAAATTTGTATAAAAATAATAATAATAATAATAATCGATTTATCAAAATAGATAAATATCTGGTACTAAAATGGGAAAATGCAACGAAGTGTGCAAATATTTTTTTGGAGGGGCGTTTTTGGGCCGAAGGGTATTTGTCTGATTTAATCGCTTACCGATTTTTGACTGCCCGCACTTTGAATTTATGTGCTGTAGTAATTTTTTATATCTCACGATATATAATTCCCGATTGAGATGCAAATGGAAAAAGTCTGTCTTATCGCCATGTCTCGAAGTAGATTTTTCTACCCTCTGTAACTTTTTGATCTTATCGAGGAAAAAAAAAAAAAAACTTATATTGAGATGATCCCATTTCCGGATTGGGTTTGACCCTCTCCTGTAGAGAAAAACTTTGGCTTTGGTAAATTACTCGTGATTTTCATAGGGGTAGAATTTTCTTGGCGTGAAGAAAAAAAAATTCACCCCTCCGGAATATCGCAGAAAGGGATGAATGAGAAATACGTCCAGTCATTGATATTCGATATACGAGGCGAATAAGACATTTGTTTCGGAAAGGATAAGCTTGTTTGACTCTCCAACCCCCTCTACATGTATCTTATCCGATACGAGAAGTTGACAACAAAGAATCAGGTTTGTCTCTCTATAATGGTCTTGTATAATAATAAATATATATCAGAAATTCCACGGGAGCATTAAACAAAAAAAACGAAAAAAGTAATTTTTTGCTCATATATATATATATATATATATTAGGGGTGTATTAATAATTCCGTTTTCACGTCAAATTATTGAGCTTTTGGCCAAAAAAAGAGGTGATTCGTGTTCAGCGAAATTTTTTCGATCCCACAGGATCATTGAAGGAAAAAAAAAAAATTCACTTTTTTTTCATAAAAAAAGAAAAAATGACGAAAAATACAAATTTTCAAGTTGCGATAACTTTGCAATCGTTTTGGCGATTAATATTTATAAGGGGAGTTTTGAAAACGTCTCGAGTAGACTCAGAGAATGGAGTTAGTTTTATACAGATATGTCAATTATTTCTATGTCTAAAGGCACCTTGAAAATCGACGAAATCAGAGGCAAAGGGCAAAGGTCATGGAAAAATTTGCCAAAATCGCTCGTCCAACTTGAAAAATCTGTAAAAAATTTGAAAAAAATCGCGACTCAACGAATTTAGCGGCATTTTAAAGCTTGAACGATTGTGATTAAAATAAGCACAGAAAAAAAATTGCAATCTCATCAGAGAGCAAAGTTACAGCAATTTTTGTAAACCAACTTTTTTTTGGTCAAAATGAAAACAAAAAAAAAACCAAATCTTTTATAATCCTATATCGTTCCATTTTCTTCACTGATCACAAATCCACTATCCATTTTCGTTAAAACGAAAAAAAAAAAAAAAATTCACACCCCTAATATATATATATATATTCTACTCACAATCAGTTGGAAAAGGTAAAAGAGTCATTTTGTTTCTGGTTCACAGAGCTCGAACACACTGGGTACACCAGATAATAAAACGTTACTAAAACTGGCTATAAAAATTCGAGAGTGTAATTTACTCAATTCCCAAGAGAACTCATAAAATATCGTTCACGAGTGGAGACTATGTGCAAAAATCTAACATTAATAAAACGTACAATATATTATTATTATGCAAAATGACAAGGGAATTAATAGTATGGATACTGGAATCGCGCAGAGGCGAGAGAAACATTATTTTAAAGAAAAATGGTGAAAGCTCGTAGAACTTTTAGAAAGAAGCGAGGGAGAACAAAAAAAAAAAAAATAAGTCGTTCATGCACATAGTAATCGTACGAAAGTTTGGAAAATTTCATGTTTATAATTTTCCTGGCCTGTGAAACTTTAACAGTTTTAATACAGCTCTCTATCTCTCTATCTCTCTCTCTCGCTCTGTCTTTTTATACTGATGTATAAATTATGCTTGGCTTTTTTTTTTTCAACCTAGAGCAGAAGAAAATAATGTATCACATGAGAAAGATTATTTTTGTATGATAAATTATATCTAAAAAATAATAAATTATACTTTTTGTATTACTTTATTATTATAAATTGTATTATATGTATTATAAATAATATATTATTATGAAGTGTCTCATATGTTGAGACTAACAATAAATCCCTGGAATTGTTGTTGAAAAAATTATTTAAAATGATTTTACAAGAAAATTTAGCGAAAATTATATCTAGAAAATGATAAATTGTACTTTTTGTATAATTTATTCTTATGTATAGATATATATTTATTTTTTGGGTCACTCAACTACCCCATATGTCGAGTAGCTATAAATCTCCGGAATTGTTGTTGAAAAAAATATTTTAAATGATTTTACACGAAAATTTTAGCGAAAATTATATCTAGAAAATAATAAATTGTACTTTTTGTATAATTTATTGTTATGTATAGATATATATTTATTTTTTTTGTCACTATAAATCACCGAAATTGTTGTTGAAAAAATTATTAAAAATGATTTTGGACGAAAATTCAGCGCATATCCTATTGACACTTTTTTCAATCACATTTGCTCTTGATTGCTAATCGTCAGAGCGTGAATTTTCCAGTCGTGTTACGCGTTGGCCAATATGGGTGCTGCACATTGGTCGTTATAATTCATCGAACCGTATCGCTTTTGCCAATCGAGTTGTACGATTAATTTTATCAATGTCGTTGCTGACGATGTCATGGGAGACATGGCGGAAAAATTCAAACTCAAACTGATCAAACTCGTTCTCTCTTTCTCTCTCTCTCTCTCTCTCTCGAATTTAAAAATTAATATTTTTAAATTCAGGAAGACAAGCAAATTTCTCAAGAATGACTTTGGAGATTGCTCAATTTTTTAAGACAAACAGGAGAGATCAAAAAAAAAAAAAAAAAAGTTCCCTCGTAAAATATACGAACAGCCCAAAAGTCATGAAAAAATAATTTGTAAATTTCTCATACGCAAATTTCAATTCCTACAGGGGAAAAAGTTGAAAAATATAAAACGATCATCGCTCGTAGAGAAAAAGAAAAGGAGGGGAAAAAAAAACAGAAAAAAAATAGATATATATATATATTACTTTTGTCCGGGTGTAATAAAGCTCTTCGACGATCTTTCCTCGTTCCATTTCAAGCACTTTCGTGGCGAGAAATAAATATATATAGATACTCGTGAGGGGCCATGCCAGCCCGAGTTTTGTCGTAAACCGACCATTCGTTTTTTTCCTTTTGCCTCTCTGTCTCGTTCATGCAACGATATTCCAACAAAAAAACATTTTACGAAATATCACCGAGCATCCCTTTCCACCCCCCTGCCACCCCACATCCCCCACAACACACCCTTCGTGTCTTTCCAAAATTCCACAAATATTATTTATTCGTTATACGCGACAAGGGAAGTGGAGTGGGGGGGTGGATATTTTTACGGAAATTGGCATCTACGATGGTTTTCTTGACAGTTTTGGGTCGTTATTTATACCCCATCATAAAACACATCGATTCATATAATTTCATCGAGCTGATGTAAAATTGAATTTTCGTTTCCATCCAAACCGGAAATGTCGTGGTCATATATTTATAGTGAAAATGTCCCGTTCATTCGATATGATTTTTAAGAATATTTGGAAAAAAATTTAACAGTTTTCCTGTACTCGAAATGCTCTTAAAATAAAATCTGTAAAATAAGAAAAAAAAACAAGTTTACGAATGTGTGCATTCAACTTTTTGATTTAATTACTAGCTGGTGGAATTTTGCTTGCTGGAATTTTATCGTTATCATAAAATATTTACACTTTGCCTGAAATGTAACTTTGGAAATTTTTAACATTTCTCACTCTTTTCACTTAAAAAGCTCGATTTTTTTTTTATGGTTTTTTTGGACAGTTTTGGGTCGTTATTTATACCCCATCATAAAACACATCGATTCATATAATTTCGTCGAGCTGATGTAAAATTGAATTTTCGTTTCCATCCAAACCGGAAATGTCGTGGTCATATATTTATAGTGAAAATGTCTCATTCATTCGATATGATTTTTAAGAATATTTGGAATAAAGTTTAACAGTTTTCCGAAGGAAATTATCGAAATGATTTTTTTTTTTTTAAATAAATGAAAAATTCGTCGTCGTTTCTCTTTTACTTTTCGTTAAATTCTTACCATGCATCCCTTTTGGCTGGGGTTGAATTTATCCAATCCCAATGGTATCCTCAGTTGTGTGGGCAATTTTTGTAATAAATTGATATTGGCTGAGCATTTTATTACGATTCGAAGGACCGTAAAGACCCGAAGATCTAAAGGGAAAAGTTATGATGATGTATAGAGAACACCCACCCACACACACACACACACATATATATATATATATATAGAGCGAGAGATATCTCTGTGCATGTAAATAAATTATGTGGATATAAAATTAGTTCTTCCATGTGTAGGGCCCACCCACCTACACACATATATATATATATATATATATATATATATATATATATATAGAGCGAGAGATATCTCTGTGCATGTAAATAAATTATGAGGGTATAAAATTAGTTCTTCCATGTGTAGGGCCCACCCACCCACACACATATATATATATATATATATATATAGAGCGAGAGATATCTCTGCGCATGTAAATAAATTATGTGGGTATTTTTACACCCTTCCACGTGTAGGGCCAGTTTGGTAACACATTAGAATTAATTAGACGTTATTTCAAAGTTGCTGGCTGCCTCGCCTTGAGGAAGGTTCGACGTCTATATATATATATATATATATCTTTCCAATATTAACCAAAACTAACTTCTGAAGGACGTTGTGGGGTTGTTGTTGGTACCGGAGGTCCTCGAGAGGGTGGCCAAGAGGAAAATCAGAGTATCAGGGTAGTTCGAGCATTGGTAACGAAGGGTTCATGAGAGGAGAAATAAAAAATAAAAAAGTGTGTGTGTGTGTGTGTGATGGAAGAAAGTCTCGTGAACCGCGAGAGATGCTCACCGATAACCGAACGTATTAGCCAACTTTCCTGATAGTTATAGACCAACCAATCTCAGAGATATGTCAGATATTAAATTTGGTAGAAATTTTGAGTCAAGTCTCGATCGATTGTGAAATTTTATTAAGTTTTCGACACTATCAAGACAAACGTGTACTCGAGCCAATTGTTTGAAGCCATAAAAACAATATATATACGTATATATATATATATTGTTTTTATAGATTTTCACGAGAAAAAAAAAAAAAATATATATATATATATATATATATATATATATAATAATTCATTTATGAAAAATGTAGATTATTCATCAATTTTGTAAAAATGATATTTATATATATACAATAATTCATTTATCAATTTTACAAAATTGATGAATAATTTACATTTTACTCATGAAAATATTCCATCAAACATTTATATACGTATATATATATATATTGTTTTTATAGATTTTCACGAGAAAAATGTAGATTGTTCATCAATTTTGTAAAAATGATATTTATATGTATACAATAATTCATTTATCAATTTTACAAGATTGATGAATAATTTACATTTTACTCGTAAAAATATTCCATCAAACATTTATATACGTATACATATATATATATTGTTTTTATAGATTTTCACCAGAAAAATGTAGATTATTCATCAATTTTGTAAAAATGATATTTATATATATATAATAATTCATTTCTCAAGTTTACAAGATTGATGAATAATTTACATTTTACTCATGAAAATATTCCATCAAACATTTATATACGTATATACATATATATATATATATTGTTTTTATAGATTTTCACGAGAAAAATGTAGATTATTCATCAATTTTGTAAAATTGATATATATATATATATATATATATATATATATATATATATATATATATATATATATATATATATATATATATAATAATAATAATAATAATAATTCATTTATGAAAAATGTAGATTATTCATCAATTTTGTAAAAATGATATTTATATGTATACAATAATTAATTTAACAATTTTACAAAATTGATGAATAATTTACACATTACTCGTAAAAATATTCCATCAAACATTTATGTAAAATAATTGTATACCGTCAATTTGATAATAGTTCAAGTTGTACGTGCGTTATATAACGAAGAATTTACCATCATCTTGGAATGTGTGCGCTGATGTGGGTAATACCAGAAACCCTAATAAATATTTTCTATTCTAGACCTGCCTGTTAAGTGTGTCGAGTTTATATGAAACTCCACCGTCTTACCTCGTACCATTAGGGCAACTAATTATCAACTTTACGAGAGCTATATACATTCAAGTGTATATATATGTGTGTATATATATATATATATATATATGTATATACTTCGATATACCATATATACAATATATATATATGTATATACTTCGATGTACTATATATACAATATATATATATGTATATACTTCGATGTACTATATATACAATATATATATATATATATAGGGGTTAGTTGGATAGAATAGTTTGAGGACTGCCCTCAAGACCAATCTTAACGAAGGAGGCTAAACTGATTCCCCATCGGCTTAATCGAGTCAACGACCCTTCTCGTAAAATCTATGCCAATAGCTTTGGGCATGTTCGCTTCTACTTTAGTTTAAGTTTCTCTCTCTCTCTCTCTCTCTCTCTCTCTCTCTCTTTCTCTCTCTTTCTCTCTCTTTCTCTCTCTGTTTCTAGATTTGGTACTGATGGCTTTTCCGTTTCTCGAATACTTCAAATTCCTACACAAGGCAACGAGAATGCAAATTTCCGGTAGTCCGGACGTGTCAATGGTTTCTGCTTCTGTTTCTCTCTCTACAGAGAGAGGGCGAGAGAGGGCGAGAGAGAGAGAGAGAGAGAGAGAGAGAGAGAGAGAGGGGGGGGGAGAGTGAGAGAGTGAGAGAGAGAGAGAGAGAGAGAGAATTCATCATTTGCTTTGCTTTGTAACACAGCAACGAACTCGCTCATCACAAGCAGCAGATTCTGCGAGTATCCCATCAACGTGGCATTGAATTGGAATAACGTGTAGTGGGAGAATAATCAACCAGGACTGGAGACGAATGGCATTCAAATTGCTGATTCTCGTTATTCAGTCGTGTGCTGTACGAATAAGGAAATTTGTGTTTCGATTAGGAAGAGATAGAGAGGGTGAGAAGGAGAAAAAGAGCAAGAGAGAGAGAGAGAGAGAGAAAAGATCCAAGAAGAACCTTCAGGCTACTTTTGTTCACCAAACTGGGAAGCAAACGTGGAGCACCTCAAAGTTTCAAGTGCTTCTTCGAGTTTCCAATTCTGCACCCTCCAATATTTTCTTCTGCTGCTTCTTTTCGAACATACAAGCTGTCGCTATTCTCTCATATCTCACTACTTTTACACGTCTTACATGCATTTCCTATTCACGAAAAAAAAAAAAATATTTCTCATTTTTTTACATCCTCGATCTCACATTATTCATGGATATTTTATTGTACACGAAATGCTCTTAAAATGAAATCTGTGAAATAAGAAAAAAAAAAAAGTTTACGAATGTGTGCATTGAACTTTTTGATTTAATTACTCGCTGGTGGAATTTTGCTGGCTGGAATTTTATCGTTATCATAAAATATTTATACTTTGCCTGAAATGTAACTTTGGGAATTTTTAACATTTCTCACTCTTTTCACTTAAAAAGCTCGATATTTTTTTTTTCAATACTTTTACATTTATTACAAGCATTTCCTATTCACAAAAAAAAATTTATTTCTCATTTTTTTACATCCTCGATCTCATATTATTCATGGATATTTTATTGTACTCGAAATGCTCTTAAAATAAAATCTGTGAAATAAGAAAAAAAAAAAGTTTACGAATGTATGCATTCAACTTTTTGATTTAATTACTAGCTGGTGGAATTTTGCTTGCTGGAATTTTATCGTTATCATAAAATATTTACACTTTGCCTGAAATGTAACTGGGAATTTTTAACATTTCTCACTTTTTTCAGTTAAAAAGCTCGATTTTTTTTTTTTTTTTCAATATTTTTACATTTATTACAAGCATTTCCTATTCACGAAAAAAAAAATTATTTCTCATTTTTTTACATCCTCGATATCACATTATTCATGGATATTTTATTGTACTCGAAATGCTCTTAAAATAAAATCTGTGAAGTAAGAAAAAAAAAAGTTTACGATCGTGTGCATTCAACTTTTTGATTTAATTACTCGCTGGTGGAATTTTGCTTGCTGGAATTTTATCGTTATCATAAAATATTTATACTTTGCCTGAAATGTAACTTTGGGAATTTTTAACATTTCTCACTCTTTTCACTTAAAAAGCTCGATTTTTTTTTTCATTATATCCACTGATACATTATAGTACTAATTTATTCAAATTTAAAATTTACTTAATTTCAGTAAAATTTAATTTATTTTTCACTGTAGATAAGTCGCTTTATCCAATGTTATTTTTCACTAATTTGACATGAAAAAATTCGTTATTAATTTGAAGAAAGCACGCTAAAGCTCTAAATGAAATTTCAACGAATTATACGTATCATTGATCGAATATAAAATGGCCGGAAACTGGATGTAAATGCAATTTCCTTCGGCTTATAAATTCAGAGAGAGAGAGAGAGAGAGAGAGCAACCCCACGCGACATATCCGTTTGAATATTATCATCTGACGTGACATTTTCTTTCCTCGCGTGACCCGTTCTCTCGGACATTAACGTAAGAGGGTAGACCACGAGAGACGGTAGTAGTAATTTTACGCCCTCGTTTATCAACTCATTCGCTTTACGAGCGACTGTTAAGAGAGAAGAGAAAAAAAAACGAAGATTCGAACGAAAACACGAACGAGGGGTGGATTGCACGCAGTCATTTGATTTTTACATATATGTATACATATATATACATATATGTATATATAAAATATATATAATATATTGAAAAGCTTAAAGTTTAATCACTTTGAAAAAAACAAATTTATTTCATTGAAATAAATAATTTTTTCATCGAAAATAAAAAACTCGTGAATGAAAAATATAATTTTTTATGAAATATTACGATTTTACGATTAGGGGATGAAATGTTATTTATGGAATATTTTAAGCATTTCTTGTTTTCTCGTAAATCTTATCTTATTTATCCATCACATATTTGTGCATGTTAGTGTTTTGGCAATTCTAGAATTTGACGTAACCTATTCGAGCATATTTTTGTCAATATGTGACCCTCCCCATGTGTCTCTATAATTTTCCCATTTTTTTTACTCACATATCAACATCACTTTTTGCGACCCCACAGACGTTTTTTTTTTAGTCACAGCGACATCGCATTTTTCATAAATTTTTGTGTGTCGTTCGGTAAATTAAAATTAATTTTATGAAATATTACGATTTTACGATTAGGGGATGAAATTTTATTTATAGAATATTTTAAGCATTTCTTGTTTTCTCGTAAATCTTATCTTATTTATCCATCACGTATTTGTGTATGTTAGTGTTTTGGCAATTCTAGAATTTGACGTAACTTATTTCGAGCATATATTTTTGTCAATATATGACCCTCTCCATGTGTCTCTATAATTTTCCCATTTTTTTTACTCACATATTAACATCACTTTTTGCGACCCCACAGACGTTTTATTTTACTCACAGCGACATCGCATTTTTCATAAATTTTTATGTGTCGTTTGGTAAATTACAACGTGAGGGCTTTTTCACCCCAAGACGAATTTTGAAAAGCTCGATGAGGGGAAGTCAAAGTGGAATTTTCAATAAACACATTTTCTTCTCAACGTATATATATATATATTGACCCCGAGAGCAGCTCCGTTTCACCCTCCCTGCAATTTTACGAATTTATTTTCGTGCAGAAATTCGTTACCACTTACTCAATTTTTTTTTTATTCTCGTGTTTTCATTTTTTTTTTTTTTTTTCATTACTGATTTTTGAGCCAAAATTTACATGTCGTGGGAATAATCGTAATTTTTATCTCAATGCACGTAATTTTCCTTGATTTCTGCAAAATAATAACAAAAAAAATATTTATATATATATGCAGCGAGTAAATTTAACTGAAAAATTATGTCAAGATTTTTTTTTCTTTCCTTTTTTATGATAAAATATTTTTGAGATTGATAATAGGCAAGGTATATTTTTCAACTGCAGCACAAAGAATTCTTTTGAAGAAAATTTCTGCGTGGGGTTTATTTCTTTCCTGTTTATATTTTCAGCTCCATGTGCAAGCCAGAAATTGTTTTGATAGAAAAAAATTTTGCTGCGTTGCATAAAAATAGAGACACGTGTAAAATAAACGATGGATCCGCATCGTTTGAATATTTTTCTACACATTTTTACAATTTTTCCGATACTCCTGATCCTGGGAACGAAGGAATTTTTTCATTTTCATCGTCAGAAAAATCCTTTAGTCAATTTTTTTTCCTCTCCTCGACATTTTCGATCTTTTGACATATTTTATTTGCTCGTTTTGTTTTTTCAACGAGCAAAAAATTATCCTTAAAATTAGCTTGTAGTTTGAATATTTTTCTACACATTTTTACAATTTTTTCGATACTCCTGATCCTGAGAAGGGAGGAATTGTTTCATTTTCATCGTCAGAAAAATCCTTTAGTCAATTTTTTTTTCTCTCCTCGAAATATTCGATCTTTTCGACATATTTTATTTGCTCGTTTCGTTTTTTCAATAGGCAAAAAACATCCTCAAAATTATCTTGTCATGTAGAAAAATTTTAAGGGCCTTAAATTTGTTAGATATTTTTTATGTAAAAATAAGTGACGAAGTGTAAAAATTCCAATTATAAAATTGGAAATTTTACACTTCTGTTTGTCTGAAAACTGTCAAAGCCAGAAAAAAAAATGAACAAGAGACATTGACATGATTTCTTTGAATTTTCTCGTAACCTTCTCGATATATAGAGCAAAGGGCCACGTGTTTTTGAAAGAAAACAATTTCTTTCTTTACTTTGTCGATGCTTCGACCTCTCGACATATATTATTTGCCAGTCTCGTTTCTCCTTTGAGTTGTTGCACAAAAAAAAATCTAAAATGGTGACTGTCCATGTAGAAAATTTTTAAGGGTGTTTCATCCCTTCGCTGCAATTTTAATGAAAAGTTAGGGTATAATTGAGCATATCTCTTTATCACAAAATTATCTGGCTCTCGATTCGAAGCCAAAAAAAAAAAAAAACAGTAGAGACTCTTCGTTTCGACTCGCAAAGTTTTTTTTTCTCCCTCTCTCTCTCTCTCTCTCGAGGATCACGTCCATGTCGTAAAAGGAGGATAAAGCTATATATCCTCAATCTACTGAACCTTCAAGTTTGGGCTTTCTTATATTAGCTCTATGGTGAATGGCTGGAAACGTGAGTTTATCGTTTTTTTTTTTTTTTTCCTTCGCTTCTACTACTGCCATTTCAGTAATTTGGCCCTTCGTGCCCTTTTGTTCTTGAGCCCATTACGCCATTTCGGAATATTTTTTTCATACTGGCCACTGTCGTAACAGCCATAAGAGTTTTTACGAGGTTTTATGACGCAGTCGATTTAACGAATAGTGCTTTTCGTCGTAGCTGCATACATATATATATATTACTATTATTATTATTATACATATATGTTAGGTTCGTTGAAAAAATATATGATTTTCAAATATTGCGCTGTTCATCCATCCCCATATACTTTGAATCCAAAAATGTATTGTGGCAAAACCGAAAGTTTGTGTGATTAAATTTACTACTGCCGCAGAGTCATTACATTTTTCTCCAAATTATTATTTTCGGATATTTTCACCTTCACTTATCCAAGTCTTCATTAAAAAAATTTATCAGTTCCAATAGAACGAAAAATCGTGAAAAATTTGAAGCTTATGCCTTAACATTTAATACTGCCTCATCAAGGCTTAAAATTTCACATCTGATTTTATTTTATTAAAAAATTACTAAAATAGTTTGAAATGCTTTCGAAGAGAAAAATGAATAAATGAAACAATTACAAAATTACCAAACAATTATTCGAGTCTCAAAAAAAGTTAATAAATTTAGCAAATTAATAATTTTGGTGTTGATTTTTTTGTACAATTTTCATATTACTGGTATATATTTTTCTCGAAATTATTATTTTCGGATATTTTTACCTTCACTTATCAAAGTCTTCATTAAAAAAATTTATTACCCTCGATAGAACGAAGAATCGTGAAAAATTTGAAGCTTCTGCCTTAATATTTAATACTGCCTCATCAAGGCTTAAAATTTCACATCTGATTTTATTTTATTAAAAAATTACTATAATAGTTTGAAATGCTCTCGAAGAGAAAAATGGATAAATGAAACAATTACAAAATTACCAAACCATTATTCGAGTCTCAAAAAAAGTTAATAAATTTAGCAAATTAATAATTTTGGTGTTGATTTTTTTGTACAATTTTCATATTACTGGTATATATTTTTCTCGAAATTATTATTTTCGGATATTTTTACCTTCACTTATCCAAGTCTTCATTAAAAAAATTTATTACCCTCAATAGAACAAAAAATCGTGAAAAATTTGAAGCTTCTGCCTTAATATTTAATACTGCCTCATCAAGGCTTAAAATTTCACATCTGATTTTATTTTATTAAAAAATTACTAAAATAGTTTGAAATGCTTTCGAAGGGAAAAATGGATAAATGAAACAATTACAAAATTACCAAACAATTATTCGAGTTTCAAAAAAAGTTAATAAATTTAGCAAATTAATAATTTTGGTGTTGATTTTTTTGTACAATTTTCATATTACTGGTATATATTTTTGAGTGAGTTAATTTTATTTTTGAAAAATGGTGTGAGAACCATCTCTGATTTTTATGTCTCATTTCTCGTTGGTCGACATCATTTCCGGTTCTTAATGCTTCGAGTTTCTGTACTGTATATGCTGAATATGCTATTTCGCTTGGAGAATTTCCGTTCGTTAATTTGATTTTCACAATACATAAAGCACTTGGCGAGCTTTATGAGCTTTCTCTCTCTCTCTCTCCTCCCCTCCCCATCTACCCCCACCCCTCATATATTGACTTTCTCGTTGAATTCTATCTCACTATTTGCATATATCACCATCAATATGTTATTATTATTCATAAGGGGCGTTAACGTGCCTGATTAAATATGGGGTCGTGTGTGAATTTACTCTCCACTCGTTTGCTCATGTGAATACTCTGAATAAACTGTGTCAAAGTTTTCCTGATTTCTCTAAATTTTCATCATAAATCATCCCCGAATTAATAAATAAATTCTATTTTTCATATCTAAATTGATAAATAAATTTTGTGTTTGATATCCAAATTAATAAATAAATTTTGTTTTCCATCCCCGAATTAATAATTATTTTTTAATCGACACATAAATTCGTTTATCGATTTACGAATTAATTTTCTAATTTCACGATTATCGCTAAAATCTCAAATATATATAAATGAGAAACTCGAGAGAATTACGTGCGTGACATTAATAATATCAACGCACAATTTCATTTATCTCTCATTTAATTTCAATTGTACAATTAGGTTAGCGAAGTTCTAAATTGCAAGGACAAATATGCGATTAAACATTTCTCTAGCATCTATAATGAGGCTGCCACAGCCTCATTAGAGATGATGATTTAACCAGAATCTCATTAAATTCAGAGTGAATGTGCGCAGGTAAATCGAGAGAAAAATCAGCGTATTTAAATTTGAATTAAACGTAATTTAATCGAGCAATAATCGATCTTAAAAATCAACTCGTTCAATTACCAACTAATTATTCATAAATGTAATTTTTACTTCGAGTACTAAAAAAAATTCTATAAGCAAAAAAAAACATATTTATTTCTCCACACTTTGGCCTGTCAAAATTGGCCGAGTACTGAAGGGAAAAAAAAATCCATTTTTAATTTTATTTATTCCTTATTCATATTTAACGTCTGCCATTTTATTATTGTAGGGCAAACATTTGGTTGTTAAAATCCCACAAGTATACAAAAAAAAAATATATATATTTCTCCACACTTTGGCCTGTCAAAATTGGCCAAGTACTGGAGGGAAAAAAAAAATCCATTTTTAATTTTATTTATTCCTTATTCATATTTAACGTCCGCCATTTTATTATTGTAGGGCAAACATTTGGTTGCTAAAATCCCACAAGTATACAAAAAAAAAACAAATTTATTTCTCCACACTTTGGCCTGTCAAAATTGGCCAAGTACTGGAGGGAAAAAAAAAATCCATTTTTAATTTTATTTATTCCTTATTCATATTTAACGTCCGCCATTTTATTATTGTAGGGCAAACATTTGGTTGCTAAAATCCCATAAGTATACAAAAAAAAAACAAATTTATTTCTCCACACTTTGGCCTGTCAAAATTGTCCGAGTACTGGAGGGAAAAAAAAAATCCATTTTTAATTTTATTTATTCCTTATTCATATTTAACGTCCGCCATTTTATTATTGTAGGGCAAACATTTGGTTGTTAAAATTCCACAAGTTCTCATCATAAATTGTCCAAGTGCACTTGCTATGACGAGTAAAAGTATTGCCAACTCGTGGCAAAATTACTGTGAGACAAAACCATGCAAATGACAATTTCACCGGATGTTCCACCCTGGTGCATTGTCTCGTTAAACCTTGCAAAAGCAACAGCTGAGTCTCTAGGTGCAATAAATCACATACGAGGAGTTTTCAGCAAATGAAAGAGAGAGAGAGAGAGAGAGAGAGAGAGAGAGGGTGGCGAAGTGCCAGTAACGTTCGATTGCGGCATCGTCTATAGTATACACGCCTATATATATATATATATATATATATATATATATATATATATATATATATATATATATACATATATATGCATATATATGTATATATGCGTGTATACTATATATATATATATCATACTAATCCCCAACTCAAATCAGCATCAGCATATATATATACATATACATATATATATATATATGCTGTAATCGTCGTTAAATATCGCCCAGGGCTGTACGTAAAATTCGGTCGTGCGTTCGCTAGTGAGTTTCTCCACCCCGTCCCTCCTTCACTCCCTCTCTCTCTCTCTCTCTCTCTTCGTTATTTTCGTATCACAAGTTATATTCTCGCATTCGACGTGATCTGCTCCTCTAAACGTGAATTTAAATTTCTCCGTCTCTCAGTTGCCTATCTTTGCCGTTTTAAGCGCCCATAAACGGTATAAAGAGTGAGAGAGAGGGGGGAGGGAGAGAGAGAGAGAGAGAGAGAGAGAGAGAGAGAGAGAGAGAGAGAGAGAGAGAGAGAGAGAGAGAGAGAGAGAGAGAGAGAGGGGGGGGGAGGGAGAGAGAGACAGAGAGAGAGAGAGAGAGAGAGAGAGAAGAAAAAGATAAGTTTCGACTCAAATACCATCAAGTACTTGCATGAAGGAGTAAATTAGCAACGTGAGAAAACTCCATCCTGGGCCTCAAAGGGTGCTTAGAGAAGAACTGGTGAGAGGCACGTAGAGGAAGAGAACTAGACGGAGAAGGAGAGAAGGAGAGAGGGGGAGAGTACGAGTAGAAAGGGTAGAGTGGAGAAGGGGGGGGGGGTAGAGAGAGTGGGGGGTAGAGAGAGAGAGAGGGAGAGAGATGAGCCGCGTTAGTCTGTATCTCTTGTACTATATTACATTCACTTCCTCCCTAGGCTCTCTCGGGCTTTCACAGAGTTTAACGTTTGCTTATCCTTACGTAGCCTCTTTAGGCAAAAGGTGTCACATGTATATAAGGCCTCTTGTGTCTCTCCATATCATGAAACTGACTGAGATAACTGAGAAAATAAATTTTAGGAGGGAATTCACAGTAAAATCCCTACAGGAGCCGATTAGATTTTAACTCTCGCGAACAATCGCAAATTGTTCAAGTTGAGAGACAAATAAATTTAACCAAGAAAGACTCTCGATGAGAATGCTCGGAAAATTTGGAGGTGTTAAAAAATATTTATTCCTATTATGATTGATGGATAAATGCAACGATAAAAAAAAAAACAATTCGATTTTTTTTTTTTTTCAATTCAAGTAAATACTCGAATGAGAAATATTCACCCTTTTCACGAAGGAAAAAATAAATTTTTGCAATTTAATTACATTGTAAAAATTGTCTGGCATTTGTAAAATTCTTTCTGTAAATTATAGTCGTTGCTCGGAAAATTTGGAGATGTTAAAAAATATTTATTCCTATTAGGATTAATGGATAAATGCAACGATAAAAAAAAACAATTCGATTTTTTTTTTTCAATTCAATCAAATACTCGAATGAGAAATATTCACCCTTTTCACGAAGGAAAAAATAAATTTTTGCAATTCAATTACATTGTAAAAATTGTCTGGCATTTGTAAAATTCTTTCTGTAAATTATAGTCGTTGCGAGGAAAATTTGGAGATGTTAAAAAATATTTATTCCTATTAGGATTAATGGATAAATGCAACGATAAAAAAAAACAATTCGATTTTTTTTTTTTCAATTCAATCAAATACTCGAATGAGAAATATTCACCCTTTTCACGAAGGAAAAAATAAATTTTTGCAATTCAATTACATTGTAAAAATTGTCTGGCATTTGTAAAATTCTTTCTGTAAATTATAGTCGTTGCGAGGAAAATTTGGAGATGTTAAAAAATATTTATTCCTATTAGGATTAATGGATGAACAAATGCAACGATAAAAAAAAAAACAATTCAATTTTTTATTTTTTTAAATTCAAGTAAATACTCGAATGAGAAATATTGACCCTTTTCACGAAAAATATTTATTCCTATTAGGATTAATGGATAAACAAATGCAATGATAAAAAAAACAATTCAATTTTTTTTTTTTTTTAATTCAAATAAATACTCGAATGAGAAATTTACCCCTTTTCGTACCTGATGAGCTTTTCGACATTTATCAACGGGCAGTAATCAATCACTCGCTCTCTCGGTGATTAGGACTTTGGAAAGTTCATTCGGAGTTAAAAAACGAGCAAACAAAGAGAGAAAAAAAAATTTCTCATTTCAATGAGGAACAAAGTTGTTACCCTCATTTGCTGAAATTGTATGGGTTCATCTTTCTTTTTAATTATCGTCAAGCCCTTGAACAACCTCTCACAAGTATTAATCAATTTTAACAAAATACGAAAATGCTGTCCCTCGACCTTCTTCACTTTCTTTTTTTTTTCTTTTTTTTTTTTATCTTGGCTTTTCGCTTTACCTCGAGGACTTTATCGTCGAGATAAATGCCCTGGGATTTCTTCTCGTTTCAATTAAAAACTTTTTCTCTGTCTCTTTCTGGCTCTTTTATGTAAATTTAATTTTTTTTCCTCTCAGTTTTATATTTACGATATCTCTTTGCCATCGTGATATTTTTTTTTTTTTTTTTTTTCCTCTATCTCGTAAGTTATTTAATGCAAAGTAAAGTAAATGTAATGACAATCGCTCGGTCTATAATATAAGCTAATTTCTTCGTTTGTTTCTTCTTCACTCGTGAAGTAAATAAATTTCACAGTAACGGGTGAGTCGAAAAGAAAAAACAAAAAAAAAATTAACAGCTCACAAAGAAAATGAGAAAATGTGCAAAAATTCGTTATCTTTCACGATTTTATTGTGGCATTTCTTATCTTTATGGTCCAATGAAGATTTCGAATTAAAAATTTATTGGATAAAAATAAAAAATTAATTTCAATATATTCATTTTATTTTTCGCTATACGTAAATTCGTCGCGAATATTTAAAACTTTGTAAATCTTTATTAAAATTTTTCTTTTTATTTTTTTTAACTTGCAGCATGGTCAGACATTTTATTAATGGGCCATTTTATACCATAAAATATTTTCCAGTCTCCATATATATATTTCTCACGTTTTTTCGCAGCGGCCATTTCGCTTTTTTTTATTATTATTTCGGTTTCTCGTTTTATCGGAGGCTTTAATGCCCTCAGATAAAATTTATGCGAATGAAATAAAGCCAAGTTGGTGGGAGAGGCCATTATAGAGACATATCGAAGATGGAACTCTGCAGTGTCCATTGAAATGGTTTGCTGTCCATTCGAATTGAAAGTCAAAATAAAATCGAGTCACGAATCATGAATTAAAATAATCTCTAAGGGTTGTGTAAAAAAAAAAAAATTACTCCATCAGCGAATCTCAACCCTTTTTTTTTATTACAAAAATATAAATTTTATATAGCTTGCTCGTATATCGGGATAAAATTTCAAGAAATATCGTTTGCACAATTTTTACATTCATTCCTCTTTTTTTCTCTCTCTCGTTTTTTCTCGTGTTCTCACATCCGCCATCTTGGTTTTTCTGGATTTTATCACGTACGTTGAGAATTTTTTACCACCCCTACATTTTCTTTATCCTGGACCAGAACGAACGAGGACGATCGAGATTTTTCTCACTCGAGGTCGAGCAATTCATAGTGATAGAGATAAAGCTGAGAGTTTTTTTTTTTTTTTTTTTTTTTTTTTTATCAACGACTTGCTCCTCTTACTATATTCGCACTCATATCATGCAATCTCACACGAGTTATCACAAAAGTGTATCAATAACTTTTTTGAGTTATTTGAATTTGTTAAAAAAAAAAAAAAAAAAAACATTTTTGGGCATTTTTACAGTGAAATTAGTGATTGCAGCTCTCGAAAAATTATTATTATTTCTATATTTATTTATTCATTCAAATGAATAAATGTGCTTTTGTTTTTAATCAATAAAATTTATTTGTATTTTTACAAATTACCAAATTATCAATAAAATTCATTTTTGGCCATTTTTTTTTCAATCGAAATAAAATTCAGTTCAGTCTAATAAATTTATTCCTCTCGATATTTATGTGGTAAAAATTATTAACTGACTTACGCGTTTCACAGTGAAATTAGTGATTGCATCTTGAGCTCTCGAAAAATTATTATTATTTCTATATTGATTTATTCATTCAAATGAATAAATGTGCTTTTGTTTTTAATCAATAAAATTTATTTGTATTTTTACAAATTACCAAATTATCAATAAAATTCATTTTTGGGCATTTTTTTTTCAATCGAAATAAAATTCAATTAATAAATAAAATAAATAAATAATAATAATAAATAAATTCATAAATTTATTTCTCTCGATATTTATGTGGTAAAAATTAGTAACTGACTTACGCGTTTCACAGTGAAATTAGTGATTGCATCTTGAGCTCTCGAAAAATTATTATTATTTCTATTTTTATTTATTCATCCAAATGAACAAATGTGCTTTTGTTTTTAATCAATAAAATTCATTTTTGGGCATTTTTTTTTTCAAAATAATAATTCGAAATAATTCGAAATAAAATTCAGTTCAGTCTAATAAATTTATTTCTCTCGATATTTATGTGCTAAAAATTATTAACTAACTTATGCGTTTTACTGTCAAAATAATTATTGCATCTCGAGGTTTTCTCGCTCTATATTTTGCTACGAAACACATAAGGAGAGAGGGGTGAGGGAGGGAGAGAGAGAGATTGAAATAATTCAACGATTTATTTTTTCGAACAATGAGAGGGAGGGTCGAGCTATAAATTGTCAGTTAGAGAGACAGTTCCGGCAGCCTGGTGCTCGGATCGCTTATTCGCGACATAAAAAAAAAAAAGTGCTCGCCAGGACTCTGCATTCGAGTCAGCGAATTGCCACACAACAGCCCGAATATCTGTCTCCCTCTGTCTTCGTCATTTCGTTTGCATTTGCAGCCTCTGTAACTGCAACTATTTCTGGAAAAGCCTCGGATACGATAAAAATGCGAGCAGATGGATAGAGAGAGAGAGAGGGGGAGATAGAGAGAGAGAGAGAGAGAGAGAGAGAGAGAGAGAGAGAGCTAAAAAGTTTTTATGGCCATTATATGTCACACGATATTCTGCATAATGTCACAATTTTTTTTTTTTTATGATTTATTTAATTCAAACAATTCTGTCAACTGTCACGTGGAAATAAATTTCTCTTTATCTCGATTTAAATTTATTCCTCCAACTTTACAAATTTGTTTTTCATTTTTTTTCTTTTTTTTTTCCCCATTTTAATAAAATACACTGAATAAAAATTTAATTTCTTTCGATCAAAGTCTGTGCAGTTTGTTCTCGAAATATGAAAAAACAAATCATGAAAAAGCTTCAGAATAATCATCATAATAAAAAAAAGAAAAAAAAATGCAATAACGAGATTTTGCAGTTATCGAGATTTGATCTGTAATCGATTGGTTTTTCGAATATATGTAGATGGGTCTGTGCAAGCTCGTTGGTAAATATTTGAATTTTCTTTGACTCCTTCATCCTGCCAAACTCCATCAATAACATGGCGATGCTCGGAAAGTGATGGATTGCAAGAGTACCTGTCGTGCTTTGTCCAGCGTGATATTTGTTGAATTTCCCATATATGTATATATGTAAATATATATAAATATATATATAAATATAAATATATATGTATATATATATATATATATATATATATATAAATATAAATATAAATATATATATATATATAAATATATATAAATATATATATATGTATGTATGGGAAATGGTATATATATATAGGTGACCGTTAATAGCGTCGTTTTCAAATCCGATCTGATCGAAATGCCCCTTGACCCGAATAGCTTAAGATCGTTGGTTTGTGTGGCTGAAGTACAATTTTGAAATGGCATCGGTACTCATCTCGTCCTCTGGTGATGCTGTGATGATTTTCTAGCTATTCCCAAGTCCATATGGACCGATCCATTATCCACAAGTATATAATAAAGTCTCTCCCATTGGCTCATTTTCTCTCGAACGTTGCGAGAAACTCATTCACACCATTCTCTGGCTTCATTTTATAATTTTTCACATTGGCCAAAAAGTGACTTTTTTTTCCTTATAAATAAAAAGCGAATTTAATTTAAAAAAATTAACAACGAAATCGTGAACTTTTTTTTTTTTTCTAAAACAAATTTCAGCTGTCAGCTGTCAAATTATTTAATGAATTTGCGATTTAAAATTAAATTATATTTCAAGAAATTTTAATTAGCAAAAAAAAAAAAATTCAATGATTCTTTTGGCAATCCGATAATTATTACAATCCTCGACTTGCTTCCAGTTTCACAAGATCAATATCGCTTCAAAATTATCGTCGAAAAAAAATCCAACAATTTGCACTTTTTTTTCTTGAGAAAAAAAAATTGATTATTATTATTATTTTTTTTTATATCGCATTTAAATAATTGACTTTAATCACTAGAGTGTTGATGTAATCGGATCGGGAAACTTTCCAATTGGGTCAGGATCATTGAGCCATTTTATACGAAATAGGAGAAAGCTTATTTCTCGCACGAGTTGAAATTCGATTCTGGCTGAGTTGAGAAAATTCTGGGTGATCGTTTGTGTACATCTGGAGTCGTCCCACGAGCTTTGTCGATACACGTAGAGGATTTTCACCGTGTATTTGCACGCAGCACTTTTTACTAGAATTTTCTCTCTCTCTCTCTCTCTCTTGCACCCTCCCTCTATCTTTCTCTCCCATCCCTTCATCTTCATTTCTTTCCATTCATCTCTTCGGGTACTATGGACCATCAAAGACTTATTTATTAGCAAATATATACGAGAAAGCTGTGGAGAAAAAAAAATGCCAAAGTGAAGAAATGACTTTATCTCAGACAATTTTTACAAAAAGATCCATGATAAATTGTCAATATGTCAATATTCATTACTTAATTTTTTAATTTCGTTACAAAATTTTATTCGATCAATTCAATATTTTTTTTTAATTTTTATTATCGAACTAAACGTAATTTAAATTAAAGCAATTTTGATGAATTTACGTAAAATCGTTTTATTTTATATTAAAATAAATAATATGGAGAAATTCGTATGGAAATCAAACAAGTAATTGCGAGCTAAATTTCAATATCATGTAAAATAATAAATGAGAGATTGAATTTATGGAGAATCCAATAATAATAATTATTGGCTCGTTTAATATTTAATAATAGTTTAATATAACAAATTTGATTAATGGTCAAAGGAGGGGAAAAAAAATCCCAAAGTGAAGAAATGACTATCTCAGACAATTTTTACAAAAAGATCCATGATAAATTGTCAATATGTCAATATTCATTGCTTAATTTTTTAATTTCGTTACAAAATTTTATTCGATCAATTCAATATTTTTTTTTAATTTTTATTATCGAACTAAACGTAATTTAAATTAAAGCAATTTTGATGAATTTACGTAAAATCGTTTTATTTTATATTAAAATAAATAATATGGAGAAATTCGTATGGAAATCAAACAAGTAATTGCGAGCTAAATTTCAATATCATGTAAAATAATAAATGAGAGATTGAATTTATGGAGAATCCAATAATAATAATTATTGGCTCGTTTAATATTTAATAATAGTTTAATATAACAAATTTGATTAATGGTCAAGGGAGCTTAGCAAATATTTAAACTAAATATACAGTCATCTGGATGAGGTTGCAGTAGAGCAGAGAATATTCAGGTGAACAAATACAATTTGTATAACACGTAATAGCGAGCTTCTAGCGATAATGCTTCAGACCGAGAGAAAATTATTTATCACCTATCGAATTTTCATTTGTGGTCGAAAATTCTATAGAAGCCAATCGAGTATGGCAGCCAAATTTTTAATATTCAGGGAAAGGAAAAGTTTTTGTCTAATTTTTTAGACAAATTGAAAACAAATTGGCTGAATATTATTATTTTTCTACTTTACATATATATACATATAATTTATATAGAGGAAGGAATTTTTTTTGCTTAATTGTTTCGACAAATTGAAAACAAATTGGCTGGTAATAATTTTTTTTATACTTTTATCAATTTTTGTTATTTTTGTTAGAATAATCTTCTGGCTGCCAAAATATCTGAGCCCACAGGGTCCAATTCTTTTATCTCTATTTTTGATCTAATACCTCCAACAGTTTATATTATCATGAATGAGGGGAATTCGAGTGAGGTTTGTCAACACTACATAAGTAACGTTGTTTATTCAATATTCTATATATATATATACACACACACACATATTTTATATATATAGGGGAAGGAATTTTTTTTTGCTGTAATAATTTAGTTTTGTTGTAATAATCTTTCGGCTGTCAAAATATCTGAGCCCACAGGGTCCAATTCTTTTATCTCGATTTTTGATCTAATACCCCCAACAGTTTATATTATCATGAATGAGGGGAATTCGAGTGAGGTCTGTCCATACTTCATAAGTAACGTTGTTTATTCAATATTCTATATATATACACACACACATATTTATATTTATATATATGTATATATATATATATATATATATATAAATATATTTATATATATATATATTTATATTTATCTATATATATATATATATATATATATATAGGGCAACAGCCGAGCTTTCCGTATTGGTCCCCCGAGTATTGGCCTCGACAACGCGTCCCCCTGCACAGCGATATATCCACTTGCTCTGACCGTGTTTTTGCTATTTTCCTCACTTTTTTCGTCCTCCCTGTTTTCTCTCTGGTCTCGTGCATGCTACACGTGGGAGTCACGAAATTTAATCAAAGCGCTACGATCTATGTAACACCATATGAGTCGGCTCGGCCGTAATGGAAAACAATAAATAAGGATCCACTGGAAAGCTCGATGGACGATAAAGTATGGGGGTGGAATTTGTGAGAGTCGCACAGGAGTCATTCACAATGAACAATCAACAACCACCCATAACTCTTTTGCGGTCGATCACGAGTTAATAATTAAAAAATTCCATAATAATTTTCATAATTTTATTTATTTTTTGTAATTTTTTAAATTTATTAACATTTTAATTTTATTTTCATTTGTAAAAAAGATTTAAAATTTTTTCTACTGGTGGAAAAGTGAGGAGATGAAATTGACGAGGAAACTTTTATTAATTATTTATTCTCGATTGAATATCGTTGATAATCGTTTCAATTTATGCAATTTAGGCAATAGAAACGTGACATGAATATGTATAATTATTTTTCGTATCATATATCAAAATTTCTCGATCTAATAATAAGCTCAGGCATTGGTTGAATATTGTACAGCACAAGAATGTTTCCATTAACTGGTTGCATCAGCTAGGACTCTCATTCTATAGCAGTTCTATCCACACATGTAGTTGGAATTTTCACATTTTCTATTACAGTCCGATGTCTCATAATTTAACCATCCAGAACGATCACGATGATTTAATCATCCAGGACGAGAAATTCAGGACGATGATAATTGTTTCATTTTATGCAATTTGTGACATGAATATGTATAATTATTTTTCGAACAATATATCCGCTCTTCTCGTTAATATTACTTGCATAAAATTATTAATAATAATAAGCTCAGGCATTGGTTGAATATTGTACACCCTAATAATGTTTCCATGAACTGGTTGCACCAGCTAGGACTCTCATTCCATAGCAGATGTAGTTGGATTTTTCACATTTTCTGGATTTAGTCCATTACAGTCCGATGTCTCATAATTTAACCATCCAGGACGAGAAATTCAGGACGATGATAATTGTTTCATTTTATGCAATTTAGGCAATGACAAAGTGACATGAATATGTATAATTATTTTTCGAACAATATATCCGCTCTTCTCGTTAATATTACTTGCATAAAATTATTAATAATAATAAGCTCAGGCATTGGTTGAATATTGTACAGCCTAATAATGTTTCCATGAACTGGTTGCACCAGCTAGGACTCTCATTCTATAGCAGTTCTATCCACATATGTAGTTGGAATTTTCACATTTTCTGGATTTAGTCCATTACAGTCCGATGTCTCATAATTTAACCATCCAGGACAAGAAATTCAGGACGATGAAAATTATTTACTTATGTGCACTTTAGGTAATAAGAAAGTGACATGAATATGTATAATTATTTTTCGAACAATATATCGGCTCTTCTCGTTAATATTACTTGCATAAAATTATTAATAATAATAAGCTCAGGCATTGGTTGAATATAGTACAGCATAATAATGTTTCCATGAACTGGTTGCACCAGCTAGGACCCTCATTCTATAGCAGTTCTATCCTCATATGTAGTTCGAATTTTCACATTTTCTGAATTTAGTCCATTACAGTCTGATGTCTCATAATTTAACCATCCAGAACGATGACGATAATTTAACAATTCGGGACGAGACATTCAGGACGATGATAATTGTTTCATTTTATGCAATTTAGGAGAGAAAGATGAGAAAGTCACATGAATATGTATAATTATTTATTGAGCGATATATAAGCGTTTCTCGTTAATATTAATTACACAAAATTATTAATAATAACGAGCTCAGACATTGGTTGAATATTGTACAGCCTAATAATGTTTCCATGAACTGGCTGTACCAGCTAGGACTTTCGTCCTATATCAGTTCTATCCGCATACACTGCTTGAATTTTCATATTTTCTATATTTAGCTCATTACAGTCCGATGTCTCATAATTAAACCATCTCGGACTCATCATGTTAGCATGTAATTTTTTTTGCTTTCATTCCACGTGAGATACTCCTCCAATTAATTACATCATTATATAGATATATAATTTTTATTACAAAGTTAACATAAAATATTATTTCATATGTCGATTTCAATATGAGAATAAAATTCAGAAGTTAAGTCGTAAGGATTTTGACTGTATATTTTTAGTCAGCTCTAGTTTCTGTATTGGCAAATAGTCGTACATATCTATATGTATATACATACATACATACATATATACATATATACATACATACATACATACATATATATATATATATATATATATATATATATATATAGACCCGAATAAACTTTGCATGTAGTCCAAGCACTACCACGTCGCTGCCACGGTGCCTGCGGCTTTATATGAAAGGCACAGCACCCCACGACAATATGGAACACAATATGACGACTCTGAATAAACATAATATCCCTCTAGTTATACGTATGTGAAATTTCTAGTGGCGGAGAATAAGAGAATTCCGGTTTGTGCACACATATAGGTGTGCTTACTGGCTTTTCTCACTTTCTCTCTCTCTCTCTCTCTCTGTCCTCTTCCGAGTGGGAGAATTGCCAGACCAACAATGCGTGCTCGACGCTAATTACTATTGCGACATACGAGAGTTTATACTGTAACAACTGCGTGGAAATTTTTATGGCGGAAATATGTGAAAACTCATACAGTGGAGAATTCACACGTAGAATTTTTCACGAAACCTCGAAGATCGAACCTCGTACTGGCCATAAAAAAAAATATCATTTCAAATATTCATTTAATTATTAAATAAACAATTTTCATTATTAACGAATAGAATTTTTGATATTTTCTCTCTCTCTCTCTCTCACCCCTCCTCTCTCTCTCTCTCTCTCTCTGTCCTCTTCCGAGTGGGAGAATTGCCAGACCAACAATGAATGCTCGACGCTAATTACTATTGCGACATACGAGAGTTTATACTGTAACAACTGCGTGGAAATTTTTATGGCAGAAATACGTGAAAATTCATACAGTGGAGAATTCACACGTAGAATTTTTCACGAAACCTCGAAGATCGAACCTCGTACTGGCCATAAAAAAAAATATAATTTCAAATATTTATTTAATTATTAAATAATATTGACAATTTTCATTATTAACGTATAGAATTTAATAAAAAATATCAAAAATGATATACGTTAATAATGAGAATCGTTAATATTATTTAATAATTAAATCAATATTTGAAATGATATTTTGAGCGATTTTTTTTTTTTAGATTATAATTACATTTTTTTTTCAAGCTCTCGCAAGCTTCGAGCATTTTATGAATTTTTTTTCGAAACGCATCGAGTATCAGCTCAAATATTTTTCACGAATGCCTAATCAACAAATTACCAATAAAATTATTGCAACGACATTTTTCTCAACAAATTCATAGCTCTGACGATAATTTTATTTGTTTCGATTTTTGAAAAATAATTTGAGCAATTTTTTTCGAGATTTACAATAATGGCCTGAGGGTATAGAATTTACGATGTAGCTACGTGTGAGCTTAATGAGCTTTAACGAGAAATTTATCAATAAAAAATTCTATATGATCAAAAAAAAAAAAAGGAAAATAAAAAAAATCTCTCGAAATTTTTACTTGGATTTTAAAATCATGGGAGATTTTTACCCTTAATTCTGCATTAAAAAAACAATGGCCGGTGGGGTGGAAAGCGAGATAAGCTTCGGAAAAACATTTATTTGCCTCGAGGGGGAATTCTCGCTGGAGACCTTCGAGTGTTCGCTTCGTTGCTTCTTTTTTTTTTTTCTTTATCGGGTTGGACAGAAAATACTGGTTGAGTGCAGAGTGGTAGAAAAATATAAATATATTACGAGTGAGGGTGCATAATAGTCGACAAAAAACTGGAAACGGAGAAAGATTGTCTCTTGGTTAAAAGCAAACAGTAAAATCTTTTTCAAGTCAGTCGGAAATAAGCGTCAATTCATGGAACAGTGAATACAAAACTTTTTCTCGGTGCAGTAAAAGAGCATTAATGGCTTACAAAAAAAAATCTGTCGTATTATTTATTATTATTTATTATTATTTATTATTATTTATTATTATTTATTATTATTTATTATTATTTATTATTATTTATTATTATTTATTATTATTTATTATTATTTATTATTATTATTATTATTATTAAAATACGTTTTTTTGCGATATTCTTTACAATCCTGAGGGATAAATAAAATATGAACTGGAACGAGAGTCAGAAATGGAGAAAATATAAAAGAGGTATGAAGGATGGCAATGAGAGAGACGAAGTGTTTCCTCCCTAATGCACACTCTTCACTCTTCAATAATGTTTGAGCACCGAGAGTGCTGCTGCTGTAGACTCGACTAAAATTCCTCTTCTCATCTCGCCATCACCCTCTGTACTTTCGTTCTTTTTCTATTTCTCTCTCTCTCTCTCTTTCTCTCTTTCTCATGGAAAAATCCAGTCTCGTTATTCTTTGTCCTCCTGTTACGTGTCCTCTTTCAAACGAGGACACGTAACAGGTCGAGTTGCTTCCCATCGAAAAATTTTTGAGGTGATTTCACCTTTATGGATCAGTCAAAACGTTTATGAGTCCAAGAAAAATCTTAACAAAATATGAGTTTAGGAAAAAAAAAAAAAAACAAATTTTGTTGTATACTGAATATTGAAAATTGTTGAGAATATTTTTTCGAGAGTTTCCATGTAGAGCTATACAGACATTATGATAGATGTGATGGATGTAAATATTTTATATTTGATTGAAATATTTTTCGAGAGCTTTACACACATTTGGATTTTGATATGATAGATGTGATGGATGTAATTATTTTATATTCGATTTAAATATTTTTTCAGAGCTTCATCCAGAGCTTTACATACATTTGAATTTTGACCTGGTACATCTGATAGATGTAAATATTTTATATTCAATTTAAATAATTTTACAGAGCTTTATATATATTTGGATTTTGATATGATAGATGTGATAGATATAATTATTTTATATTCGATTTAAATATTTTTTCAGAGCTTCATCCAGAGCTTTACATACATTTGAATTTTGACCTGGTACATCTGATAGATGTAAATATTTTATATTCCATTTAAATAATTTTCCAGAGCTTTCATCCAGAGCTTTATATATATTTGGATTTTGATATGATAGATGTGATAGATATAATTATTTTATATTCGATTTAAATATTTTTTCAGAGCTTCATCCAGAGCTTTACATACATTTGAATTTTGACCTGGTACATCTGATAGATGTAAATATTTTATATTCAATTTAAATAATTTTCCAGAGCTTTCATCCAGAGCTTTATATATATTTGGATTTTGATATGATAGATGTGATAGATATAATTATTTTATATTCGATTTAAATATTTTTTCAGAGCTTCATCCAGAGCTTTACATACATTTGAATTTTGACCTGGTACATCTGATAGATGTAAATATTTTATATTCAATTTAAATAATTTTCCAGAGCTTTCATCCAGAGCTATATATATATTTAGATTTTGATATGATAGAAATATTTTGGTAGTCCATATTCCCCCATTGTAGCTTATATAGATCAAGCCCACCATCCTTGAATATAATGGAGAAACGAGCATAGTGTAGTGCATGTGGGGGTTCGACATCCACAATAGTTCTCGATGAGGCCTTCGCTCTAGATATGAGCTTTTACCCTCCGCTCGTGCAACCCCTCACACAATCACCTCGCCTCCTCATAACTGTTACGTGATGCTGTCATGGAGATATTGAGTTTGCACGAAGTTTCAAATTCCTCGTACATGTATATTACGTACTTCTACCTACCCCGACCATTTCCCGAGTCTGGCCCATCTCACTTTCTATCTACGACGAGTATCCGTCTCACGTATATAATATATATATGATACTGGTTGATTTTTCGTGGAATAGCTCATATATATATATATATATATATATATATATATATATATATATATATATATATATATATATATGAAAAATCAACCAGTTCAAAAGCCTCACCCCCTCGGAATTTTTCCAAACTTGGTAAAAAGTTAGCACCAGTTAGTAAAGGCGTGTGTGTTTTTTTTTTTTTTTATTATTTTACTTTCAAGACCCTTGAAAGTTACCAGTCGAAATGAAAAATTCGAAAATTGAAGTTTTTGGAGTTTCAATGATAACTCGAAAAATATTCATCATAAAAACAAAAAGTTTTACACAAAAAAGTTTCAGTTTTGAGTGAACTTTCGGCTGAATATACATGAAAATGGGGAAAAAAAAAAAACGTAAGATTTTGCTCTCATATTCAAAACATATATATGTGGTCGCTCCTCGCAGCTTCCACCCACGTTAAAATTTGCACAAGCTCATTATTGTCTGCGAGCTTTCGCGAAAGCTCATGGGTATGAGAGATCGGCAAGCGACCAAGTGGACACAAAAAAATTGACCATCCCATACTGTAATATTCCTATATATTGGAAGCTTTTTTTTTTATTTTTTTTTAATTTGAGGAAATATAGTAGAAATTCTAATCGTATCAGTAGAAATTGCTACGAATACTCCGACAAAAAAAAAGGAAAAAAAAAATACGTAAGATTTTGCTCTCATACTCAAAACATATATATGTGGTCGCTCCTCGCAGCTTCCACCCACGTTAAAATTTGCACAAGCTCATTATTGTCTGCGAGCTTTCGCGAAAGCTCATGGGTATGAGAGATCGGCAAGCGACCAAGTGGACACAAAAAAATTGACCATCCCATACTGTAATATTCCTATATATTGGACGCGTTTTTTTTTATTTTTTTTGAATTTGAGGAAATATAGTAGAAATCCTAATCGTATCAGTAGAAATTGCTACGAATACTCCGACAAAAAAAAGGAAAAAAAAAATACGTAAGATTTTGCTCTCATACTCAAAACATATATATGTGGTCGCTCCACGCAGCTTCCACCCACGTTAAAATTTGCACAAGCTCATTATTGTCTGCGAGCTTTCGCGAAAGCTCATGGGTATGAGAGATCGGCAAGCGACCAAGTGGACACAAAAAAATTGACCATCCCATACTGTAATATTCCTATATATTGGACGCGTTTTTTTTTATTTTTTTTGAATTTGAGGAAATATAGTAGAAATCCTAATCGTATCAGTAGAAATTGCTACGAATACTCCGACAAAAAAAAGGAAAAAAAAAATACGTAAGATTTTGCTCTCATACTCAAAACATATATATGTGGTCGCTCCACGCAGCTTCCACCCACGTTAAAATTTGCACAAGCTCATTATTGTCTGCGAGCTTTCGCGAAAGCTCATGGGTATGAGAGATCGGCAAGCGACCAAGTGGACACGAAAAAATTGACCACCCCATACTGTAATATTCCTATATATAGGACGCGTTTTTTTTTTTTTTTTTTGAATTTGAGGAAATATAGTAGAAATTCTAATCGTATCAGTAGAAATTGCTACGAATACTCCGACAAAAAAAAAGGAAAAAAAAAATACGTAAGATTTTGCTCTCATACTCAAAACATATATATGTGGTCGCTCCTCGCAGCTTCCACCCACGTTAAAATTTGCACAAGCTCATTATTGTCTGCGAGCTTTCGCGAAAGCTCATGGGTATGAGAGATCGGCAAGCGACCAAGTGGACACGAAAAAATTGACCACCCCATACTGTAATATTCCTATATATAGGACGCGTTTTTTTTATTTTTTTTTAATTTGAGGAAATATAGTAGAAATTCTAATCGTATCAGTAGAAATTGCTACGAATACTCCGACAAAAAAAAGGAAAAAAAAAATACGTAAGATTTTGCTCTCATACTCAAAACATATATATGTGGTCGCTCCTCGCAGCTTCCACCCACGTTAAAATTTGCACAAGCTCATTATTGTCTGCGAGCTTTCGCGAAAGCTCATGGGTATGAGAGATCGGCAAGCAATCACGAAAAAATTGACCACAGCATACTGACATATTCCTATATATTGGACGCATTTTTTATCCACGAGGTGGACACGCCGATGGGGAATAAATTCAGCTGAATTTGTTTGAATTTTTTTAATTTGAGGAAATATAGTAAAAATTGTATTCGTATTGGTAAAAATTCTTCTGCTACTAATACTACGACAAAAAGTATAATTGCGTATTGTGTGTGTATGTGAGGCACAAAAGGGCGCTAAACCAAAATTAACCCCAAAGGTCATCCCGGGTCACGCTAATTGCAAATTGATAAGGGATGATAGCAGCGCATGTATATTCAAAAAAGCTCGGATAACCTTCATATGAAAAGTTCACATCCACCTTCGTTCGAAGATTGAAGGCTCCCGTTGGTCTTTTTCATCATTGGAAAACCCTCCAGGGGAATTTCTCTGAGAACAGGGTAGAAAATAACAAGCTTTAAAATGATACGTTTGCCATCGTTGACGCGTCGAGTCTCTTGAGAGAGAGAGAAAGAGAGAGAGAGAGAGAGAGAGAGAGAGAGAGAGAGAGAGAGAGAGAATCAGATAAAAATTTGCCATAAATGGTAAAACGGGAATAGCCACATGCTACAATAACATTTATTACACAGGAGAGAGAGAGAGAGAGAGAGAGAGAGAGAGAGAGAGAGAGAGAGAGAGAGAGAGAGAGAGAGAGAGAGAGAGAGAGAGAGGAGAAACACGTATGCCATATCGTGTGCAGGAGGTAAAAAATAGATCCATATCATGTGGAGGAGGTGAAAAAAAAAAGGATCCATATCGTGTGCAGGAGGTTAAAAATAGATCCATTTTTTATATCCATGAGGATCCTCGCCCATATGGACCAGGTCGTCGTCTGTGCTGTCGTAAAAAAAAAAAGTTCTCGCGTCGACGCCTCGTTTTCTTTATAATAATACGAAAACGTCGGGCTGCTCTCTCGGCGAATTTTTCTTTACGAGCTCACGAGACTCTATTCGAGTTGTGCAGTCTCGTGAGCTCGTAAAATACACACGTGCGTTTGTATTTTTTTTTTTCCCGTATGTGTCGTCGTAATTTTTTTAGCTTCTGCTGCTTTTTTCACTCGAGAAATTTTCGTGGCTTTATATCGTCACTCACGAAGATCCTTTTTAATCCAACAAGACACGCCGATTTATTTTAGAAAATTCTCAATTTACCAAGGAAATATGATTTTTATTTCGTACGAATTAATTTTGTTTTATTGAAATAAAAATAGAAATTTAGTGATATAATTTTTTTTTTGGGGTCTCTCTCCCTCTCTCGTATGTTTTTTAGCTTTTGCTGTTTTTCACTCGATAAATTTTCGTGGCTTTATAGCGTCACTCACAAAGATCCTTTTTAATCCAACAAGACACGCCAATTTATTTTAGCCAATTCCCGATTTACCAACGAAATATGATTTTTATTTTGTTTTATTGAAATAAAAATAGATTATTATTTAGTGATATAATTTTTTTTTTGGTGTCTCTCTCTCTCTCGTATGTTTTTTAGCTTTTGCTGTTTTTTCACTAGAGAAATTTTCGTGGATTTATATCGTCATTCACGAAGATCCTTTTTAATCCAACAAGACACGCCGATTTATTTTAGCCAATTCCCGATTTACCAACGAAATATGATTTTAATTTCGTACGAATTAATTTTGTTTTATTGAAATAAAAATAGAAATTTAGTGATATAATTTTTTTTAGGTTTCTCTCTCTATCGTTTGTTTTTTAGCTTTTGCTGTTTTTCACTCGAGAAATTTTCGTGGCTTTATAGCGTCAATCACGAAGATCCTTTTTAATCCAACAAGACATGCCGATTTATTTTAGTCAGTTTTCAATTTACCAAGGAAATATGATTTTTATTTCGAACGAATTAATTTTGTTTTATTGAAATAAAAATAGATTATCATTTAGTGATATATATTTTTTTTTGTTTAATTCAAATGAATAATAAATTTTTCGATAAATAATGAAAATGTACTTTTCACGACTGCATGAAATGTTTGTCACCCAGATTTTATTTTCTTGGTCCTATTGGGCAATACATTATTATTATTATTATTATTTCCAAAAAATACAAAATCCTTTTTTTCTCACCAACTTTGACACTTGAAATTCTGAGATGCAAAAATTGCAAAATAACAAAAAAAACAAAATAATAATGATGATAATAATAAAATGAATATATTAAAAAATATTTATAATCTAAATAGCCTTGAAATTATAAATAAAAATACTATCCAATATATTATTAAAAATTACTTAAAATTTTTTCATATTTATTTTGGATTAACAATTTATTATAAATAAATTATAAATTATAAATAAAAAATACCATCCAATATATTATTAAAAATTACTTAAAATTTTTTCATATTTATTTTGGATTAACAATTTATTAATTGTTTCATGTTCAATCGTAATTAATTTTGAATGATTTTTTTAATATTTATATAATGGACGTTTGCTGCAATTCGAAATATAAATCAGAGGAAAAACTCGTTAAGAGCAATGTCAAAGGTGAGGTGAAAATAGGGAAACTAGAAAGTCACGATAATCGTGGATATTGACAATCTCGTGACGTCGATGTCGAGGAGAAAAGCGTCATTTGCTGTCTCTGAAATTTGCACAAGGAAGAAATTGTCTTGGAGAGACGCAAATAAGAGGGATGAAGTTTGCCAGTTGGGTGGAGTTCCTTTGGACAAATGAGATCTTCGGGTGCAATTTTGTGAGAAGATCATTGCAAACTTGCCTCCGTGCAATTTACAGAGTCCTCAAGGTGTCGTACAATCGAACCATGAGATTCAGAGAAACATATATATATATATATATATATTCCACAGCACATCCTAATATGTATATATATATCTATATATATATATTCCACTGCACATCCTAATATATATATATATATATATATCTATATATATATTCCACTCCACATCCTAATATATATATATAAATATATATATATATATTGCAGCAGGATGTGCTGTGCTGTTTGTATGAACGACACGTTATCAGCACTTGGTGATTTTCAAAAGCGTAGAATATAAAAATCTCGTATTCAGTGTGTCGTTTTAACGATTTCTATCTAGTACTATCTATGTCTTTTTTTTTTTTGCAATTTGCAAAGTCCTCAAGGTGTCATACAATCGAACCACGAGATTCAGAGAAACATATATATATATATTCCACAGCACCTCCTAATATATGTATATATATATATATCTCTATATATATATATATGTATTCGACAGCACATTCTAATATATATATAATCTATATATAATATATATATAATCCACAGCACATCCTGATATATATATATATATATATTGCAGCAGGATGTGCTGTGCTGTTTGTGTGAACGACACGTTATCGGAACTTGGTCGTTTTCAAAAGCGTAGAATACAAAAATTTCGCATTCAGTGTGTCGTTTCAACGATTTTTATCTAGTGCTATCTACGTTTTTTTTTTTTTTTTTCATTCCTTTCGGTTATAAAGAATTTTCTACCTCTCTCGTTCTTGAGTGAGTCAAAACGTTTGCATCTGATCTTTCCCCAGGCGACACTTTACGATGGAACGAAGAAATGTTTGCTGATTCTTGTGGTACAAAAAGCTCTTAAAGCACTGAGAATGCATTTTTTTTTTTTTTACTCTCTGGTGTGGCGAGAGTGTGCAAGAACTGAAAAAGAGAGAAAGAGATCTTTCTGCTTTTTATAAATTCTCACAAACATGAATATTTTTATTTTTATCACTAAAGCTCATATGTGCTTTTCACCGTCTTTTACCTCTCGACCTTCTTTTCCTCTCAGCTTATCGTCAAATTTTTATCCTTAAGTATTTGATCCTTCTTGAGTGGATTTTCTAGTGATTTTCCACTCTGGCTTTTTTGGTACATGGAAAAGCTCGTTCTAGCGACATTTTTAAATATCGATTCTTTTCTTAATTTTTTTTTTCCTTTTTTTTTTGTTATCAACTGTCAACTGTCAACGTAAAGACGAGAGAAAAAAACTGCAGCTTGCAACTTGCACATTATTTCCTCATAATTTTTTATTGTTCACGTTCAATCGAAAAGCTCATCGAGAAAAATTTGTAAAATTTCTTGGCAGAATTTTTTATTGAAATTTTTTTATTTTCACTTGCAGCAAAAATAATTATTCATGTTAATAAAAAAAAGGCTAAATATAAATATAAATTATAATATAAATTCTTGCAAATAATTATTCATTCAATCAACAATAATTTTTTTTTTCTCATATCTAATTATTTACTCATTTTTATATCATTTGGAATATAAATTATTATTTTTTAAACAAAAGTGATGTAAATTTTAAAAAATTAATAAATATATTAAAAAAAAAAGAAACACTACAAAAATCAAATGTAAAAATAATAAATTATTTTCAATCTTGGAAATTATATAGGCCTCGATCGCGAAGAATATCATTTATTTTCCACCATCGACGTACTTGTCGAGGAAACTTCTCGTTCGTGTATTGTGCAAAACGAGAGCTTACAAATAGTCCAGAGAGCCGGTATTGGAATAGACGAGATGAAACGAAGAAAAATAAAACATCGTGACTGGCGAACGAGAAATAGCGAGGAGACAAAAATAGAAAGAACGGTGAAAAGAAATTCGCGAGAGGAAAACGTGCTTTTTCACTCTTTTATACACACCCCATATATATATATATTTATGTATATATATAGATAAATATTTGTATATATATATATGTGGGTCATTCTATGTCAAATCGACCAACGGTTGGAATCGACACCTTTTGATTTGGATAAATTTTGGTCAGAAGTTTTCTTTTATCATAAAACGAAGTCCTGTCAAAGGAAAAAAAATAAAAAAAAAATCTTTCGAAAGGTATTAAAAATTCAAAATTTCACTATATTTCTAATTTTTTAAGTTTATTTTTCCAATGTCTCGAAAACTATTATAGTTACAGAAATGAGCTTGTGCTTGTTTCCAAGAGGATACTGGGGACTATGAAAAAAAAAATATTTCGAAAAAAATTTTTGGAAAATGCCAAATTTGTTGAATTTTGAATTTTTAAAAATCGTCAAAATTTTACGATCAACATTAAATTTTTGGCTCAATTTTTTTTATATAATACCTTGTACTGATCTTAAAAGGTCCTGAAATTTTCAGAACTGTGTTTTTTTTTTTTTCAAAAATTTATAAAATTCATTCATTTTTTTTTTTTACCGAAATTCAAAAATTCATATTTTGAAAAAAAAAAAAAAAAACACAGTTCTGAAAATTTCAGGATCTTTTAAGATCAGTACAAGGTATTATATAAAAAAAATTGAGCCAAAAATTTAATGTTGATCGTGAATTTTGACGATTTTTAAAAATTCAAAATTCTACAAATTTGGCATTTTCCAAAAAAAATTGTCGAAATTTTTTTTTTTTCATAGCCCCCCAAGCTCTTTGAAACAAGCACAAGCTCATTTCTGTAACTATAATAGTTTTCGAGATATTGGAAAAATGAACTTAAAAAATTTGAAAAATAGTGAAATTTTGAATTTTTAATAACTTTCGAAAGAATTTTTTTTAATTTTTTTTCAATGACAGGACTTGGTTTTATGATAAAAGAAAACTTCAGACCAAAATTTATCCAAATCAAAAAGGGTCGATTCTAACCATTGGTCGATTTGACATGGAATGACCCATATCTATATATAAATATATGTACGCGCTCTCGCGCTCACTCTCATACGCTCGAGTCAACGTGTGGCAACTCTGATAGAGCGAGCTCGTAAATTTTCATCGGAGCGTGTATGAGGCCATGAAAAGCGCACAAAATCGTCATGTGGGTCTTCTTACGTGTGTAAGCATCAGTACGACCCTTTTTCGCTCTCTCTCTTTTTTTTTTTTTTCCCCTCCTTTCAAACATGCCATACAACATCAGCAGCTTCAATATTAGGGTCTTAAGGTTTTCCATCGAGATGTTATACATGGTCGTGTCGATTTCCAACAAGCCAGACAGAGATCGAAAAGTTATCGTTTTTTGTTAGCCAGAACCAGACTTTTTCTCACCCTCTCCCTTATTTTCTGTACTTTCAATTCCGTGTATCTTGTCGTGCCCCTTTTTTTTTAAATATTTTTATTTTATCTCGATATTTCTCGATTTTTTTGGCCAAAAAACGAAATTCCTCTCACTCGTCATTATTTTTTTCCTCCGAATAATAATTCCATAAATATTTATTTTTCTAGGCTATTGATTCGTTACGAAAACGAAGTGTCCAAACCACAATAATCCGCTAGTATCTATATAGAAGAGATTTTATCGTTTATTTTTATAGTTTATAGAAATACAATCACAATTTAATTAATCCGAATAAATGCACAATTAAAATTTATTTGATTTATTATTTATTATTTATTCTTATAAATGATTATTATTTATTCTTATAAATGCATTTGTCTGCATATGATAAAAATGGTAGAAAGTATTAAAAATTAAATTCGCTTGTTCAGATGTTTTTTAGAATTGCCTAGGTGTGGGTGTATAAAAAAAAACAAAAATTATACCCTTTGTGTTAGTACGTATCGTGTCAAAAAGAGGTCTCGAAAAATCATGTGCTCAAAAATAAATTGCCTTGAATTAAAATGCTCCATTTTACAAAACTGGTCCATATTCCCCAACTTTACCCAATATATGCAAATTAAGTTTTATTTTAAATATTTCTACAATTTGTGCTTAAATTTATAATTTTTTCATTTCGGTAGGAATAAAAAAATGGAGAATGTTAAGAGAAGAAAAGTGAAAAATTGACTTTGTTCAAGCTTATTAAGAGTCTGTATTTCTCATGAGGGAAAATTTAGTTTGAAAAAGGAACTGTGGAAGAAAATGTGGCTTCAAGAATTTCGTTTGCATAGAATAAAAATGGTAGAAAGTATTAAAAATTATATTCGCTTGTTCGGATGTTTTTTAGAATTGCCTAGGTGTGGGTGTACAAAAAAAAACAAAAATTATACCCTCGGTGTTAGTATACGTAGCGTGTCAAAAAGAGGTCTCATTTTTGCCTGTACTCGTGAAATTTACCCACAGGAATATTGGTCGTACAAACCAACGAAATTCTCACATTCTGTGGTGCATTATAACTTGCATTTCCTTTTCGTGCTCCTATATATATATATATATATATATATATATATATATATATCCCACATATTTTTCCACTTTAGCCACCGTGATACAATTTTGCCCAACTGCATTTTACTATCTTATGCTATTTTATAATTTCCCAGAGTACCAATTTTTGTTCCCTCGTACCACGAGGAAAATTGCCAACGAAAACCAAACTTTCCAGAGTGTCTATATATTCGCAACGATTTTTCGAGATTTAAAATGTACATTCTCGAAAAAAATTTGCTCATACCACAGTAATGGAAAACTAAAGTAAATTGAAGGCAAAAAAATACATAAAAATTTCACTTCGTTAATCAGAATTATTATTGATTTTTGAATTTAATTTTTTCACCAGTTTATATATTGAGATATTTAGTGTTGCCACGATATGTTTTATTGCAATGAAAAATTTACAAATTTTCCTGTCAATCTATGAGAGTATAAAAAATATTTCCCATTATAACAATATAAATGTCTCTCTCATCTCTCTTTTTATCTACGTCATGAATATTCCATCTGGACATAAATATCTGATGGAATGCAACCAAGATCACAGCGAGGATTTTCCTTCTCACTGAATTTTATGATATTCCTTATAAATTCCTATTAAACATTCATACGTATATTTATGATTTATTTATTTATTGATTTATTTATTTATTTATTTATTCATTTATTTATTTATTTATTTATTTATTTATTTATTTATTTATTTATTTATTTATTTATTTATTTATTTATTTATTTATTTATTTATTTATTTATTTATTTATTTATTTATTTATTTATTTATTTATTTATTTATTTATTTATTTATTTATTTATTTATTTATTTATTTATTTATTTATTTATTTATTTATTTATTTATTTATTTATTTATTTATTTATTCATTTACTTATTTATGTACTATTCGTCTACTGATATATATATGTATATATACATATATATGCCTAAATTATATCTACAGTATACAATGGATGGCCAGACGAAAATCTCGATTATGTCAACTTGTATATCCAGCCCACAGAATATATCCATAACTGCTAATTAAAATAGGCTGTCTGGTGTATTAATAGGTACGTCTCGTCATATCGTGACATATTCATGCTTGGATGTCGTCATGGGAACTCGGTGGCTGCCCACGTCAAGGCTGACATGTATATTTTGACGAGACATATTTACACCCTCGGTTAGATAGAGGCATTTCGAGAGAGTTTGAGAGTCATGTTGGTGGCATTTGTGCAATTCCCAATTGTGACTTTTGGTTCGGTTGCATTCTACGTCATGCAAATAATTTATTTCATCGACCCAAATGTTCAAGCTTCTCTCTCTTTTTTTCTCTCTATATTTATCCAACCAACTGATGGTTTATGAACTTCTCTCAGGGGTGAATGCACCAGCCGAAATAATATTGGGCACGATTAATTTTCTCTGTGTAATTAAACAAATGAAATGACAAAAATTCATACGAAAATGAGGTAAAAAAAAAATTATTACGCTCGTAATTTTATTTCATTTCATGACTCCTCTCTGAGGTGAATCAGCCGAAATAATATTGAACACGATTAATTTTTTCTGTCTAATTAAAAAAAATTAAATTAAAAAAATTCATAAGAAAATGAATTTAACAAATAAAATTATTACGCTCGTAATTTTATTTCATTTCATGACTCCTCTCTGGGGTGAATCAGCCGAAATAATATTGAACACGATTAATATTGATCACGATTAATTTTTTCTGTCTAATTAATCAAATTAAATGAAAAAAATTTATACGAAAATGAGGAAAAAAAAAAAATTATTACGTTCGTAATTTTATTTCATTTCATGACTCCTCTCTGGGGTGAATCAGCCGAAATAATATTGAACACGATTAATATTGATCACGATTAATTTTTTCTGTCTAATTAATCAAATTAAATGAAAAAAATTTATACGAAAATGAGGAAAAAAAAAAAATTATTACGTTCGTAATTTTATTTTGCAGGCTACCATTCGTACACTCACAATGAGAGTAGCCACACCAGTCGGGTAGAGGACGAAATATTGACAGTGAAATACGAGGATGGACGATGGTCAAAGCCGTATTATGATTGTGGGGGTGGAAACATCTGGATGCTCACCTATACCGTTCCATTTTTCGGTTACACAAATGAAACTTATTTCTTCAAGTAAGTGCAAACTATATTTAAAAATTCAATGATAACAAAAATTACAGCACAATCTTTGAAGCTTTCCAATCCCACGAGATTGTCCTACCCTTAAAAAAAAGAAAAAAAAAGACAAACTTTTATTTTATGCTTTGGAGACATTCAATAAGGGTAAAATTAAATATGAATGTCTCTAAAGCTTCATTTGTCATTCAAAAATTCAGCAAGGAGAGAGAATCTTTTCAATTATCACCATAAAAAAAAAAAAAAAAAAAAAAAAAAAAATGTTATTTTCAAAAATGAAGATATAGGGGTGAATCAGCAACCATTTTCGTGTCTGCAGGCACCATTTTTAAATAGCGTTCACTCGAATCGTTGATCATCCCTTCTTGAATGTCCCAAAGCTTAATTTGTCATTGAAAAACTCCGCGAGGAAAAAGTCAATTTTAACATCTCAATGACGTATGTTTGTCATTGGGTGGCCTCATAGAGAACTTATTGAATTGGCCCCGGATGGAAGCGACGTAAAAAAAAAAGGTTCCCTGCCATTCCGATAATCTCCGCTTCAATCTTGGAAATGCGAATAAGAATTGCTATTTCCATCGAGCAAATAGGATTTAGTCGCGAATGGTGAATTTTCCTATGCCTTTTCTTAGATCTGTAAAAAGGAGCCCAGAATTGTAAAATCATTCGAATCCATCAGAGCTTTTGCGTTCTCGTTTGGGGTGGATTACATATATATCTATATAAATATATATATATATATATATATATATATATATATATATGTATATATATATATATTTATATATTTATATATATATGTATAAATATATATATATATATATATATATATATATATATGTATATATATATATATTTATATATTTATATATATATATGTATAAATATATATTTATATATATATATATATATATATCCAACCTCCGGCGACGACGACGACGACAACGACGAGCAAGTCGAGTAAGACTGTGCAAGCTTTATCGGATTTGCAATTACCGGTTTTTTCCCTTCCTCCCCATATCGGGAACACCAGGTGGAAATGACGAGGAGTATCCGCGAAAGGATCGAAGATTTATCGCTATCCCAGAGCACTGAAATGTCTTTAGGAAACAAATCGAGTACTTATACGAGCATTGAGAGGCTCGATGTGTCGAGTAAAGTGGGGAAATATGGACCATCAAAATATTTCTGCCTATAAAATTTGAAATGAGAGTTCCAAGTAATATTTCACAGATGGAGAATTTCTTCAGAAAAGTAACATCAACGAAACCCTGCGATTGGAATATTTAAAGAAATTTCGGAATTTTTTTTTTCTCGGTCCGCCATAACAAAAATGTCCCTTGAAATAAATTAAAAATATATTTGAACAAGTGATTCTTAATCTTCAGGTAAATCGAGATAGACGAATGATTTTTTACCGAAAAATCAGGTGGTCAAAAATATATTGCCTTTGATTAAAATGGTGAATTTTACGAAGCTGGTCCATATTAACCCACTTTACTTAATATATGCAGATTCAATTTTTTTACATAATTTTTCTCAGGTGTATTGCCACGTCGCTTATATGGGGCGACCAAATTTAATTTTTTTGCTCGAAATATTTCGAGAAATTTCATATTTTTGTAAATAAATTTGAATTTGAATAAAGTTTATTCCAAGCAATTGAATTTGTGGCTTCTCATCTAACGAATTTCTGCAAATTATTTCTTCAATTGCGAGATCTAAAAATAAATTTTTCTTATCAATAAATTTTCTTTTGTCGCACTTGTCCTCTTTGTACTCGCCGTGCACTTGTTCACTTTTCGCCCACCCTCTCTCCCCCTCTCTCTTTAGTTTCTACGATCGCAAATGTTCACTTGCTCACTTTTTTTTCTCCCTCTGCTTTTTCATTCTGTCGCACATCCAACGGATCGTTTAATTGAATTTTCAATAAAAGATTTCTTTTTCGATCGATTTTCTTCATTTCATCCCAGTCCCATTCGATGTTCTTTTCTATTCTTTTCACTGGCGCAGTAAAAATACGATAAAAATAACAGCGAGTGGGAATGGATAAAATAGGCAAAAGTTAACCAGAGAAAAAGCTCTCGCATTGATGACAATTAAGTGTAAACTTTTTTATATGGGAATGACGAATTTTCCTAATTAAATTAATTTTTATTATTATTAAAAAAAGTTTGGAAAAAAGCTCAAATTTTTCTCATCGGTAAAAATGTTCCTCCACCATTTTGTAAAATTTACCGTACAAAGAGAAAGAGAGTCTGAGAGGGGGAAATGTTTCCCCCAACTTTTTGTGTGGGGGATGAAAAACGCATGGTGTATTTTACAATCGTATTTATGGAGTTTTGAAACTTTTTTTTCTATAATTTCTATCTACCCTCTGATGTATTATTTTATTATTGATATCGTATTGCCTCGAGCCCTGTGAACTTTGACATTGTTAGGAGATTTTTTTTTTTTTTTCATCCCTTAGCTCTGAATAGGAATAATATTTCATTGTATGGGAAAAAATGATATTTACGTACGTAGAATTACGATTCTTCTTCCTCGTTTCCTTTTACGATGCTCTTCTCCGCACAAAAGTGGATGAAACGTTTTCTTTATGCTCCAAGAGTCTTTCTATAAGCTGAAGATGTTAGAAAGCTCTTGGAAGCTTTTGCTTCGTTTCGCTTCATACCGAACCAAATTGAAAATCTTCAGCGATATGCTGCCATTTTGTAAATTTTTTATTTATTATTTTCTTGCTAATATTCGTACCATTCTTCAGCCATTGAAGATTTTTCCCCATGAGATTGTTAGTTCTCCATCGATTTCGTCTTACATTCGTTTCCTGGCTGTATTTTTTTTTTTTTTACTCCGAGAACCTCGCAATTTTTTTTTGCTCTCTACTTATTTCCCGAATAATTTTCTCGACCTTGCAGCATCCTCGTCTTCCTTTCTTTCTTTCTTCCTTTCGTCCTCCGAATGAGCTTTCCTCCCGATTTTCTTTTTGTAATATTGAAAATATTGCAACGCTTTCATCTGATTTGGAAAAACTTGGACAAGAAAAAGCATAAAAGCTGAAAATCCTACAACACCCTTACGGACCTATAAATTTCCAACCAAAAGTTTGACTTGACCAGAATTTGAATACTTTGCGATACGATGAAAATACAAAAAAAAAAATCAACAACATTGAAAATAATGATACTATTAATTTTTAATAATAATAATACGAAAAAGTTATTAAAAAATTCGTGTAAAAAAAAAAATGATTCAACAAATTGACCGGAGACCATTATTTTTGACTTACAAAATGTTATTCCCTTATTTTTAAACACGTGATTATTAATTATTAATGAATTAAAATTAATTAAAATCAATTATTAATTAAATGTCAATCACGAGGAAAATTCAGTGCTGAAAATTAATCATAATATTTCTCCCCCATTCGTTCGTAAATTCTCGATATATGTAAAATTCATTTTGGCTTGTGAACAATCATCACTCGTTTCCGCATTGTGGAGATGATGATGTCGAGTACGGTCCAAATTTCCTGGATGTGCAGAACTAAATTGTTCCAATACACTCGAAATTTCATCGTGTATTTCTCATCTCTGGCACGAGAGAGAATTAATCGTCCGACCATCTATTGCTCTCTAAATAGGATTTTCTCTTTTGTCTCATGAAATGGGCAACTGGGTCCAGCGCGTAAAATTCCATCCATGCGTTTTAGATCCACAGAATATTCTCAATTTTCAATTTTATGGAACAAATCAAATTTTCATCTAGTATACATGTATATAGTGCGTTGGTATTCTACCACCATATTGGCAAAAATTTCATCACATATTTCTGTTCACACTCCTCATCAATTTTTCCTCGATTCTTTCCACTAATTTTCTCGTCGATCGAGATGTCAAGTCAAGTAAATAATTATGGGCGAAAAATTCACAATACCATTTTGTTAGATTTTTCCAGATTTTCACAGTTATTGGCTGGATGACGAGTCACATTTAGATCGACGTTAGCGTTGACCCAGTCAATAAAAAAAAAAAAAAAAAATCATCACTTTTTCCTCGATCCTTTCCTCTAATTTTCTTCTCGATCGACATGTCAAGTCAAGTAAATAATTATGGGCGAAAAATTCACAATACCATTTTGTTAAATTTTTCCAGATTTTCACAATTATTAGCTGGATGACGAGTCACATTTAGATCGACGTTAGCATTGACCCAGTCAATAAAAAAAAATAAAAAAATCATCACTTTTTCCTCGATCCTTTCCTCTAATTTTCTTCTCGATCGAGATGTCAAGTCAAGTAAATAATTATGTGCGAAAAATCCACAATACCATTTTGTTAAATTTTTCCAGATTTTCACAGTTATTAGCTGGATGACGAGTCACATTTAGATCGACGTTAGCATTGACCCAGTCAATAAAAAAAAATAAAAAAATCATCACTTTTTCCTCGATCCTTTCCTCTAATTTTCTTCTCGATCGAGATGTCAAGTCAAGTAAATAATTATGTGCGAAAAATCCACAATACCATTTTGTTAAATTTTTCCAGATTTTCACAGTTATTAGCTGGATGACGAGTCACATTTAGATCGACGTTAGCGTCGACCCAGTCAATAAAAAAAAAATAAAAAAATCATCACTTTTTCCTCGATCCTTTCCTCTAATTTTCTTCTCGATCGAGATGTCAAGTCAAGTAAATAATTATGGGCGAAAAATTCACAATACCATTTTGTTAGATTTTTCCAGATTTTCACAATTATTAGCTGGATGACGAGTCACATTTAGATCGACGTTAGCATTGACCCAGTCAATAAAAAAAAATAAAAAAATCATCACTTTTTCCTCGATCCTTTCCTCTAATTTTCTTCTCGATCGACATGTCAAGTCAAGTAAATAATTATGGGCGAAAAATTCACAATACCATTTTGTTAAATTTTTCCAGATTTTCACAATTATTAGCTGGATGACGAGTCACATTTAGATCGACGTTAGCATTGACCCAGTCAATAAAAAAAAATAACAAAATCATCACTTTTTCCTCGATCCTTTCCTCTAATTTTCTTCTCGATCGACATGTCAAGTCAAGTAAATAATTATGGGCGAAAAATTCACAATACCATTTTGTTAAATTTTTCCAGATTTTCACAATTATTAGCTGGATGACGAGTCACATTTAGATCGACGTTAGCATTGACCCAGTCAATAAAAAAAAATAAAAAAATCATCACTTTTTCCTCGATCCTTTCCTCTAATTTTCTTCTCGATCGAGATGTCAAGTCAAGTAAATAATTATGGGCGAAAAATTCACAATACCATTTTGTTAGATTTTTCCAGATTTTCACAGTTATTGGCTGGATGACGAGTCACATTTAGATCGACGTTAGCGTCGACCCAGTCAATAAAAAAAAAATAAAAAAATCATCACTTTTTCCTCGATCCTTTCCTCTAATTTTCTCCTCGATCGAGATGTCAAGTCAAGTAAATAATTATGGGCGAAAAATTCACAATACCATTTTGTTAGATTTTTCCAGATTTTCACAGTTATTGGCTGGATGACGAGTCACATTTAGATCGACTTTAGCGTCGACCCAGTCAATTCGACTTGACTGGGTTGACGATATATATATATATATATCACATATAATACGCAAAGGAAAATTGGATAGTCTCGTTTCTCGCAGCAATAATTCTCAATTGCAATGCTTATCGGCTTATGCGAGAGAGAGAGAGAGAGAGAGAGGGGTAGTGAGAGGGTAGAGAAGGAGGGGAGGGTAGAGGGTAGAGAGAGAGAGAGAGTGAGAGAGAGAGAGAGAGAGAGAGAGAGAGAGAGAGAGAGAGAGAGAGAGAGAGAGAGAGAGAGAGAGAGAGAGAGAGAGAGAGAGAGAGAGAGAGGAGAGAGAGAGAGAGAGAGAGAGAGAGAGAGAGAGAGAGAAAGAGAGAGAGAGAAAGCAAAAGAGACAGGCAGAGTTAGAGACCCAGGATTTACCCAGGGATCTGAACCTCGATAATGCGACGACCGAATGAAACGAGAATGAAAGAGAACAGCAAATTTGCCTCGACCATGTCTCGCTGATCTCGTAGCAGAAGCTGGGAGATGCTGGATAATGAAAAGGTGAAAGGAATGAGAGAGAAATACGAAATTACAGTCGAACTTCAAGATTCGAATCTTTCCTACGTTGAAGATTTCTACCTGACCCCATTGCTCGAAAGTTTGATACTGCTCGAAATAGTTAAATTGTCAATTCAAC
>OY769907.1:23195613-23222991 GCA_963669185.1 Dyspetes luteomarginatus | reverse complement strand
GATTTTTCCTCACTCATTTTCTCTCTCTCTCCCCCCTCTCTCTCTACCCCCCTCTCTCTCCCCTCTCTCCCCCCTCTCACCACTCTCTCTCTCTCTCTCTCTCTCTCTCAACCCCCCCCCCTCTCTTTCTTTCTTGCTCTTCCTTCGAGAGCTACTATTTATATATTATACTCGAGTGAAAAGAACTGAGAAAAGAATCAAAGGAGAATAACGGAAGGAATTTTCTCGCTAGCACTCTACATATCTCGTTTTTTTTTTTTTTTTTTTTCATTCCATTTACCGATTCTCTTTTTGTTATTTTTATCCATCTCTGGCGAGGATTTTCTCCAGTCACAGACTCTCGCTCTCTCTCTCTCTCTCTCTCTCTCTCTCTCTCTCTCTCTCTTTCTCTCCCTTTTTTTCTGCCTCTTGTGTCCACTTTCACATTGCTGGTTTTCTAGCCCGTCAGATAAGAGCAGGCAGAATAATTTCTCAAGCTTCTCTCATGCATTGTTTTTAAATGAAAATGAAATCGGCTTGAATAACATGAAAAAGAAAAAAAAAAATAAGGCACAGAAAAATTAACGAGAGAAAAAATTATTAAATTAAGAGCACTTTTGGATGATTATGGGTGGATTTTTGTCAATTTTTCACGCACTGCGTATTATTATTCGTAGTGGGATAAATTTTCTTCATTACATTCTTGTATTTTTTTTTTCTTTTTTTTTTTTGAGAATAATTAGATTAAATCAAACGCAGCAATTTAATATATGCGATTGTTCGAAGCTTTTAGCCAATTTTGAGTCAGTTGGTATGAGCGGTAAAAACTTTCTGCAATGTTGAATCAAAAAAAAAAAATATTTTGAATATTGTGGCCACCTGAAAATATTCAAAATATATTTCGCAAAGACGACTAAATAACGAAAGTCCATAAATATGGAAATTGAAATGGGCCATTACAGTACTCTGTTAAGGGTGCACTCAAACCTCAAGTTATTATAACTCAGTTGTGTTATATATAGTGTATACATATATATATATGAATATAATATACATATATATATTTTGAATATTGTGGCCACCTGAAAATATTCCAAATATATTTCACAAAGACGACTAAATAACGAAAGTCCATAAATATGGAAATTGAAATGGGCCATTACAGTACTCTGTTAAGGGTGCACTGAAACCCTAGCTCTGTTGATTATAACTCATGCAGAATTTTTCCACAGTGTGTACACTAGAAACACAACGAGTGATTTAATGGAGAAGAAGGGATGTAAGGGGAGGAAAAAAAAAAGGTGCTGCGATACGAGGTAAATTTTTCAAACCCTCAGCAGTCTCGTAATTCACACATCCCATATATATGCATATAATATACATATATATATATATATATATATATATATATATATATATATATATATATATATATAATATTGTGGCCACCTGAAAATATTCCAAATATATTTCGCAAAGACGACTAAATAACGAAAGTCCATAAATATGGAAATTGAAATGGGCCATTACAGTACTCTGTTAAGGGTGCACTCAAACCTCAAGTTATTACAACTCAGTTGATTATAACTCATACAGGATTTTTCCACAGTGTGTACACTACAAACACAGTGAGTGATTTAATGGAGAAGAAGGGATGTAAGGGGAGGAAAAAAAAAAAGGTGCTGCGATACGAGGTAAATTTTTCAAACCCTCAGCAGTCTCGTAATTCACACATCGCATATATATGCATATAATATACATAGAATGAAGCACGAGCGCGTGAGGTTAAAAGTGTCAAGAAGTAAAAAAAGTCAGCCACTCAGCAGAACGGTGGAGAAAATAAAACGAGACGATGAGGGAATTAAATTTTATTCAAATTTATTCATATCCTTCATGCATAAACAAATGTACACAATTTATATATACTGATGGATGAGCTCCCTCGAAAGTTTAGCCTGATAACGAGAAGCGTAAATTTTTTAACCAACGTAACTTATAACAGATCGACGTAAATTTTTCTCAGTGAATATTTCGTTCGTATTATTTATTTGCATAAATTGATCGAAAGTTGTGGATAATTTGAATGAAGAAGGAAAAAAAAATAATGTATTTCCAGCTACTTGAAAGTGCGTAATTTTCGGTGCACCATGTAAACTTCCTGGTGACGCTGAAGAGGGTGAAAAAAAAATCAACGAAATGGAAGTTTGCAACGACGAACAATTTTTTTTTCGTCAAAAGTTTTCATGTCTGTGATAATTTCTGTGCATTTTGCCATTGGAACTTTGGCTCTGGGGTGAAAATCACAGTCGCTTCAAGCAATTTTCATCCAGAGCCGACCTTATGACCTCGTGGTAATCGGGGGGTGAAAAAAAAAAAAATCAACGAAATGGAAGTTTGCAACGACGAACAATTTTTTTTTCGTCAAAAGTTTTCATGCCTGTGATAATTTCTGTGCATTTTGCCATTGCAACTTTGGCTCTGGGGTGAAAATCACAGTCGATTCAAGCAATTTCCATCCAGAGTCGACCTTATGACCTCGTGGTAATCGGGGGGTGAAAAAAAAAAAAATCAACGAAATGGAAGTTTGCAACGACGAACAATTTTTTTTTCGTCAAAAAGTTTCATGTCTGCGATAATTTCGGTGCATTTTGTCATTGCAACTTTGGCCCTCATGTAGAAATCGCAGTCGATTCAAGCAATTTTCATCGAGAGTCGACCTTATGACCTCGTGGTAATTGGGGGGGTGAGAATTTTACATGGGTCAAAGTTGATATTCTTCGGGGTGGAATATCGTCTATAATGCGGCCATAACGTCATGTAAATTTCCTGGTGACGCTGAAGAGGGGGGTGAAAAAAAAAAAAAAATCAACGAAATAGAAATTTAAGTTTGCAACGACGAACAATTTTTTTTTCGTCAAAAGTTTTCATGCCTGTGATAATTTATGTGCATTTTGCCATTGCAACTTTGGCCCTCATGTAGAAATCGCAGTCGATTCAAGCAATTTTCATCGAGAGTCGACCTTATGACCTCGTGGTAATCGGGGGGGGTGAGAATTTTACATGGGTCAAAGTTGATATTCTTCGGGGTGGAATATCGTCTATAACGGATATGCCGCCTATGACGAATGAGTCCGAGAGGGAAAAGTAGATACGACGAGCCGAGGAAAGGCGAGCCAAACATTAAGGGTTGTTCAAACCCTTGTGGTATTTTTAGCCTTCGTATGAAACTTGGAAAAGTAAAGTTTGAGTCTCGTGCACCGAACTTTTTTTTTTCTCTCTTCAAGTCTTCTCGTTTTTTTCTTTTTTCTCGTCTTCTTCTTCTTCTACTTCTCGTTTTTTTCTTTTGTCTCGTCTTCTTCTTCTTCTACTTCTCGTTTTTTTTTTTCGTCTTTTTCTTTTTTTTCGTCTTCTCCTTCTTCTTTTACTTTTTGGCTAGAGCCCGAGGAAACGTATCAACGAACTCTCTCCTTGTATACGAAGAACATTCAAAAGAGAGAGAGAGAGAGAGAGAGAGAATGAGCAATGAAAAAGGAAGCAAAAGAACCACCTTAAACGCTATTCCGTCTTCCGCATACCACATCCCCCTTAATACTCTACTAAGCACCCTTCTTCTCGTTTCCTCTATCTCTCGCGTCTTCCGTTTCCTCTTTGGCGTCTCTTCATCGCACCCTTTCCATTTCCATCTTACCATCTACAACACGTTCATTCTCTCGTTAAATTTAAGTTCTCGACAAAATTAAAGATTCAAATTTATAGACATTTTCTCTCTTTCCCCTTATTTCCATTGTCTTCCATCTTTATCTCTAATTCTCTTTCTGTTATCGGCAGTGTTTTGAGGTTGTTCTGTTTTATTATGACAATAAATAAATTAATGAATGAATAAATGAATAAATTAATGAATGAATGAGTGAATGAATGAATAAATGAATAAATGAATAAACGAATAAATGAATAAATGAATAAATGAATAAATGAATAAATGAATAAATGAATAAATGAATAAATGAATAAATGAATAAATGGATAAATGAATAAATGAATAAATGAATAAATGAATAAATGAATAAATGAATAAATGAATAAATGAATAAATGAATAAATGAATAAATGAATAAATGAATAAATGAATAAATGAATAAATGAATAAATGAATAAATGAATAAATGAATAAATGAATAAATGAATAAATGAATAAATGAATAAATGAATAAATGAATAAATGAATAAATGAATAAATGAATAAATGAATAAATGAATAAATGAATAAATGAATAAATGAATAAATGAATAAATGAATAAATGAATAAATGAATAAATGAATAAATGAATAAATGAATAAATGAATAAATGAATAAATGAATAAATGAATAAATGAATAAATGAATAAATGAATAAATGAATAAATGAATAAATGAATAAATGAATAAATGAATAAATGAATAAATGAATAAATGAATAAATGAATAAATGAATAAATGAATAAATGAATAAATGAATAAATGAATAAATGAATAAATGAATAAATGAATAAATGAATAAATGAATAAATGAATAAATGAATAAATGAATAAATGAATAAATGAATAAATGAATAAATGAATAAATGAATAAATGAATAAATGAATCAATGAATAAATGAATAAATGAATAAATGAATAAATGAATAAATGAATGAATGAATGAATGAATGAATAAATAAATGAATGAATGAATGAATAAATAAATAAATAAACAAGTATTGGCCAGTGTGCGGGCTTGATTTAAATTTGAAACGTCAGACTCGATTAAAAAACACGAAGCATATAAAAAATATAAGACGTCAAAAATGCGACGAGTATACATATATCTCGTATGTAGGCACAAAACAAGAGAGGGAGCTAGATACCATTATGTCGTTATATCCTCCCCGTGGTAATGCGACGCAAAGGTGCTTTTCAGACTCACGAAAGCCTCGAGCTCACAGAATTCTACTCTCTGCTTAAGGCCACTTTCTTATTATATCTCACCTTGAGGCACAATAAGATTTAGTACAATAAATTTTGGACGTTAAAGAGGGCGTGTATGGATGTCAAAAGGGTAAATCCCTTTCCTGCCACTTTTTGGGGCTCCCTCGGCCTCTGTCTTGTCTCCCCATCGTTTTCTCGTCAGTTTCATCCCTATACACTCTATATATGTCTCGAAGGCGTACGAGCTTATTTGTTATTATAGAAAGCTTTTCGGCTCGGTCATAGTTCAGCTCGCCAGATAAAGATTCATCTCTTTACACAGTCTGGTCGTGCTTTGTCTTTCTCCCATTATCCAAATGATTTACGTTCTCAATGTTTTTTATTACCTTCCTTCCCCAGTTAATTAAAAACAAGAGTGGAAAATTTTGCGAGCTTGAATTGAGATATATTTCGATTATATTTTGAGATTATTAAAAAAAATATAGCTCGATATATATATTTTTTTAATTATTATTATTCATTATTTTTTTAATTAAATTCAATCCAGTTTTATTCACGAAATTCAGTGAGAGATTGAGATATTATTTTTGTGATTAATCATTATTTTTAATTAAATTTAATTCCATTTTATTCTCGAAGCAAGATTTTTTTTTTCCAGATTTTGATTATTTTTGAGTAATAAAATCAATTAAAATGCACTTTTTAATTATTCAGTTTAATGAAGAAACGTTTTTTCACAATTTTCATGATTTATTAATTTTTTGTACCAACTGCATTTTTTTTGTAAAAAAAAATTCTATATAATTTATGAGGAATGAATCTTTTTTTTGTTATAATTAATTTTTTTATTGCAACGTTTTGACGAGGAGAAAAAAATTCGATAACTTTACAGTATATGGAGGTGACAAAAAAATCTTGCATTAAAATTGTCGTAAAGTCAGAGTTGATGCTCGCACAGCGAGGTAAAAGACACTTTGTGCTGCACCAGAAGGGCGCCTTTCACGAGCTATTACGAACTAAAACTTAGCCTGGGGAAATTTTATAAAATTAAAAAGAACTCACTTGTCGCTTTGCAGATTTTTAGTCTTTTTTTTTCTCTTGGGGTACTATTTTGTTTTATTCCTTTTTTTTTCCCACCCTCGTAGAGGAATACTTGACGACATGACTCGTGAAAAATTCACGCATTGCCACCCCCTAACGAGCTCGCCATTTTTCATTCTAGTTTTACGTTTTGATATTTTCAGTCTTTTTGTTTTTTTTTTACCTCTTCCGCTGAAGAAAAACTCTAACGAAATAATTTGATTTTGACTTAAAATTTTGCGTCATCATTCCAAAAACAAATTGAAAAAAAATAAAATGTGAAATTGCTGTCAAGAAATTATAATTTTTTTTTTGTTTTTTTTTTTTTTTATATACTTGGCCAACGTCTCCTGGGAAATTAAGGGACCTAAATTTCGTTGACTGGGGAAAAAAAGAATAAAAAACAACCCTTCACACACCCGTTTATTTTTTTAATTGCTTTACGAAAGAGCAAAAAATTCTGTAACGATTTTCTTTATCAAATTCGTAATAATTTGTGTACTGAGACGTTTGACGTTTGACGTCGAAGTCATTAAATTTTCGCACATTCGTTGTCTCACGAGATTTATATATATATATTATTTTGCCAGAAACAACAAAAATTTACTACGAGCTTACATATATAAATGATGAACCGTCAGGGGTGAGAAAAAATGCTTCGTTATTTTTTTTTAAATTCAACAGCTTTTCATATTTGTACTTTCATATAAAAATGAAACGAGAAGCAAAAAATACTTTTGCTTTATTCGTAGCATACGAGGCGAATGTAAATGCCAAGGAAAGAATACACACACATATATATATATATATATATATATATATATATATATATATATATATATATATTGCGTGACGTGCTCGGTGTAGCCGGTGGTGTAAAAACAGCGAGACGAGTGCATGAAAAAAAAAATGTTTGCACATAAATAGTACGACACCGGTTGGGGATGGGGAGGCCACAGTGTGTAGAGGAGGTCAAAAGGGCCAAATGGGAGTTCACATTTTCACCGAGAAATATATTTTTATCGTCGCTTCACGAGCACTTTACCCCGCATTTGTTTTTTCTACCCCATCGTCTCATATTCATCACATTTGTCTGTATAAAAAAAAATATGCGAGGTGATGCAATTTTTTTATTGACTCTTTGATGTTGCCACGATGCTCTTGCAGAAGATCAAAGTGAAGTCGACAAATTGATTGCTCGTACAAAAAAGCGGAAAAAAATAATTTAACATAAATTAAAAGAGTAACGATAAATTAATATTTTGCACTATTGGATCGTCTCGGAGAGAATTTAGCTTGAGAGAAAAAAAAATCTCTTTTGTGTTGTGCTGTGAACGGGCTTTGAGATTTTCACGAATACAATAAAAAATATATATACGATAAGCTTATATATTTTTAGAATAAATAATATTCTATTTTAATAATAATAATAATAGCATTTTTAATAGATAATAGTGCGAATAATTAAATGCCTTTTATTCCATTAAAAGAATCGGAATGAGGAAGAAGAGACGATGGAATTTAAAAATAATTATACTCTTGAAGAAAAAGCTCGAAGATTTTCTTCATTATAATTTAATTAACGATTCGCCTGTTCATTTGTTCTCATATGGACCAAAAAGTAGCTCTTCCATCACGAATACAATAAAAAATATATATACGATAAGATATTTTTAGAATAAATAATATTCTATTTTAATAATAATAATAATAGCATTTTTAATAGATAATAGTGCGAATAATTAAATGCCTTTTATTCCATTAAAAGAATCGGAATGAGGAAGAAGAGACGATGGAATTTAAAAATAATTATACTCTTGAAGAAAAAGCTCGAAGATTTTCTTCATTATAATTTAATTAACGATTCGCCTGTTCATTTGTTCTCATATGGACCAAAAAGTAGCTTTCCATCACGAATACAATAAAAAATATATATACGATATGATATTTTTAGAATAAATAATATTCTATTTTAATAATATAATAGCATTTTTAAGAGTTGATAGTGAGATTAATTAAGTGCCATTTATTCCATTAAAAAAATTGGAATGAGGAAGAAGAGACGATGGAATTTAAAAATAATTATACTCTTGAAGAAAAAGCTCGAAGATTTTCTTCATTATAATTTAATTAACGATTCGCCTGTTCATTTGTTCTCATATGGACCAAAAAGTAGCTTTCCATCACGACTACAATAAAAAATATATATACGCAAAGATATTTTTAGAATAAATAATATTCTATTTTAATAATAATAATAATAGCATTTTTAAGAGTTGACAGTGAGATTAATTAAGTGCCTTTTATTCCATTAAAAAAATTGGAATGAGGAAGAAGAGACGATGGAATTTAAAAATAATTATACTCTTGAAGAAAAAGCTCGAAGATTTTTTTGTCGATGTTGCAACATTGCCAAAATATATTGCTTTGCATCCATTAACTAAAATAAATAATAATAATAATAATAATAATAATTATTATTATTATTATTATGCAATTTATTACACATGTAAATAATCAACGTGGTGTACTAGACGAGTAATGTCGTGTGTAACATCGAATATTTTATTATCGTTTCGCCACAACGCCTCGAAAGTCACTACGTCGTCACAGTTGCTGAATCGTGAATTGAGTATACATACATAAAAGTGTGAATATTGAAATGTAAATGCAATCTGTGTCGAGCCCGCAGGGATTTTCCAGTGTGTGCACTCTATATATATATATATGTATAAGTATATATACATATATATGGATATATAAATATATATAAATATGTATGTATATATATATATATATATATATATATATATATATATATATATATATATATATATACATGTATATGTATAGATGAAAAGGATAATCTTCTGGCATACACTATGCTGGAGTTTAAATCAGATTCTCCACTAACGGAGCTCGTACAAATATGATTATTGTCGTCATCCATATCTCCCTCCCCAATAGCCAATAACTGAATCCTTCGTCTAGTAGTCATTTCGTATGTATGCCAACTTTCCAATATTCTCTTGGAATTCTTTATTCTTTCATCGCTTATTATAGACTTTTGTGCAAAAGACGCCGATGTTCTAAATCGAGAGGGGTGCATTATGTATTATTATTATTATTATTATTATTATTATTATTATTATTATTATTATTATGTATTATTATTATTATTATTATGTATTATTATTATTATTATTATTATTATTATTATTATTATTAAGATTTGGATTTTCAGTGGTATCACATCTGACAATATAAATAATATTTTCACAAAAATTGAAACAGACACACCATCCGGATATTTTTTCTCTGAATAAGAAAAAACGATTTAAAATTTTTTTATCACTGACGTGATTAAAATTTTTATGATTGACTTTACGGGAACTTTTGAGCATTGGGGGGTGTGAAAATGAGGATAAATCTCGGGAAACGAATGCGGTGTGCGAGGATGCGATAAAACTGAAAGTTTCTCGAAGTAGAAATGGGGGGAGGGGAAAAGAATTTGTCATGGCCATGGGGAAAATCGTAGAAGTAAATCCGGTTGGATTAAAGCGTTTGAGTCACACAGACACAGACAGAGACACAGACACACACCGAAGTTGAAAGATTTTTAGACTTTTTGACAAATTGCTGTTAGCCGAAAAGACTCATCAGGAGCTCAACGAGTATAATGCTCTCGTTATGTAGGATCGCGTTTGTCTCACACTGGGCATTCGATCCGATTATTAATCATACGACCGGCTATGGGACGTTTAGCTAATACCTAGAATTAAGGGTTGCGATTAAACGGTCTCATTCTCGGCCCTAGCCAAGAATATATATATATATATATATATAATATGTATAATAATAATAATAATATATAATATATGTATATATGTATATATAAATATGATGGTACCTCCCTCCACTACCCCCCACTTAAGGTATATAGGATTAAATTTTTCTCGATATTCAAATGGCTCTAATATTTATTTTTGCTCTAAACATTTTATTTTATTTTATCTGATTCGTTTATTCAGAAATTTGATGAATGATCATTGCTCTATCTCCAGTTTAATGATTCATTGCCATTCTATATGTATATAAAACATTTACCACGTTTTAAAAATTCGTTCCATATATATATAATAATAATAATAATAATAATATATATATAATATATGTATATATGTATATATAAATATGATGGTATCTCCCTCCACTACCCCCACTTAAGGTATATAGGATTAAATTTTTCTCGATATTCAAATGGCTCTAATATTTATTTTTGCTCTAAACATTTTATTTTATTTTATCTGATTCGTTTATTCAGAAATTTGATGAATGATCATTGCTCTATCTCCAGTTTAATGATTCATTGCCATTCTATATGTATATAAAACATTTACCACGTTTTAAAAATTCGTTCCATATATATATAATAATAATAATAATAATAATATATATATAATATATGTATCTATGTATATATAAATATGATGGTACCTCCCTCCACTACCCCCCACTTAAGGCATATAGGATTAAATTTTTCTCGATATTCAAATGGCTCTAATATTTATTTTTGCTCTAAACATTTTATTTTATTTTATCTGATTCGTTTATTCAGAAATTTGATGAATGATCATTGCTCTATCTCCAGTTTAATGATTCATTGCCATTCTATATGTATATAAAACATTTACCACGTTTTAAAAATTCGTTCCATATATATATAATAATAATAATAATAATAATAATATATAATATATGTATATATGTATATATAAATATGATGGTATCTCCCTCCACTACCCCCACTTAAGGTATATAGGATTAAATTTTTCTCGATATTCAAATGGCTCTAATATTTATTTTTGCTCTAAACATTTTATTTTATTTTATCTGATTCGTTTATTCAGAAATTTGATGAATGATCATTGCTCTATCTCCAGTTTAATGATTCATTGCCATTCTATATGTATATAAAACATTTACCACGTTTTAAAAATTCGTTCCATATATATATAATAATAATAATAATAATAATATATATATAATATATGTATCTATGTATATATAAATATGATGGTATCTCCCTCCACTACCCCCACTTAAGGTATATAGGATTAAATTTTTCTCGATATTCAAATGGCTCTAATATTTATTTTTGCTCTAAACATTTTATTTTATTTTATCTGATTCGTTTATTCAGAAATTTGATGAATGATCATTGCTCTATCTCCAGTTTAATGATTCATTGCCATTCTATATGTATATAAAACATTTACCACGTTTTAAAAATTCGTTCCATATATATATAATAATAATAATAATAATAATATATATATAATATATGTATCTATGTATATATAAATATGATGGTACCTCCCTCCACTACCCCCCACTTAAGGCATATAGGATTAAATTTTTCTCGATATTCAAATGGCTCTAATATTTAGTTTTACTCTAAACATTTTATTTTATTTTATCTGATTCGTTTATTGAGAAATTTGATGAATGATTCATAGCCATTCTATATGTATATAAAACATTTACCACGCGTTAAAAAATTCGTTCCATCGATGCACGTGTGATCGAATTATTCGTTCACGTCTCGCGGCAACGCTACCACGAAAGCCTAGAATAAAAACGAGAAAATTGAAATACGATATTGATCCTTCAAACGGATATATATAGATATACGTGCCATATCCACTTAGTGAGTAGTGAAAAATGCTCGAATCGCAAAAAAAAAAAAAAGAAAAAAAAAGAATTCAATTACAGAATATGACACGAATGCTCTCGTGTCCATTTTTCCATCCACATCTCTCTGGACGATATTTTTCAGCTCTCGGGACCACATTGGGGTAAAAGAATTTCAATCGAATTCCTTGTAATTATTGATGAATTTTGGACGATTCGGTCGTGCAACTCGAAATTCCAAAAATACTGATGGACGTTATATTGGCGATGACAATTATCTCGTAATTTTTGAATAAAAGAGACGATAAAAATTATCCCATGAATGACTGAGGGGAAAAAAAAAAAAAAAAAAATGAAATTCGATACTGGGTGATATTTGCCAGCTCTCAGGACCACATTGAGGTAAAGGGAATTTAATTCCTTGTAATTGATGAATTTTTGACAATTTGGTCGCAGAACTCGAAATTCCAAAAATAATGGACATGGTATGAAGACATTAATGAAGATAATTATCTCGTATTTTTGCAATAAAATACTATAAAAAAGCATCCAATGATCGACTCTTTAAGAGAATAAAGCAGAATCTGCAGAATCAGAATAAATTCTGTTCAACTATGCAGAGTCTCGATAACGTACGATTTTTTTTTTTTTTATCGATTTTTTACTTTTGCAATAGTAAGAAAAATATTTTCAGCAAAATGATAAAATAGTGAAATTTTTCTCGTTTATTAATGATCATCTCGTATTTTTTTATCTTTTTGCAGAGGCACAAGTGGCATCGATATAGATCTCAGAAGGGTCGATATCGATCAGTGTCCATTGCCACAAGGATCTACACAGCTAAATATTTTTGCAGCCAGTGACAAGTGCAAAAATCGTACGACTGAGGTAAACGTATACAATATTCAAATATTACAATTTTCAAATATTACAATATTAAAATATTACAATATTACAATATTAAAATATTCCAATATTCAAATATTAAAATATTCAAATATTAAAATATTCAAATATTCAAATATTCAAATATTCAGAAATTCAAATATTCAAATATTCAAATATTCAAATATTAAAATATTCAAATATTAAAATATTCAAATATTCAAATATTCAAATATTAAAATATTACAATATTAAAATATTACAATATTAAAATATTACAATATTAAAATATTAAAATATTCCAATATTCAAATATTCAAATATTCAAATATTCAAATATTCAAATATTCAAATATTCAAATATTCAAATATTCAAATATTCAAATATTCAAATATTTCAATATTCAAATATTACAATATTAAAATATTACAATATTACAATATTCAAATATTCAAATATTCGTGTAAAAAAGATATACGTGTGAATTTGTATTAAATTAAAAAATTTGCTTTAGCGTTGACATCTGATGAATATTGAACTCGTAAAAATGATTATATATAAATATAATATATAGATTTCCTCGAGCTGAAAATCGATAGAATTATAAATAACAATAAAATGCCCAAATAATCTATTTGTTTAAATTAAATTCATATAAATTTGTATAAAATTGGAAAAAAAAAATCTACACTTTGGATAAATTTTGATCAATCTTATTTAGTCTGCCAAGTTTTTTTTTAATACAAATAAACACATCGAGTTAGGAAATAGTCGAGAGTACTTTATGGTGTTACTATCTGTAATTTCCCACGGGCTAATATATATAGACAAATATGGATTAAAAAATTCATTCAAACTTTGTCCGTCTCACTTTCTCTTTTTCATGCTACATGTATAACGTTGTTGGCGTAATTGCTCCAATATCGGGATCAATCTCGGTTCGAAATTGGCTTCGATATCGCGGCCAAATATCGGTGGGGTGAGACCCGCTTGGTTTAGTTGCCTCTCTGGTGCTTTCTCTCTCCCCTTCCCTTTCCTCTCTCCCTCCCTCTCTCTCTCTCTCGTTCAGGTATAACGCGCAAGCTCACTATCGCACTTTCTCTTTTTCCAACCCTCACCCCTCGCTCCGTACTATGTATATATATATATACATATATATATACATATATATACATATATATACATATATATACATATATACACACATATATACACATATGCATATATATATACACATATGCATATATATATACATATATATACATATATATACATTTATATACATATATATATATACATATCGCTCTCTCATTTTGTCTATACCGATATATTGGCCGGAACTCTTCTCCTCTACGTACACACGTATGAGAAACCTTAACCATATGAGTCTAAATATATAGCCCATATGCGAAGTTACATAAGTTGGTTTCAGCTAGCCCAGTATGGGAAAGCCAATGAATAATTCGTCGAATATCTCGATCGATTCGAGGACGAATGTTCGAATTCGAAAGTATGTGGACTGTATATAGTAGAAACGAGTGAACATACAGAGAGTCGAAAAAAGATCAAGAGAAAGAAAGAAAGTCTGGGTGGGCATAAAATCCATCTGTGGTAGATCTAAATATTCAAAGTGCCAAAATTTCAAGCCAATTTTTTCGTCCCAGTTGGGTATAAAATCCTTCCATGTTTTTTTTGTTTTTAACTTTTTTTTCTTTTCAACGATAATTTTTTTTTGTTCGTGAAAGACCAAAATTAAATTTTTGCCCATCACTCATGGTTAGTCAGCTGATTTGCGTTTAAATTGCAACAAAGTACCATGTACAATTCGTGACCAATTCGGAGGCAAAAAAAATGTCAATATTCCAAAAGGTCAATTTTTAATGGATTTTTTTTTCAAACAATTAAATTAAATATTATTATTTATTGACAGTGCAGAAATTTTTCAATGGAAAATATTATGGAATATTTTCTGTCTTCGTTATCATCGTGTACTGCGCCAGTATTTTTCTCTTCCTCTCTGCTCGAAGAAACGTTGCAAAAGTTTTTTTTATGAAAATTGGAATTGCTTTAATGACTCGTGAATCAATGGGAAAAAATATGCTGTAAAAGTTGAGAGAATATTTACGTTAGGGGAGGAAGAATAAATGAGAAAAAGTTATACAGTATGTAACTATATGGCCTATGGTAGCGAATGTGCTTAAAATTTTATGCCACCAATCTTAAGGAAACTATGTGAGATCTCGTTTCTCTTTCGATCCATATCTCGCATATTTTTACGGCATTTTATATATATATATATATATTATTTATATATACGTACATATATATATATGTATCTATGTATACACATAATCGTTAAACCATTTTATAAGTACCCTTTATATGTCTTGCATAAATGACTTTCATGACGATTTTTCCCATACGTAATTTATGTAGTCACATAATCGTTACCAGCACCCTTCTAGCCTCGGGGTTTTAAGCTTTTATACCGCCCGATATCGAAGCCATTAAATTTCATCGCATCAACGTCTCGGCAAATGTCAAAATAAATTTTTTATCGGAATTTATCCTCGGATAAAGAAATAGCGAATGAAATATAAAATGATGGAATAAGTAGTAGAAGTCAGCGCAGTAGTATAAACCACTGTGTGATCAGACCAACGTCAAACATGCACAAAATGATAGAAAAATATGGTAAAGGACCAAAAAAAAATCTCAAAATCATCTGGAAGCATTTAAAAAATATTCTTATTTTAGCCTAAATCGTCCAAAAGGGAGGGGGGGGGGGGGGGGGGGGAGAGAATTTGCAAGGACTAAAATTTTTATAATTTTTCATTCTTGAAAAAATCTCAAAATAAGATTAAAAAATAATTCTCAGTCCTATACGATCGAAAATTACTCGAAAAATACAAATTGCCCTGAAATTATTTCAGAAAAATTGAATTATCCTTGTGAAAGCTCGAAAACAAAGGATAAAATATTTCTTGATGAATGCCCGAAAATCAGCACGTTGTTATGATATTTCAAAACTTTCATTCCATTCATGAGCTTACGTTTTCCCAAAAGATTAATTTATACTGTGGTAAATAGAGGGAAAGTACGAAAGTTTTGAAAGTGTGACAAAGTTTAGTCGTTCTTTTGCTCTCGTTGATGGTAGAGATGAAAAAAAAAAAAAAAAAAACTTGGCTCTCTATGTTTGGCTTAATAAGGCAAAAAGAGCTTTTTTCTATATTGACCACTAGCGTGCCCCGAGTCATAATGTCAAGGTGTACATTAAAAAAAAAAAAATGTATTAAATATTTTTTTTTAATTTAAATTTTTTAATTTTTTATTTAAATAAAAAAAAAAAATTTACAGTGCGTCGCCATACCGGGTCTCGGATTTCGACGTGGAAGTTATCGATGTATTTGCAAAAGAGGTTATTATTATCCGGACATCAAGTCCACTGAGAGATATTACAATGGGACTGTAATTGAGGAAGAATTCGAGAAGCTCATGCTGGTGAGTTATCTAATTTTCTAATCGAATCAAATTCTCTACAACAAGAGAAAAAAATCAAAATAATTCTCAAAATTTCCATCTAATATTCGAACTGAATTTTTTGCCCAAACACCATTGATATGAATCATTCAAATTTTAGCTGATAAATAATTTTCATTTCATTTATATTGAAATAATTAACAATTAAAAAATATTTAATCCACTAATCATTATGGACAAAAAAAAATTGCAGCTCGCATTATATTCGAATTTCCATTGCACCAAAGTTACGTCTAGAAGATGTTGATGTAACGTGATGGACAACGCGGTAAATTTTTTTAAAGAAAACATGAGCGCACTCTGATAATAGAAAGTGCCTGCAGTGTTTTCTCTCTCTCTCTCTCTCTCACTCTCACTCTCTGAACCCTCCCTGATAGCAAATTGGTTCAAGATATATATAGATATATATATATATATATATATATCTCTCTCTCTCTCTATATATATATATATATATATATAGAGAGAGAGAGAGAGAGAGAGAGAGAGAGAGAGAGAGAGAGAGATGAAAACAACGTAGGAAAAGACAGCGAAAGAAAAATCCTCTCTTGGTACGTTTGAGAAATAAACCCTGAGAAAATTCTGACGTCGTTTATCTCTCACTCGGTCATCCTGGAACCGTCTTGTATGTTCTCTGCAAGAATTCTCGAAAATCGTTAAAAAAAAAAAAACATTCCCGGAATATAATTTTTCCTCTCTCATTATTTATATAATTGGAATGTTGAAATTTTTCGTTTTTCGTTAATTGGATACGAAAAAAAAAAAAAAAATCAACACTGACATTCGACGATAAAATTTTCATTTCAATCACGAGTGTAGTCTATGCGAATGAGACGATTAAAAATATTAGTTTCGAGGCAATTAATGTCATAAACGAGGATATAATTATGGAAAAAGTGGAAAAATAAAATAAAATAAAAAATGGTGGGAAAATAGTAGATCGATTTTACAAGTCAGATAAATGATTTAATTTTTACCATCTAATTCATTTTTGTCGCACTGCTGGCTGCCCAGATAATACAGGAAATACCTCATTGCATCATCACTCCGAGAACAGCTGACGTTCTTGCCTATCCTATTTTTTCATTTCTCCCTATCGCCATTTCTCCAACGAAACTAAATTAATAGCGGGCGTTTACCATGTCACTTAAAATTCCGTAAAATTATCAAAGTTCACTTTTCAATCTAAAATTCTGCATGCTTTGAACCGCAAAAGTATGAAAATGTTGTGCCATTTAGCATATATATATATATATAAATTTAAGAGGGACCCCTTCTTATGTATTATATATTATATATTATATATTATATATTATATATTATATATTATATATTATATATTATATATTATATATTATATATTATATATTATATATTATATATTATATATTATATATTATATATTATATATTATATATTATATATTATATATTATATATTATATATTATATATTATATATTATATATTATATATTATATATTATATATTATATATTATATATTACATATTACATATTATATATTATGTATAAGAAGGAGCCTCTTGAATGTCTCGAAACTTCATTTGACGAAGCTTCTTTGCATATCATAGAGATCATGTGCTCGTGAATTCACACAGAATCGTATATCTGTATAACAGAACCCAAAAATTTGCGTGTTGTGGTTCGTATACGAGTGAGAATAAAAGAGCCTCTCGCCAAAGACTCGGGGAATATTAGCGATAAAGTTTTGCCACGACTTTGACGTGCGGCATGAGAGACGGAAAAGTTTTCGTGGGGGTGAGGAAAGATGAGAAATATCCAGTCGTAATAAACTTCCAACATTTTGGCTTGTCTGTAATGTGGGCGAGTTCGAGTATTTTGAGAAGTTGGGAATAATCGAAAACTCTTGATCAAGGCAAAACGACATCGCTCTTGCTCAAGCATCAACTCAATTAATTAATTTATAATTAATTAACTAATTTTGGCAAAATTATTCCAAAAAAATTATTCCAAAAATGAAAAAAAAAACGTCCATTTTGATGAAAAAAAAAAAATAGAATGATAAAATTTGCTGGTAGATTTGTCGTTGCTTTATCGTATCTGCTGTTGGCACGTTTTGTGTTTAAAATATTTTAGGATTAAGCTCGATAATCACAACATCGTATGGCCACTCACATAATCAGATAGGGAATTGCGAAAATCGGTTTAGCCTCGATTCCACTTTATGAAGCTAAACAGGACGTAGTTAAGGGGGGAAACCAATTTAGGAGGCTAATTTTTTTTTAGCCTTTTTCGTGATTTTTTTTTAACAGGGAAGGAATAATTAGCATTTGTTTGAACTTAGAGAATATTTTATTTATGTTTTAAAGTACAACTGGTAATTTTAATTCGAATCATCGTCAATGGCGAGACCCAATTTTCATCAAAAGACCAACATTCGAGTCCTTTTACATGGTCAATCGATCGCAGCCATTTTTTAAATCCGCAATAATTATTGAAGCTTTTTGCTTCAATGGGACATTTATTGGGACATTTCTGTGGGACATTTAACACCAGGACAAGCATTTTGAATTTTTATTTTCCAAGGGAAATTTCGTCGACATAATCGTCAAGTTTTAAATATATTAATGATAAAAAGATAAAATCCTTCAAGATTCCAACTTTGAACATTATAAAATACGATTTGTCTTATTAAATTTTTACGTATATTTAAAATCGAATCATCGATTAAAAATTTAATAAATTTTCAAAATATTCTCGCAACCAACAAAATAAATATTTTCCAATGAAAGTGGAAAAATCTGTGAGAGAAATTGCTCATTTTGACTTTAATATTAAATTCATCAATTTTCAAAATGTTCTTGCGACCAAGAAAAAAAATATTTTCCAATTAACGGAGCTGTAGACTATACAGCTGCGTAGATTATGTGATTTTAACTCGTGAATTTCGCTTTTGGCATTGGATTTAATCATTCTCGGTTTATTTGCTGATTTGAGTGAACCGTTATGGGCCCAAAGCATAATGATGTCCTCAGTCCTCATATCAGTATATCAGCGTCTGACCAAATATTTACCCTCACTCCTTCCTTGAAACATCTCATGCTTTGATCTGGATTATTTTGTCCAGTGCAGGCTAAATTCCTACGTTCGATATTGATTATGGTCTCTCCCATAAATAATCATAATAAATTAGTCGTGTAAATTTAGGGATTGAATAATAAAAAATGGAATAAAAAAATTCATAATCCAACAAATTATGCGATGAATATATTATATATTTGAAGAGTCATCTTTTTTATCAGTTCTAGGATTATTATTATTCGTGGGTATTTATTATTATTCGTGGCTATTTATTATTATTCGTGGCTATTTATTATTATTCCTGGGTATTTATTATTATTCGTGGATAATTATTATTATTCGTGGATAATAATTATTATTCGTGGATATTTATTATTATTCGTGGATAATTATTATTATTCCTCGATATTTATTATTATTCGTGGGTATTTATTATTATTCCTGGGTATTTATTATTATTCGTGGATAATTATTATTATTCGTGGATAATAATTATTATTCGTGGATATTTATTATTATTCGTGGATAATTATTATTATTCCTCGATATTTATTATTATTCGTGGATATTTATTATTATTCGTGGATAATTATTATTATTCCTCGATATTTATTATTATTCGTGGGTATTTATTATTATTCGTGGCTATTTATTATTATTCCTGGGTATTTATTATTATTCGTGGATATTTATTATTATTCCCGGGTATTTATTATTATTCGTGGCTATTTATTATTATTCCCGGGTATTTATTATTATTCGTGGCTATTTATTATTATTCCTGGGTATTTATTATTATTCGTGGATAATTATTATTATTCCTCGATATTTATTATTATTCGTGGGTATTTATTATTATTCGTGGATATTTATTATTATTCGTGGATAATAATTATTATTCCTCGATATTTATTATTATTCGTGGATAATTATTATTATTCATGGCAAGTCGACTATTCTCAAATTCCTGAATAACGAGTATCGGGTTTAAGGGCTTCTTTTTCAGTTTGCTTTTTAAAATTCACAATTTCGAAATAATGAGAATGAATATTCGCACAGCCTCCCTGTTTCTCTCTCTCTCTCTCTTTCTCTCTTCGCACAACTGAGCAAACTATCAACGCTGTAGTTTCACGCGAGTTTCTTGTTCTTGTTGCTGATCCTTGCGTGCTGTTGATGTCGCGTTAACCCACGTCAGCTTAACTATATATATATATATATATGTATATATATGTATCCAAGTCTAGTCCAAATATATATATATATATATATATTTGAACTGTTGGACAGTGCGCGATCACCACGTATAACTTTCTATGCCTCTTGCACGCGTTATTCAAACATTTTCAAAGCTATACAGCATCTCGAGCTCCAGGCATTTCCTTTTTTTTTTTTCATTCCTTCTTCCGCAGCGACCCAGTTGACACGTAAGCTCCGCTTTCGCTGGGGCATTAGCAACAGTTCTCTCTGGGGCTTAAATTTCCTTTCAAGTTTCAAACCCAAACGTCATTTCAGGCTGCATATATACATGTCAGTCGTTGCATGGTCGCAAAAGCTTTTCGCTTGTCAGTTTCAACGTTTCCCAACTCATGCGAGAAACATAGAGAAATGAGCGCGCATTTGACTCAAAGATTATTTTGCTCAGTTGTTACATTTTTCGTGATTGAAGATTTTTGAAATCCTTTTATAGTTTAAAATCAGTCCGAAAAGTCACGGATATTATTATTATTATTATTATTATTATTATTATTATTATTATTATTATTATTATTATTATTATTATTATTATTATTATTATTATTATTATTATTATTATTATTATTATCAAATTTATTACATTGATGGAAAGAGAGAGAGGGGGGGGGAGAGATAAATTGACCACATTAATAAATATGAGCATGCGGAACCGAACGCGTAATTGAAAGAGGCAAAGAGATTGGTAGAGCAGCTGGGGAATATTGGATGAAAATTCGTAAGAGTATTTGCCGGTGGTAGAAATTGATTAATCATATTGGTTGGGAGGAAAAAGCCGAGGAAGGGTTTTCATCGAGTATTGGAAGGAATTCGACGTGTACTCAATGTACTCACCATCTGCTGTATGTATCGACTCGTGAATAAAAAGAGGGGGGGGGGGGATATTTTTCAATTTTTTTTATTATCGAGAGTGAGAACGAAAATAAAAAAATTTGGTGCATTTTGTTTTCAATGTATAAAAAAAAAAAAAAAAAGCTCAGCTTTTATATATACAGACAAGTGTGCAGCGTGAAAAATTTCAAAAAATCAAAAAGATCGAAAAGTAGAGACTCGTTAATTTTGGGAGAAAAATTGGCACATCCCGGATGTCCGGATGTGGTACGAAAAAAATTGATCACGTGACACACGATTTAATTAGCTTGAATTAGCGATGAGACTTTTATTGATTTTTTTTTTTTTTTCTCACCTTAAGCAACAAATAAGAAAAATACGCCAGGGTCGATTTATTTCCTACTCAAGCGTCACTTGAAGGGGATGAAAAAAAAAGCTCAGCTTTTATATATGCAGACGAGGGTGGAAATTCAAAAACCGAAAAAACCGAAAAGTAGAGACTCGTAAATTTTGGGAGAAAAATTGGCACAGTCCGGATGTCCGGATGTGGTACGAAAAAAATTGATCACGTGACACACGATTTAATTAGCTTGAATTAGCGATGAGACTTTTATTGATTTTTTTTTTTTTCTCATCTTAAGCAACAAATAAGAAAAATACGCCAGGGTCGATTTATTTCCTACTCAAGCGTCACTAGAAGGGGATGAAAAAAAAGCTCAGCTTTTATATATGCAGACGAGGGTGGAAATTCAAAAACCGAAAAAACCGAAAAGTAGAGACTCGTAAATTTTGGGAGAAAAATTGGCACATTCCGGATGTCCGGATGGGGTACGAAAAAAATTGATCGAAATTTTATTGATCTTTTTTTTTTCTTAAGCACCGAATAAGAAAAATACGCCAGGGTCGATTTATTTCCTACTCAAGCGTCACTTGAAGGGGATGAAAAAAAAAAGCTCAGCTTTTATATATACAGACGAGTCTGTAGCGTGAAAAATTTCAAAAATCAAAAAGATCGAAAAGTAGAGACTCGTAAATTTTGGGAGAAAAATTGGCACATTCCGGATGTCCGGATGTGGTACGAAAAAAATTGATCACGTGACACACGATTTAATTAGCTTGAATTAGCGATGAGACTTTTATTGATTTTTTTTTTTTTTTTCTCACCTTAAGCAACGAATAAGAAAATACGCGATGGTCGTTTTATTTTCTACTCGAGCGTCACTTAAAGGAGATGAAAAAAAAAAAAAAAGGTTTACCATTCTCTGTGCTAGAATGGCCTGACAGAGCGGAGATCCACTCGAGAAATCTCCAATTCCTGCCAGTTTCTTGTTTCTCGAATTTTCGTGAGAGCAATTGAATCCAGTGTTTTGGAATATATATATATATACACACACACACACACACACATATATATCTATATATCTATATATCTATATATCTATATATCTATATATCTACATATCTATATATCTATATATATATATATCTATATATCTATATATCTACATATCTATATATCTATATATATATAGATATGTATATGTGTGTGTATAGGGCAGTGCAGAGCTCGGCTCTCTCAGCTCTTTTCCACCCCTCATGGTCGCCATTTGCATAAGCCAAACGACCGAGAACAAGGGTTGGGTTAGCCGTTTCCGCGGAATAATTCTCTCCTTTTCCCTCCTCTCTCTCCCTCTTTCGTAGTAGCAGCTAGAAAAGCCAAAGTCTCTCAAGAGGATGCTTACCAATCTTGTTTGTCTCATTTTCTCCCCAACAACCACACGACAACGTGAGCGCAAACGGTATACATTACTTGTTCACTCACTTAGTATGTATATATATATATATATATATATATATATATATATATATATTTTTATATAGAGTGATTGAAGCACATAATATATATATGTATATATATATATTATATGCTTCAATCACTCTTCATAATAAATTTACAAGAAGCCAAACGTTCGCATGTTCCGAGCTTGATCAGTTATGAAATAGGCCGATGGTTTACTTGCTTTTAATTAACTATTAAAAATAATTTTACGAGAAATTATTCTAGTGAATAATTATACGATTTGTTTAATGAATATTAATATTTTTTTATCGAATAATGAATAATTTAAAATCAATTTTTATTCGTAAAAAGTATAAAATTTGTGAATCTTTTATTTATTCATTTATTTATTTATCAGATGTTACTTTTTATTTTTTATTGTGGAGAAGAATCGCAGAGATCGCTCACAGTCACAGTTTTTTTTTCTTTTGCTCGAAGAATTTCTGAGAATTTTCGCCAATTGCTTCCTTCAAACTCGTCGAGATTATGTATATATATATATATATATATATATATATATATATATATATATATATATATATATATATATCAAAAGCTTTTATCTCAGGTGGTACCACAGTTTCGTTCACTATTCGTGATTTCCCCACGGAATCAAATATGACGGGATATACAAAGATTTGACAAAACGTATACAATCTTGTAAAATAAAAATCCATATGTCATGAAAACAAAATAAAAAGACATGAAAAATAAAAGTAATGCAATTTCTTCACCGTTTTACATCTTTTGCCCTTTGATACTTTCTCAATTGGGATATTTTTTTTTTTTTTTTTACATTGATCCTTTGGCAATAAAAAATGGACGATCATGAATGGAAATTAATTGGAATAATTTTTAATAATACATCGAGACGTTGAGTCATTGCTGAAAAATTCTCTTTAGAAAATTACTAGATAAATTATCATTAAATTTCTGTGCCAAAAATTTGACAAGCAAAAATTTTTGGAATATAATTTTATTGTTGAAGAAATTTAAAAAAGAAATTTTGAAGAAATTCTCAATAATCTCTCGAATAATGTATAGATAGTCACAGCATCACGAATGGAAATTAATTGGAATAATTTTTAAAAATACATCGAGACGTTGAGTCATTGCTAAAAAATTCTCTTTAGAAAATTACTAGATAAATTATCATTAAATTTCTGTGCCAAAAATTTGATAAGCAAAAATTTTTGGAATATAATTTTCAATCAATTCAACATTATTGAAATTCTCAATAATCTCTCGAATAATATATAGACAGTCACAGCATCACGAATGGAAATTAATTGGAATAATTTTTAAAAATACATCGAGACGTTGAGTCATTGCTAAAAAATTCTCTTTAGAAAATTACTAGATAAATTATCATTAAATTTCTGTGCCAAAAATTTGATAAGCAAAAATTTTTGGAATATAATTTTCAATCAATTCAACATTATTGAAATTCTCAATAATCTCTCGAATAATATATAGACAGTCACAGCATCACGAATGGAAATTAATTGGAAGAATTTTTAAAAATACATCGAGACGTTGAGTCATTGCTAAAAAATTCTCTTTAGAAAATTACTAGATAAATTATCATTAAATTTCTGTGCCAAAAATTTGATAAGCAAAAATTTTTGGAATATAATTTTCAATCAATTCAACATTATTGAAATTCTCAATAATCTCTCGAATAATATATAGACAGTCACAGCATCACGAATGGAAATTAATTGGAAGAATTTTTAAAAATACATCGAGACGTTGAGTCATTGCTAAAAAATTCTCTTTAGAAAATTACTAGATAAATTATCATTAAATTTCTGTGCCAAAAATTTGACAAGCAAAAATTTTTGGAATATAATTTTCAATCAATTCAACATTATTGAAATTCTCAATAATCTCTCGAATAATATATATATATAGTCACAGAACAATGCCAATAGTTTCGTAATACTCTGCGCTTGTATTACAAGCTAAATGCTTTGTCTCCCTTGTGGTCGCTGAGTTTATTGCGAGTGGTTTATAGCACTGAAATTTCTATCATAACATGCATGAATTTATGAATTAATGGAACGAGAGGTGTTTGGTCATGAGCGAATACATGAGCGAGGGGGAGAGAGAGAGAGAGAGAGAGAAAGAAGGGGAGAAAGAGAGAGAGAGAAGGAGGGGGAGAGAGAGAGAGAGAGAGAGAGAGAGAGAGAGAGAGAGAGAGAGAGAGAGAGAGAGAGAGAGAGAGAGAGAGAGAGAGAGAGAGAGAGAGAGAGAGAGAGAGAGAGAGAGAGAGAGAAAGAGAGAGAGAGAGAGAAAGAGAGAGAGAGAAGGAGGGGGAGGGAGAGAGAGAGAATATGAATAGAGCTTGGGTCGGTAGGGGAATAATTATTACGGTTAGGGAGACACTGTCGAGCTTTCATACTGTCCATTATCATACTCGAGTTTTCATGTTGTCTGGCGCACTGCAGAATTTTCAACAATTGGGTCCACCTCGTTGTACCATCAAACATATTACGTGTGCCTCTTGGGCTTTATTCCACCCTAACGTGATTCAACATCACGCAAAGTCTATCAGCTTCAAGATTTTCGGAATGATCGATCATTCGAAAAATCCATCATTTGATTATTGCCAATGATTTATTTTTTATTTCCACATTTTTGAAGTTTGGGCCTTTTTTTTTTTTTTCTCCAAAATGTTGGGATGAAATTTCGTAATGAGAATTTTTATATCAAGATTTTCTTTTTGGATATTAAAAAAAAAAAATGAATTAACGAAAAAAAAAAAATCATTTAATTATCGAGCCAATAATTTATCGTTTTGAAAAATTTTCCACTCGTTGAAAATTGTGAATTGTAAATTATTTTGATTTAATTAATATTTCACGTATCACGAGCATTAATCCTTATCACGTTGGCATCGTTCAGGCTATCGACCACGACGGTTTCAATCAATACAATGAACTATCCGAGACCTTGTATGCTGATATCATATAGGTATGGCCCATGCTATAGCTAACTGTTACCAGCCATTGTCTCCAATTATCCCGAGGGATAGCTCAGTTGCTGTGATGATCAACCCTCAATAGATACGAGACAGTAGCTCTGATTCGTGTCCTTTCTCTCTCCCTTCTCGCTTCTCTCTCCTCTTCTCTTCTCTCTCTCTCTCTCTCTCTCTCTCTCTCTCCTCCTATATTTCTCTCTCCGTTTCAAAACGACGTTTCAAAACTCCCCTTATAAATATTAATCGCCCGAACGATCGCAAAGTTATCGCAGCTTGAAAATTCGTATTTTTCGTATTTTTTTGTTTTTTGATGAAAAAAATGTGATTTTTTTTTTTTCCCTCAATGATCCTAATCCGAATATGAATCACGCCTAATTTTTGTTAAAAGCTGAAAAATTTCACGTCAAAACGAGAAAAAAAAACGTAAAATTCATTCGAAAAAATTCGCCCACCCCTACTCCAATATTTTTAAAAACGATTTGGCCGTGAAATAATTTTTAAATAATTATTGTTTATCAATTCGAACGTGGTACAGATTGCCTTGGATAATTTTCAAATTGTACAGACAGATAGAATAATTATTTAATCTGATTAACAATTAATGGCCTTTACAAGCCAGTATTAACCCACCCCCAGGGTATGCTGAGTACATTTCTGTGGACCCTGGGGTATAATTGCCAAAATCTATGATTACATATAAGCTCTAAGCCCACTGATTGATTTTCATTCGATTACAAGGGTCGAGGTCATAGATTAGTCCAAACCAAAATTCTCAAAATAACGTATAATTATCATTTAATTAAATTCAACCCTCAGTGTCTAATTTCCTGGTTAAAAAATAGCTGACGAAAAAAAAAGCACATAAAATTTCTCACAGTCATGTTTTTTTTGGTAAAATATGTAACAGAGATTCGATGCTCCCTCTCTGAAGTGAAAAGAAAATATTTTATCGATTTTTTTTTTCACACTTTGCACACATTTTCTCTCTTTTTTTGGCAGAGACAAAAAATTATTTTTCTTTCATCAGGGTGAGGACAGCCAGTACAGCGAGATGGGGGTTTTTGAGTGTTTGCCATGTGCGGAGGGTTGTGAATTCTGCGAGGATGGTTCACCCTGTGTCGCCTCATTAAATTGGCTCATGAGAACTGCCCTGCTTATTCTCGAGTGCTGCATCATCGCTTGTCTGCCTGCAGTCATTTTGTTCACTTGGAAATATGGAAATGTCAAAGTGAGTAAATTTTTCATTTGAAAATTGTTTGTTTATTGACGTTATTTTTTTTTTTTTA
>OY769907.1:23093685-23191185 GCA_963669185.1 Dyspetes luteomarginatus | reverse complement strand
TCTCTTTCTCTCGAGCTTTTCACCGTAATGGTTTTCAGCCCTATTTAAATACCAAATACTTCTGGCTGAGATCTCTTGCAGTGAAAATATCATGAGGCAATCTCGTCCAAAGGGCTCTACAGTCGAGTCGGATCAACGGAAATCTCTCCTCCTCTCTCTCTCTTCCTCCTCCTCCTCTCTCTGTCCCTCCTCCACTCTCTCTCTCTCTCCCTTCCTCCTCCTCATCTCTCTCCTCCTCCTCCTTTCTCTCCTCCTCCTCCTCCTCCTCCTCCTCCTCCTCCTCCTCCTCTCTTTCTCTCCCTCCTCCTCTCTCGCTCTCCCTTCCTCCTTCTCTCTCTCTCTCCTCCTCCTCCTCTCTCTCTCCCTCCTCCTCCTCCTCCTCTTCTCTCCCTCTCTCCTCCTCCTCTTCTCTCGCTCTCCTCCGCTTTTTCTCACATACACACACACACACACTCGATGTCTCGCCAACTCCACCTGTGTCGTTATCACGCTACGAGTCTCATCTCCCTTTCCTGGACCACATGGGTCGAGAGAAAACCATTGGCACACTCCAAATGTGTTGAAAAGCAGAGGTAGAAAAGAACTTAGTCACGTTCGCTTAACGAAAAAACAAAAAAGAAAGGAAAAGATTGCGATCGCGTGACTGTTTCTTTCTTTCTATTCCATCCTTCTTTTTTGTTCTTTCTCACTGATGTGTTCTTTTTTTTTTTTTTTTTTTTCGTTTCACTGCACGTTTCGTGCCTCAAATTCATCTCACCCTGGTACCAGCGAGGCACTATACAACCCTCAGTGGCTTCTCGAAACTCTTACTCTTTTTTGTTTTATCGTATTTTTCATCTTGATGCTCCTCAAGTGTAGAATTTCCCCTAAAATGTATTTTATAACAAGAAATTGCCGAAAATTTCAATAAAATAATTCCTTGGTTATCCTAGATTGAGATTTACAATGAGAAATAATTTAGAGTAATTTTTTAACTTGATAATAATTTGAAATAAATGGGCTTTGTCATTTAAAAAAAAATCTTTATAGTCCCTTTTTGCTTTTTGGGCCCTGCATTGGACACGTTCATGTGTATAAAAAAAAACATGAGAACTTTTTCTCCCTTTTCTATCTCTTTTGGCTATTACAGTGACCCAAAAAATCGGTTGCCCAGATCGTTTTAAAACCCTCAATTGCCTGGATAATTGTACAAAATGCAAAAACATTTTTTATCATCCCTTATTGAAAGGTCATTCATCCCCATTTTTTGGGCCCTGCAATGGACAAATTCGTGTGTATAAAAAAACCTCAGAACTTTTTCTCCATTTTCTATTTCTTTTGGCTATTACAGTGACCCAAAAAATCGGTTTCCCAGATCTTTTTAAAACCCTCAATTGCCTGGATAACTATAGAAAATTCGTGAGGCGAATTTTTCGACCCGTTGAATCTTCCTTTCGTTTCTTCGTCGAGTGCTTGCTGTTTTCCTCCCGATGAAACGACATTCGTGGCCAACAGACTGAAATCGTCACGTGATGAGAGTCTTTTGTTGTCGTTGCAACAAAAGCTCGGGAAACATTTACCATCGGAAGGGCATCGTGTCGATTGTTCGTCGAATCCCTTTTTATATTTCAGCGAGCTTTTTCTCTTTGGCAGTCACTTTATCTTTTTTTCCAATTGTTCTCTCTTTCTCCTTTGCCTCTCTTGCCTGGCTGTAAAACGAAAGCTCGGTGGATTAAACAGACCCTGTTACGACTTTGATTTTATTTTATTTTATTTTATTTTATTTTATTTTATTTTATTTTATTTTATTTTATTTTATTTTATTTTATTTTATTTTATTTTATTTTATTTTATTTTATTTTATTTTATTTTATTTTATTTTATTTTATTTTATTTTATTTTATTTTATTTTATTTTATTTTATTTTATTTTATTTTATTTTATTTTATTTTATTTTATTTTATTTTATTTTATTTTATTTTATTTTATTTTATTTTATTTTATTTTATTTTATTTTATTTTATTTTATTTTATTTTATTTTATTTTATTTTATTTTATTTTATTTTATTTTATTTTATTTTATTTTATTTTATTTTATTTTATTTTATTTTATTTTATTTTATTTTATTTTTTATTGACTGTTTCTTTTTTTCTATTGCATCCTTCTTTTTTGTTCTTCCTCTCTGATGTGTTCTTTTTTTTTGCTTTTAACTGCACGTTTCGTGCATCAAATACATTCCACCCTGGTACCATCGAGGCACTATACAACCCTTCACTTTATCTTTTTCGTCACTTTATCTTTTTTCCCAGTTGTTCTCCCTTTCTCCTTTGACTCGGTTGCCTGGTTGTAAAATGAAAGCTCGGTGGATTGAACAGACCCTGTTACGACTTTGAAATAATTTTATTTTTATTTTTTTGTTATTTTTATTATTATTATTATTATTTTTTTTTTTTTTATTACATTTGAAAGTCATGCAAGTCATAGAATCTTTTATGACGATGCAATATCGTGTTTCTTGATCGGCATTCCATGCAAGGGCTAGAAAGCTCGTCGAGAAGTCTCCAATTTAAAAGAAAGACTCGTGATAAGCATCACCGAAAAATAGTGAATTTTTTCTCAGGAATATTTTTATGCTCTCCAATGATTATAATCATTCTGTTAACGATTGATTTTTGTTGATTTTTTTTCCAACTAAAAATTCATTTCAAATGATTAAAGCTCAAAATTTTATCATTTGTTGATTGTCATCACGAGCTTTATCGTTTTATCCCTTTGACCTCATTTTCCACGCAGAAACCCAAGAATATCGATATTATTTCTTAATTGGAAAAATAATACTCAGCCATTATACATTTTTTATCTTTAAGGAAAATTTTATTATTTCATTGCATAATCGAGTTATATTATTTTTTATATAATCTCAATCATATTTAATTATTTTTCCCTTCGCATACTTTGCAATAAAATTATATAATCCTGAAAAGTGAGAATGTCGATATTATTTGTTAATTGGAAAAATAATACTCAGCCATTATAGAATTTTTATCTTTAAGGAAAATTTTATTATTTAATTACATAATCAAGTTATATATTTTTTTATATAAACTCAATCATATTTAATTATTTTAGTACCGAGCTTATCCTCAGATTTAACAACAGCCTCGACTCTCCATCTGTTTTCCTTCACATACTTCGCAATAAAATTATTTAATCCTGAAAAGTGAGAATGTCGATATTATTTATTGATTGGAAAAATAATACTCGGCCATTATAGAATTTTTATCTTCAAGGAATATTATTTTATTGCACAATCAAGGCAATTGAGTTACGTCGTATTTTATAATGAGATATGACTGAGATAATATATTGTCTCAGTCATATCTCATTATTTTAGTACCGAGCTCATCCTCGGATTTAAAAGCAGCCTCGATTTTTCGTCCTTTTTCTTTAATATACTTTGCACTAAATTGTTATAATCCTCGTCTTCTCGTCTTTATCGAATTATAAGTCGAAGGGTATATTGAATTAATTGCACACGGAGACTCTGGCACAATTCATTAGCTCTCTCTCTCTCTCTCTCTCTCTCTCTCTCTCTCTCCGTCCCTCCCTCTCACCCTCTCTCTCTCTCTCTCTTGCTCTCTCGAATTTACTTGATCCATGCCTGCGGGTACAGCTAACTTATTAACAATGTTGATCTTGGCAAGCTGACGATATACCGGATGATTAAATAATTCATAATTATGGACTCGATCGTCATGATCGTCCTTGATTTCTATATAATTCAAGACTGAATCTTCATAAATCAAAGAATATTTTGAAACAAAAAAACAATTATGTTTACCAAATATATATATATATATGGACCAAGGATCGATTAAAATTTGTTAAATTAATTTAAGGGAGTCACAATTATTTAGTGGTAAATTTAATTTACGATCGATTAACTCAAGACAGATTACACACAGAATATTTTTTTTTTTACCATTTGTCAAAATTTTAATAAATCAAATTAAATTTCGTAACTCACAAAGAATAAAAAAATTCGATTAAAATGAGCAATTATTTGGCATGACTCGAAAAGTCTGGCTGGAAGTGATGGTCAAGGAGATTAGACCGCGTGTTTCTGACGAAAAATATATATATGGACCAAAGATCGATTAAAATTTTGTTAAGTTAATTTAAACGAGTCACAATTATTTAGTGGTAAATTTAATTTACGATCGATTAACTCAAGACAGATTACACACAGAATATTTTTTTTTTTACCATTTGACAAAATTTTAATAAATCAAATTAAATTTCGTAACTCACAAAGAATAAAAAAATTCGATTAAAATTAGCAATTATTTGGCATGACTCGAAAAGTCTGGCTGGAATTGATGGTCAAGGAGATTAAACCGCGTGTTTCTGACCACGCGGGTATAATTCAAGGAGAGAAAAATTTCGGCCTATCCGGACAAGAGAGGTCACTCAATTCGAATGTCACATCAGGCAACAGCGAGCACCCCTAAAAACAATCAATAAGAATTATGATCATGATTTATTTCTCATAATCCTTGGCTGATTTCTCATAATCCATGGCTGATTTCTCTTCTTCTCTCTGCAGATAAATTGCCAAGTTATTGAGATTTAGCTTTTATTTGATTTTTTTTTATTTTCTGGCATCGTTTCTCACGATTCTGGGGATGATTGATCATCCCTCGAGTTCCGGAGAAATTCTGCCTAGAATTTTCCTATTTCTCTTTCTTTATTCCTTCATATGGGTGGATTAATATTTTTCGAGCTCGTGCGATTTTGCATTTACGATTCGATTCACCGCTTTTATCATATATATATATATATATATATACAATATTGCAGAAAATAGCTGAGAAACATAAGTGAGCTTTTCTATGCGTTGAATATTTCATACACGCTTGTGTTTCATTTTATTGATGAGCTTTTTTTTTTAAGCATTCCAATAATAAAATGGCAAACTTTTGTTTTTTTTCTTCTCTGAGGTGGACGAGAAATTTTATTTGATATTCCAATCGTATTAACAGTCTGCTCTGTGAAAAAAAAAATAATATAAAAAAATGCTAATTTCCATATTTAAATAAATAAAATTTATTACATCGTATCATATATACATATATATATATATACGATCTTGCAAAAATAGCAGAGAAACATGAGTGAGCTTTTCTATACGTCGAATATTTCATACACGCTCGCGTTTCATTTTATTGATGAGCTTTTTTTTTTCAAGCTAACCCAGCATTCCAAGAATAAAATGGCAAGCTGTCTCGTTTTTTTTTTCTCATCTCAGATGGACGAGAATTTTTTTTTTTAATCCAATTTTATTTTATGATTGCAATTTGATATTCCAATCGTATTAACGCTCTTTGAAAAAAAAAAAAAAATGAAACAAAAAAAAATGCTAATTTACATTTATAAATAAATAAAATTTATTACATCGTTAAATGTTTCGATATGTACAAAGTGAGTAAGAAATAGCGAGCGATCAAGCTGGTGCATCGGCATGAGTATAAAAGAATGAGAGAATTTGAGAAAGCACGCAGAGATGAGTGAATGGAAAAAGCTCGACTGGTAGAGTCAATTGCTCACATTTCACATTCTATATGGCATTCAATTCACTTGGGTATGGAGCAAAAATATCACACACACACACACACACACACATATATATATATGTGACATTCATACATACAAAATAAAAAGTACAGCACACGCTTGAATGCATTCGCGAATTCCAAAGCGTTTAAATTATCCTTCGCACACGGTAGCTCGATCGCTGGTACACCGAGAATAGTGGGCATGGAGCGGAGGCGCATAAAGGAACATGACACAGCAGCTTGCTACTGCTGACAAAAAAAAATCGAGAGAGACAGAAAGAGGCAGTACGAAATTTTTACGTGAACGCGTTCACCATAAAAATGCTATTTGTACATACTCATATTTATATATATATATATATATATATATATATATATATATATATATATTTATATTTATATTTATATTTCTATATATATATATATATATATATAAATATACACTCTACTATGATCCATACTCGTGTGCACTTCACATTCAAAACCGCAGAAATCTAAGCAAAAAAAAAAAGCCATGAAAATTCCATTTTTCACCTCTTCTCGCCGAACGTTTTAGAAAATTGCATGGTGACAAATACTCGAATGAGTTCTATGAGAAAAATGTAGTATTCGTGCGTACGATATAAAGTAAACTTAAGGGCTTAGCCAATAAGAATAGAGGATTTATATTATTATTTGGTGAGCAGAAAACTGACAAGACAGAAATAAATGTTTGTGCAATAGAGAGAAAAAGTTTAGTTTTTAATTAATTAAATTTTAATTTAAATCTTGGCCAGCTAAACTTTTAGCTGATTCTAAATAAATTATTTGCTTAACTCGATTAAATATTTTTTTCACGAGTGTTAATGGATCACTCGAGGAAATTTTGTTTTCATACGAGATCACAATATACGGGATAAATATCGATGAGTTAAAAATAATTTTTTTAAAAATTACAAAATTTCCACAATTTTAATGTAAATTTCATTAAATTTATTTATTTGTATTAAAATTTTTATTTCCAAGCTTTAATAATACGAAATTACAAAACTACGAAAATGTTGAAATTGTAAATTTGTTTGTCTGAGGAATCCAAGTATTTCGTATGATTATCGAGTCACGTCGCGTTAATCGAAAATCAGTATATTAAAATTTGAATTTTATGTGACATATGCACGTGGTTTCAGTATGAAGTTGTATTATAGATAGTACTCTAGTCTATTATAGAAAGGGTTGCGTGTCGATGTACAGCATCGTCTGCAGTAAATACGTATATACACACACCCACATATATATATATATATATATATATATATATATATATTTGTCTATTTATTTATATATAACTATATCTATATCTATCTATCTATCTATCTATATATATATATATATATATATATATATATATTTATATATGTATGTATATACATAACTGTATCTATTAACCGTATATGACAGTGGAGGCGCGCACGCTTGTCTAAAAGCACTTCGATGTTCCAGCTATTGGGACGATCGATGTGCCAATGCAAACGTTAAATCACTCTTGGTTCGTTGGTCTCGGTTCCTAAATCTCATTGTTTCACAGGTACAAAACCCATAGAATCGAGCTCGTACGTTAAACGGAGACAGAGCAAGGGGCGACAAGGAAAGACAGTTCTCCCCCTCTCACCGTCTCTAGCTCTCTCACCCACCCTCTCTCTCTCTCTCTCTCGCTCTCTCTACCGCTTTCGCTTTTGCTCCACATCTGGTGGTGAGAATTTATCGTGTCGCAGTGCTTACCACTTGCCGAGCTTGCATTCAAAGTCCCGGACGTTGATCGATCATTCACCAGTTATAGATTGTATCTTTCATCCATCGTGCGAAAAGACCGATGAGTTGAAGTTAAATCGACATTGAGCCTCATGCTCATAATTCTTTATAGAGATATATCTATATGTTGGATACGGAAAATGTGGCTAAAAGTATGTATATATGTATGTAAGTAAGCAGCTGGAACCTCCTGGAGTAAAGTAATGATCGATGGGGCAAAATGGCCCACTTTTCACAAATTATCAAATTCAATAAAAATTTAGTCAAATCTAAATTCTGTAAAATTTCAAAGTCCCGGAAGTTAATCGATCATTCACCAGTTATAGATTGTGCTAAAATGTGGCTAAAAGTATGTATATATGTATGTAAGTAAGCAGCTGGGGCCTCCTGGAGCAAAGTAATGGTCGATGGGGCAAAATGGCCCACTTTTCACAAATTACCAAATTCAATAAAAATTTAGTCAAATCTAAATTCTGTAAAATTTCAAAGTCCCGGAAGTTGATCGATCATTCACCAGTTATAGATTGTATCTTTCATCCATCGTGCGAAAAGACCGATGAGTTGAAGTTAAATCGACATTGAGCCTCATGCTCATAATTCTTTATAGAGATATATCTATATGTTGGATACGGAAAATGTGGTTAAAAGTATGTATATATGTATGTAAGTAAGCAGCTGGGGCCTCCTGGACCAAAGTAATGGTCGATGGGGCAAAATGGCCCACTTTTCACAAATTACCAAATTCAATAAAAATTTTGTCAAATCTAGAATTCTGTAAAATTTCAAAGTCCCGGAAGTTGATCGATCATTCACCAGTTATAGATTGTGCTAAAATGTGGCTAAAAGTATGTATATATGTATGTAAGTAAGCAGCTGGGGCCTCCTGGACCAAAGTAATGGTCGATGGGGCAAAATGGCCCACTTTTCACAAATTACCAAATTCAATAAAATTTTAGTCAAATCTAGAATTCTGTAAAATTCCAAAGTCCCGGAAGTTGATCGATCATTCACCAGTTATAGATTGGAATAAAGTTATAGATTAAAATTACCTAAATTTCGGACTTTTCTAAAAGTGGTCCATATTGCCCCACTTCTCTGTATTTATGCATATCTATCTTACTCTTCCTGCCTCAGTCAACCCCCATTCCCCCTGCTCCTCCTCGTGTAACTACCAAGTCGATCAATCAATTCTACCAACTTTCCACCCCTTTCCATACTACCCCTTTTCCTTGAAAGCCTATACCAATGGTATTTCGTTATTACGCATTCCCAAGTCACTCACGAGATGTTGCTCACTTCCTGCTTTATTTCACGAGTGATTACGAATGAGAGAGAGAGAGAGAGAAAAAAAAATGGAAGAATTTTTATAAAATATGAAAAAGTTATTATTAAATATCTCATATTTAAATTATGAAAAAATTTACGTCGCTTATTTAAACGTTTTTTTTAATTTTTTTACTCTAATTCATTCGTCGTGAGAAACTCGAATTATTATCGTCGAGTGAAAAAGCAATTTTAAAAGCGAGAAAATGCACTTGAGGTTTTTTTTTTTTTCCTTATCTCCTGTCTAGCTCGGTGGTGCTCTTAATATTTTTCCAACTAACGACACACATACAGGGTTGAGGTGTTGGAGAGAAGTGGTAAAATTTTTCTGACCACACCAACGTGTACATTAGAGAGACGAGAATCTCCTCTCTCAGCTTGAGCTTTCTCAACGTTTTTCACATCTCTGCTCACCAAGAGCTTGCTCTACAGCTTTCGTATCCGCTCAGTCGTTTTCTTCGTCGTTTTAAAGTCGACCACTCTCAGGGGGCACTTTGGCAGAACACCCCGTGGTGAAACATCACCAACGAGGAATTAAAAAAAAACGCACGCACATATATATATATATACATATATATATACATATATATACATATACATATATATACATATATATATATACATATATATATAAATGATTATAAAAAATCTCGTGTAAAAGCACGACGATATATATATATATATATATATATATATATATATATATATATATATATATATATATATAGTGCCACAGTGACATTAGAAATTGTCAAGGAATGAGAGAAATGCCAATGGGAATTCTGTGTGCCATTTACAGCGGTGATGTAAAAGCCCAACCCATATCTTCATTCCATATCTCAGGGATATGGCTGTCTCTCTCGTTTTCCGCAGGGGGCGAAAGTCAATACCATTTTCTTCGATTCTACGTTCGTGGTGAATCACTCGAGAATCACACAAAAATACACACCCTGGCTTGGGGGATGGGGTGGATGAGAGGAACAAGATGAAAATAAAGAAAAAGGGATGAAGCTGGAAAAAGCTCTGAAGAAAGAAAGAGAGAGGGAGAGAGAGAGAGAGACAGAGAGAGACAGAGAGAGGGGGGGGGGAGAGGGAGAGAGAGAGAGAGAGAGAGACATGGCAGGGCCAATTGAAGGAAGGGATAAAAATTTCTGGAAAGGCAGATGAAAGAGACATCTTCCTTCGACACAATAAGGCTCCATCAGCTATGTAAATCGATTCGTTTCACTTCCGGTTGTTCCGCTCACCGACACTCTTCTTCACCGAATCTTTCAGAGTTTAATAAAAGTTTTGCCAGCAGGAAGTGTCTCTTCCTTCCTCGTCTATCTTGGCCTCGACATTTATTTTTTCGATGTATTTCATTCGTTGACTTTTTTATTCCGACTGCCCTAAAAATTGTGCAAGGGTGTGTCACCCTTAACAATCCCTCAGGAACATTTTATTAAAAAATTTTGAGCAAGGATAAATTACAGCAAGTTCAAGGCGTCTGTAGAGTCATTTCGTGGATATTTATATGGACGAAACTAGAGCCAGAGATTTTTTTAATTATATATTTAAAAAAAAAAAGAAAATTCATTTCCTTGAGGTCCTTAATTTTAAGTTGTCATCGCCGTTGAGGGGGTTCTGAGAATTGGGAGAGTGGAAGATCATATTATGTAGGTACATCCTGAAATTATTCGCGGCCTGGTAAATGCCATTCGGCTCATCATCATCATCATCATCGTCATCGTCGTCGTCGTCGTAAAAAAAAGAGGAAGAAATATGAGTGAAAGCTTAGAACGAGGCTCAACGACGAAGAAAAAAAAATGAGAAAGCAGCCATATACTTAATTTTCCCGAAAAGATTGAAATTCACGTACCTCTTGACATTTAAACAAAATTTATACCGTGGGTCGTTGAGAAAGACGAAAATACACGAGATATCATTCCAGCCCTCAATATTCGTACAAGAGGAAAAGTCTTTTTTTTATTACGATTCTTAATAAATAAAAATTTAAAAAAATAAAACAAATGTCAAATGAATTTTTAATGTCACTTGGAAAAATTTATTGTTATCACAAATAATTAAATTTGGTAAAATTGAAAATTCCAGCCTTCAATATTCGTACAAGAGGAAAAGTCAATTCTTTATTACGATTCTTAATAAAAAAAAAATAAAACAAATGTCAAATGAATCTTTAATGTCACTTGGAAAATTTTATTTTTATCAAAAATAATTAAATTTGGTAAAATTGAAAATTCCAGCCCTCAATATTCATACGAGACGAAAAGTCAATTTTTTATTACGATTCTTAATAAAAAAAATTTAAAAAAATTAAACAAATGTCAAATGAATTTTTAATGTCACTTGGAAAAATTTATTTTTATCAAAAATAATTAAATTTGGCAAAATTTAAAATTCCAGCCCTCAATATTCATATGAGACGAAAAGTCATTTTTTTATTACGATTCTTAATAAATAAAAATTAAAAAAAATAAAACAAATGTCAAATGAATTTTTAATGTCACTTGGAAAAATTTATTTTTATCAAAAATAATTAAATTTGGCAAAATTTAAAATTCCAGCCCTCAATATTCATATGAGACGAAAAGTCATTTTTTTATTACGATTCTTAATAAATAAAAATTTTAAAAAATAAAACAAATGTCAAATGAATTTTTAATGTCACTTGGAAAAATTTATTTTTATCAAAAATAATTAAATTTGGCAAAATTTAAAATTCCAGCCCGCAATATTCATACGAGACGACAAGTCAATTTTTTATTACAATTCTTGATAAAAATTACTTTTACTCGATTATTTCGTTATTCGATTATTTCGTTATTTTTAGCTCGCGAAAAAAAAAGTTAGCCAGCCGTTCGAGAAATCGTGCCAAATCGAAAAACTTGCAGATTCTGTGAGAAATATGAAGCTCAATTTGTGTATTTTCTTGCAGGCTCCCAAAACACTCAGAGGAAATAGGATGACTCCCTTATCAGTGCAGAAGAATTCACCTAGATCGAATTCACCCTAACGCTTTTTTTTTTTTTTTTGCTCCTTTCATGCATCGGCTGCATGGAAATTTAGTGCAAGCCAAGGTATACTTTGTGCATTTGATGCAATGCAAAGATTCAATGCTGAATCGCTTTTGGCATGCGATCGAATGCAGCTCGTGCCATCCGCAGATACGTTTGAATACTTTATTCCCTTTGGCATTGAACCCGTTTATACCATATCTCTAACACTGATATATACATAGATATATATAGTATATACACACATATATATGTATAACCGACCGACACACATCGAATGATATGGAACTTTGTTGCGATAAAATGTCAAAGTAGTTCGACCTTTACGCAAAATATCAAAGATTCGTTATTTCGAGATATTCGATCTTTTTCAATTTTTGTTTTTTTTTTTCTACAGAGGTCAGAAACTTGAGCCATTTTTATATTATTATTTTATTTCATTATTTTTTATCTCGGGAATAAATTATCGATAAATTATAAACGACATAATTAATAAATCAAAATTTATTTATTTATTATGAATTTACTAGTCTGTATAATGTTAATTTATAAAAAATTGTTTCAACACTTCTCATTAATGTATTAAACAATCACTCGATTAATGTTTATTGTACGAACGGTTAAACGACATATTGATCGATATAGCGGAGCTGGAAAAATTATTAATAAATTTAATTATAAAAGTTGTATCAAAGATTCGTTATTTCGAGATATTCGATCTTTTTCATTTTTGTTTTTCTTTTTTTCTACAGAGGTCAGAAACTTGAGCCATTTTGATTTCATTATTTTTTATCTCGGGAATAAATTATCGATAAATTAGAAACGACATAATTAATAAATCAAAATTTATTTATTTATTATGAATTTACTGGTCTACATAATTTAATTTATCCAACATTTTTTCAACACTTCTCATTAATGTATTAAACAATCACTCGATTAATGTTTATTGTACGAACGGTTAAACGACATATTGATCGATATAGCAAAGCTAGAAAAATTATTAATAAATTGAATTATAAAAGTTGTACGTTTCGAACGCAATATCGTACGAAACATTTGAGCGAAAATCGATAAAGCAAAGTTTGACAAAAGCCCCTTCGACCAATTATCCGTCGAGGCGAAGCCCTGTGTGCTAACTTTCCTCGGGGAAAGCTTGCAGCTGACGTGAAGGATGCGAAGAAAACATTGAATTGGCTGATATACTCGGTGGTCTATTAACGAAGTTTCATCAGAAAATTCTCCTGTTGCAATTTACCAAAGTGCACTTTCCCCTCGAAGCACGAGAACAAATTAGCCGATTTTTTTTTTGCTCGATCTTACTTGTTTTAATTACTAGATGGGAAAAAAAAAGCAATACCGAAAAGAGTTTACTCGAAGTTACAAGTGTCCAGATTGTGAAACTTTGTCTACTTTTATTCAGAAGGAAATATTTTATTCCAGGAAAAAAAATATATATATATATTATATTCATGAAAGTTTGTATTTAAATTGCCATTGGCAAGAACGAGTTTTTTTTTTGTTTCGTTTTTCTCCACCAATTATCGCTTTTTCCATACTTTTGTTCCCAGAATTCGAGGAAATTGGCTCTGAGATTGGGGGATGAAAAGCCGATGATGGCACAAAAATTGTTCCATTGTTCGAACTTCTCTCATTCGTTGTATTATTTCGTACCATAAATGGAAATATTTTTTTTCCAAAGCGACAAAAAAAGCACTAACGAGCTCATGATCAAATAGACTTTCTTGTACAATGAATGATCGACGAACCTGCCTTTTTCCTCTTATTCATTATTATTTTTTTAATTAATAGAGAGTCATAATTAATTGTCAGCCAAAGTCAATCATAAAAGGAGTAAATATTTCTTTAGATGTAAATGAACGTATTTATTCAATGGGTGAAAACTACGAAAAAAAACATTTTCTTGAGAGAGAATCGACATGAAATAATAATCATAAATTCAGACAGCTGAAAAATATCTGATAAAATTTTGAAAAATATTTTTTTCTCTTTTTTTTATGCCATTTATTGAGAGATCATTTTTTTTTTCGATGACATCGTGTACGTGATCTATTTTATCTGACGAGCTATCATTTTTCCGGCACAGTCATATGATGAAATGGCCAGGCATTAAAAAAAAAAAATGTAGACAAGTGGACACAAGTCGATGTGTCACACTGGTCAGCGAAGGGGAAGATTTTTTTTTTTTTTTTTTTTTCAAAGCGACAACCAGTAAATATTTTTTCCTCGATATTGCGTTCTCAATTTCGCCGTTCTCGGCACCGATAAATATCATTCCCTGCAAATATTGCCACGACCATGTTTTTTACGTGCGAGAGATATTCGAAATAATAATTACAATTCATTCCACAATAACAATGCAACGTAGCAAAACGCAATAACCGACAATATCACGCTCATTGATCTAAAAACAAGCAATACAGAAATCAAAACATGAAAAGAGAGAAATAGTACGAACATATTGCAGCCTGGAATGAAATTTCGATATAAAAATCGAAAAACAATTTTTATGGAGCTGCAACGAAACTTGTGGAATTTCGAGGTATTCTTCAAATTCTTCCTTCAATTATATCTTCCTACTCTGAAATATATTCCTATATTTTTTTCCTTGTTCTCGGACTATATGCAGTCGATTAACATTATTTGTCCAATGTCTGACTAAACATCGACCACATTCACTGTAATGATCAATAATATTACCAACGTCAATTTTCCGAACATTTAAAAATGATTGGCAAGCACATGAGAAAAGATTCACACATTTTTGGCAACTCCAATTATTCATTCAATTCTTCCTCCAATTACATCAGAATTTACTCCGCAATATATTCCTATTAGTTTTCCCCTTATACTCAGGTCATATGGGGTCAAACAGCATTATCTGCCCAATGTCTGACCAAACATTGACCATATTCACTGTGACAAGCAATAATATCACGAGCGTCAATTATTGGCAATCAACAAGGTCAAAAAATGAGTTTCATATCCGAACATTTGGAAATGATTGGCAAGCACATGAGAAAAGATTTGCACATTTGTGGCAACTCCAGTTATTCTTCAAATTCTTCCTCCAATTATATCAAAATTTACCCCGCAATATATTCCTATTAGTTTTCCCCTTATACTCAGGCCATATGGAGTCAAACAGCATTATCTGCCCAATGTCTGACCAAACATTGACCATATCTACTGTAACGATCAATAATTTCACTACCGTTAATTAGCGGCAATGAATAAAATTGTAAAATGAATTTGTCGAGAAACGATTTGCAAATTTCTTCTCAAATTTGTTTATATATGAGTCATGCTTCCAATTCTTCCTCGAATTATATCAATCTGTCTTAGAATATATTAGTTTTCCCCTTGTAGTCAAGCCATATGGAGTCAAACAGCATTATTTGTCCAATGTCTGACCAAGCATCGACCGTATCTACTGTAACGATCAATAATTTCACTACCGTTAATTAGCGGCAATGAATAAAATTGTAAAATGAATTTGTCGAGAAACGATTTGCAAATTTCTTCTCAAATTTGTTTATATATGAGTCATGCTTCCAATTCTTCCTCGAATTATATCAATCTGTCTTAGAATATATTAGTTTTCCCCTTGTAGTCAAGCCATATGGAGTCAAACAGCATTATTTGTCCAATGTCTGACCAAGCATCGACCGTATCTACTGTAACGATCAATAATTTCACTACCGTTAATTAGCGGCAATGAATAAAATTGTAAAATGAATTTGTCGAGAAACGATTTGCAAATTTCTTCTCAAATTTGTTTATATATGAGTCATGCTTCCAATTCTTCCTCGAATTATATCAATCTGTCTTAGAATATATTAGTTTTCCCCTTGTAGTCAAGCCATATGGAGTCAAACAGCATTATTTGTCCAATGTCTGACCAAGCATCGACCGTATCTACTGTAACGATCAATAATTTCACTACCGTTAATTAGCGGCAATGAATAAAATTGTAAAATGAATTTGTCGAGAAACGATTTGCAAATTTCTTCTCAAATTTGTTTATATATGAGTCATGCTTCCAATTCTTCCTCGAATTATATCAATCTGTCTTAGAATATATTAGTTTTCCCCTTGTAGTCAAGCCATATGGAGTCAGGCAGCATTATCTGCCCAATGTCTGACGAAACATCGACCATATCTACTGTCGCGAGCAATAATATCACCAGCGTCAATTAGCGGCAACGAATAAAATTTTAAAATGAATTTGTCGAGAAACGATTTGCAAATTTCTTCTCAAATTTGTTTATATATGAGTCATGCTTCCAATTCTTCCTCGAATTATATCAATCTGTCTTAGAATATATTAGTTTTCCCCTTGTAGTCAAGCCATATGGAGTCAAACAGCATTATCTGCCCAATGTCTGACCAAATATCGACCATATCTACTGTCGCGAGCAATAATATCACCAGCGTCAATTAACAGCAGTCGAGAGTTACGTGGCGATCTGCAATGCATTAACACACATACACAGCGTCCATGGTATTCGCCCTCTCGACTATTTCAACGGATCCAACCAGCATCGACCATTGGATGGTTTTCTCGTTATGTGCATCACACCCTGCGCATACGATAATCAGACAGACACACACAAACACACACACTCGATCTCCTCGATCCCACAAATGGTATTCACACATCAATGGTTCTTAGGAGCAAGGGAGGAGAATCGAGGATTGTTAACACATGGAAACCGAGCTATCGTGATCAGCCAGGCTGCATTCATCAGTTACATACACGAGCAACCATTAACTGTTATCGGAATCCCAAAGTTATCAATCATTGTTCAGCTTTACGCCCATATTGGTTAAATGCGATACTCGATCTACTCCTCCACCCCCTTCTCCTCGATACCCCCTCTTACACCATTTCACATTTCAACCCTCTCACAGGGGTGGTACAAGCTTGAACACTGACATGTGGATCACTTCGGTCATGATTACATACGCGTATGATTGCACAACTCCCTATAATTTGGGGTATGCTTTGTGCACCCCTCTGGTATGCGATAATACTCGTGTTCATGTATGCTGTTGATACACAACGAGGAACAGCCAGTTACGCTGGTATGTTGCGAGAGATACTTGATAATTGGCTCCATCATGTGTGCATGAAACTTCAGTGAGTTCATAATAGACCTTCAAACATGGGGAAGCTAATGATGCAATAAATTATCCCCCATCAAAGTGGAGTGACTCGTTGTTCGTTCCGTGACAAATGGCTGATGCAGGCCCTGCGGCTCGCGCAGCTTTTAATCTCCGCAAAGATCCTCTGTAATTGAGTACACGTTGACATTGCATACGACAAATAGTGGATCGGCCAATGTGTATGAATACCCACATGATGAAGTTGACCGCGTTACTACAAACGGAGTTGAAACAAATTTATTAACGCTAGTGATATTATTGCTCGTGACAGTAGATGTAGTCGATGTTTGGTCAGACACTGGACACATAATGCTCATTCATTCTGTATGATCTTAGTAGAAGGGAAAAACTGATAGGAATATAATTGACCACTAATTGGCGGTGGTTGGTGGGATTATTGATGGTGACAGTAGATCTAGTCGATGTTTGGTCAGACACTGGACACATAATGCTCATTCATTCTGTATGATCTTAGTAGAAGGGGAAAAGTGAAAGGAATGTAATTGACCACTAATTGGCGGTGGTTGGTGGGATTATTGATGGTGACAGTAGATCTAGTCGATGTTTGGTCAGACACTGGACACATAATGCTCATTCATTCTGTATGATCTTAGTAGAAGGGAAAAACTGATAGGAATATAATTGACCACTAATTGGCGGTGGTTGGTGGGATTATGACAGTAGATGTGGTCGATTTTTGGTCAGACATTAGAAGTTAATAATGGAATAAATTATCTCCCATGCAAGTGGAGTCAATCGTTGTTTGTTCCGTGACAAATGGCTGATGCAGGCCCTGCGGCTCGCGCAGCTTTTAATCTCCGCAAAGATTGCACCGCATGACGGATCCTCTGTAATTGAGTACACGTTGACATTGCATACGACAAATAGTGGATCGGCCAATATGTATGAATATCCACATGATGAAGTTGACCGCGTTACTACAAACGGAGTTGAAACAAATTTATTAACGCTAGTGATATTATTGCTCGTGACAGTAGATGTAGTCGATGTTTGGTCAGACACTGGACAAATAATGCTTATATGACAAATACTGGATCAGCAAAAATCAAGAATCTCTCAATGATAATGATAGGCAACAAGAGAGAGAGAGAGAGAGAGAGAGAGAGAGAAATTCCTTGATGTTATATGTGTATAAAAATCCACATGGAACATCCAAACGGAAGTGAAACGAATTTATTGACGCTAGTGATATTTTTGCTCGTTACAGTGGATGTGGTCGACGTTTGGTCAGACATTGTAAGGTAATGATGGAATAAATTATCTCCCATCAAAGTGGAGTGACTCATTGTTTCGACCACCCTCTCCGAGCCCTCTTACTGATGATAAGCAGCTGGATGCATTAATTACGCCAGATAAATTCGTGTCCATCAAGGAGAAAATTTACAGTGGAAAAATTTTTTAAGCAAATTTCGTTAATTCATCCGGAATGGATTCAGATCCGATTTTCTTCTCGTTTAAACGAACGAATGGAGTTTTTATTGAGAATGTCACATTTTCCTTTTTCAGCGTGGATGAATTTGCCCGTTTATACAAAGTTCGTTGCCCGACACGAGCATACTTATGAAATCTGAAAAACTAACTGAATCTCGTCCAAATGGAATAAAAAGAAAATTAAATTTTATATTTTCTTTTCGTCTCTTTCGTATAAATTCTCATTCCTACGCTCTCAACTCGGTAAATTCTCCGAAAAAATACTCGCAGTGACGCCTGATGGAATATTTAATAAAATCTTTAATATTCATCCCTCTCGAGAATGTGGGGATTTTTTTTTGTTGTTCTTGATGAAAAGCATCCAGAAACGTTTTGGGCAGGCTCTGCTACCAGATGATAATTTGCATAATGGAACAAAACATTAATAAAATATTGTTCAATCTTTCAACTTTCGTATGCACTATATGTGAACTTTGTCCTCTGCAATTATAATTCTATCAAATAGCAGAGATATCCGTAGATATACGAACGTTCGAGTTCTCATGCCAGACTATCCTCACTGCATAGAGAGAGAGAGAGAGAGAGAGAGAGCACATCAAAAGCTACTGCAATATTTGATGCAAGGGTTGATGGTAGTCTCGTTCCATGTATTATTCCATGCTTATATACGTCAAATGACAATATGGTAGGCTTTGATGAGAGCTTTCTCGACAGCCAACCCAAACATATCAGAGCTTCTATGATGATAACGTCGAGGCTAATTCCGTAACCCAGGAAATACATTCAGATAATACATGATGATGGCAATCGATCGATCACAGCATCCATTCATCCCTCCAATAGAGAATTCACAACTGCAAAGATTCAAAGAACCGAAACAGAAGGCTTGTCATCGGTTTTAGACGACGAAAGACTGCACAGGATAATCCACGTGTGTGACTGCATGGAGATTGCAAGAGTCGTCAATCGATAAGTCGTGACGACATCAAAGAGAAAATTAGCCCGGATTTCCGTTTCACATGCTACGATGACGGATAACAGAGTCAACAATAATGTCATTTGACAAATCGTATCGTAGAGAAATTTTTTCCAGCCCGATTGGATACGACTGCGAATGAAGGGATGAAGGGGTGGTTTTGCTTCGATTATCCTGCAACCCTCGTGGCTCATCCAATCGAGCTTCATTTTAAATCTTCACTTTGTTTGGAGTCGCGAATCACTCACATGCAATTTTTCACCCCTTAAGGGGTTTCCATACTACCATGAATTTTGGCTTGAAAATATCATGGAATTGTCAATAAAGTGGAGGTGATAATTGAATTTTAAAGAATTGATATTGAATTGAAATTTTAATAAATTGCTAACTAAATTCTTCTATTAATTTTACATCTCGTCTGCCCACTTATTTACTTGTTCTCCTTAATCTCAATGCACGTTGGAAAAAAATTGTTTCGAGCTTTTTTTTTTGCCAACCAAAGAAGGTTTTATGCTAAATTCGATCGCCTTATGATCGGCAGATGGGAAAACAGATTGTGATTTTGCGGGTTTGCTGATCGAGATGAGAAATAGACGAAATGGTCGATCGAAAAATTCCCATCGGAGATATTTGAATGGCAAAGGGATGAAAGTACTACTGCATGGATAGGGTTGAAATATCCCTTTGACTCGATAACTTTACGATCGACTAGATTCGTCACGTTGGGTTTCCCTTTCAAAGATTTACATCAGCAGGCTCTAGGGAGTCTATTCAGCATCTTTGCAGCTTCTCTGTGACAAGTTTTTTGCCACCGAAAGAGAGAAAGAAATAGAGAGAGAGAGAGAAAAAGAGAAATAGAGAGAGAGAGAGAGAGTCAGGATTTATCCTTTGATCGTGACTTTCCACAACCACATTTAGATATTGCCCTCCATTTTACACAAATTAACGAGCCTGTGTACGTGACCCTCGTCCCCATACAACTTAAGGCACGTTGGAAAATATGACCGGAAGTGGTTCTGTAAATTTTTAGACCGATGCATTTGAGGGAAAAACATTTGGAAATAAATATGATCGGACTGCTCTTACGAAGAAAAATAAATATGCTAATAGGACAACATTTTCTCAACGTTCTCTCAATAATTTTATGCTCAACGATCGTCGCGAGTAAAACGCTTTTGACCATTCATAAAATTATAAATCTCCAACGTTTCGACTTCAAGAGTCTCCGATAATTTTTTTTTTACGTTGATGGAAAAATCCATTGAATCGAAAATGGTATTTGATGAAAAAAATAAACTAGGCCCACCACGAATAAAGAGTAATTCGATAGGACCCAAAATCATTAAATCAATGAAAATCATGAGTGTAAATTATTTTTCTCCATCCAATCACTATTTCTTGCAGTAGAATTTGTTTTTTTCCTACTCTAAAATTCTTCATATTTCTCGATGTTGAATATGAGAGGAATTATTATTATTATTTCGTAACAGTACTGTAATATTTTTTCACGTTGAGGGAAAAATGGATTGAATGGAAAATGATATTTGATGAAAAAAATAAACTAGGCCCACCATGAATAAAGAGTAATTCGATAGGACCCAAAATCATTAAATCAATGAAAATCATGAGTGTAAATTATTTTTCTCCATCCAATCACTATTTCTTGCAGTAGATTTTTTTTTTTCCTACACTGAAATTCTTCATATTTCTCGATGTTGAATATGAGAGGAATTATTATTATTATTTCGTAACAGTACTGTAATATTTTTTAGTTAAAAGACGACACGATCCCCTTAAGAGCAGATTAAAGTGTCTGGGAGAGGATCAGCTGAGTTAATATTCATATTTAAAATAAATATAATGATAATAAATGGAAATGAGACTCGTGAGATTATTCTGAATGCATTTTAACGTTTTGGCAGGAATAAAAAAAATCTTTTCCACTTTGCTTTAGCGCGCTTGGCTCTCGATCGAGGCAAACAAAAAATCATGGACTATTTCAACTTATTCTTATCCAATTTAAATGGCATATTCTTGGATGCTCAAGAAAATCCCGAGCGAGACTTCGAGAATGGTAAAAAAAACTTTTGTAACTATTTATACGTGTCACCTCCTTCTGGAAGATCGAGAGAAAGAGAGAGAGAGAGATATTATTATTTTTTTTTTACCACGGTGAAAAAGAATGAGGTAAGTTTATTCATGCCACGTTCACATTTCTTTCACATTCTTATTTCTATATTCGTTTTATATATTCACCATATTTATTCTCATTTCTTTATTTATTTCTACGTCGAGCCAGAAACTTCAATCTTGCTTCTCACGTCTTCGGCTAGTAGAAATATATTGTGGTTAATAAGAATCGTCCAACAGAAACTTCATACATTTCATTCAAATAAATAAATAAATCTTTGACGACGCATATGTGTTAATTTAGTTAAACATAAAATCTTTTATTATATTTTATAAATTTATTGATATATATATCATATATGATTAAATTGATATAAAATTTATTGAATCAACTTATACATTTTTTACAATTTTCATTATATTTTATCATCGTGACGTTTAATTAATTATTAACAAAAATAAAAAATAAGAATCGTCCAACAGAAACTTCATACATTTCATTCAAATAAATAAATAGAACTTTGACGACGCATATGTGTTAATTTAGTTAAACATAAAATCTTTTATTATATTTTATAAATTTATTGATATATGATTAAATTGATATAAAATTAATTGAATCAACGTATACATTTTTTACAATTTTCATAATATTTTATCATCGTGAAATTTAATTAACTACCCCATGATCGTAATTGGCACTTTTTTCCTACCCTATTTTATATATGTACATGGGTGAAACATTTTCCCGATGGGTTGGTAGAAAATAACGAGCAATTGCAAATAATAAAATGAAGAAAAAAAGCTCATTGCTTTTTACAAGGGACACGAAAGAGTCTACATAGAGAATGAAAGAGACAGATAGAAAAACAGAGAGAGAAAGAGAGAGAGAGAGAGAGAGAGAGAGAGAAAAGGTCACGTGAGAAATGTAGCATGAAATTCGATGTGAAAAGCTGCAGCTTCGTATCGAAATTGCAAAGGTCAAAGTGTTACTCTGATTCAACTTTTTAACATTGAAATGTGTAACAGAAAGTATGGAGTAAATAAAACTTCGGAACGAGAGCGAGAAATCGAGCCTTTGACTCACGATTCAAGCCTGATGAAACGATATCGATAAACTGCGTACACGATGATTTTAAATTATTTATACGAGCTGTGAAAAATTAAAAGAACGCGAGTTCCATAAATGTAATTTAACATTTAAATGTAATTTAACATTTAAATGTAATTTAACATTTAAATGTAATTTAACATTTAAATGTAATTTAACATTTAAATGTAATTTAACATTTAAATGTAATTTAACATTTAAATGTAATTTAACATTTAAATGTAATTTAAATGGTACAAAGCCAAAATTTAAATGTTTGGCGATAATTTTCATACAGGCGTTTGTCGAGAGAACATATAAAAGGAGATAGGGAAAAGACCAAAGATAAATCATCGAGGAAAAATAGAATGGGAATTTTTCTCATTTTATTTAAACTTCTGTTTAATTATTTTTTTTCTTGTTTTATTTTATTTCAGGTGGTGAGAGCAGCAAGTCCAGTTCTTCTGCGAGTCATCGTTCTCGGAGCATTTTTCATTTATTGCACGGTGAGTAAATTAATTATATTATTTTATATAATTTGTAAAACAAAAAAAAAAAAATCTGTCTTTTTGCAGTTTTCGTGAATGAAACTTTAGATATAGTTTGAGAATTAGGCAGCAAATTAAGCTTGACTCGAATTTGTCGTGAATGAAAATCACCTTAACAGTGAAAATTACGCTCATTCGAGTCAACTAATGACCCTGATGACAATTATGCAGCGATTAAATTCTCTCGTTTGGCGAAAATGAGTTGGGCGAGTTTATCCTCGTTGTTGGCGATTACATGCTTGGCTCTTTAGCCCAGAATCTCGTTTTCCCTGCTTATAACGCCAATGGATTTTCCGCGCATACATATATATATATATTTCCTTGATTATATATATATATATATATATATATATATATATATATATATACCTGCACGCATTTACACGGCTCGTTAACCTCTCAGCCGGATCGTCGAGTCTAGTCCGATACTATCTAATTTTGTCACTTTTGATCTTCCTCTCTCTCTCGAGCTTTTCGACCAAATCGCTTTTCTTCCCAATGTAGTTTAAAGCTCGTCCAATAACGAACGAACAAGTCCTCATTCGTCACACTGTCATTAACTACCCCTAGGATCAATTTTTTTTCATTAAGTCTATTTATATCGATTAATTAACTAAGCAATTATTTTTTTTAGCGTTTTTTTCAATTCTTTTGAATTCTATTAAATTTTGCTGTTAAATTACGATAACGAACGAGCAAGTCCTCATTCGTCACACTGTCATTAACTACCCCTAGGATCAATTTTTTTTCATTAAGTCTATTTATATCGATTAATTAACTAAGCAATTATTTTTTTCAGCGTTTTTTTTAGTTTGTTTAAATTCTGTTAAATTTTGCTCTTTAATTTTTTTATTTATTATTTAATATAATTTGGCCTAAGCTCGAGCTTTTCGACGAAATCGCTTTTCTTCCCAATGTAGTTTAAAGCTCGTCCAATAACGAACGAGCAAGTCCTCATTCGTCACACTGTCATTAACTACCCCTAAGATCAATTTTTTTTCATTAAGTCTATTTATATCGATTAATTAACTAAGCAATTATTTTTTTCAGCGTTTTTTTTAGTTTGTTTAAATTCTGTTAAATTTTGCTCTTTAATTTTTTTATTTATTATTTAATATAATTTGGCCTAAGCTCGAGCTTTTCGACGAAATCGCTTTTCTTCCCAATGTAGTTTAAAGCTCGTCCAATAACGAACGAGCAAGTCCTCATTCGTCACACTGTCATTAACTACCCCTAAGATCAATTTTTTTTCATTAAGTCTATTTATATCGATTAATTAACTGAGCAATTATTTTTTTCAGCGTTTTTTTTAGTTTGTTTAAATTCTATTAAATTTTGCTGTTTAATTTTTTTATTTATTATTTAATATAATTTGGCCTAAGCTCGAGCTTTTCAAACAAAACGCTTTTCTTCCCAATGTAGTTTAAAGCTCGTAAAATAACGAACGAGCAAGTCCTCATTCGTCACACTGTCATTAACTTCCCCTAGGATCAATTTTTTTTCATTAAGTCTATTTATATCGATTAATTAACTGAGCAATTATTTTTTTCAGCGTTTTTTTTAGTTTGTTTAAATTCTATTAAATTTTGCTGTTTAATTTTTTTATTTATTATTTAATATAATTTGGCCTAAGCTCGAGCTTTTCAAACAAAACGCTTTTCTTCCCAATGTAGTTTAAAGCTCGTAAAATAACGAACGAGCAAGTCCTCATTCGTCACACTGTCATTAACTTCCCCTAGGATCAATTTTTTTTCATTAAGTCTATTTATATCGATTAATTAACTAAGCAATTATTTTTTTCAGCTTTTTTTTTAGTTTGTTTAAATTCTATTAAATTTTGCTGTTTAATTTTTTTATTTATTATTTAATATAATTTGGCCTAAGCTCGAGCTTTTCAAACAAAACGCTTTTCTTCCCAATGTAGTTTAAAGCTCGTAAAATAACGAACGAGCAAGTCCTCATTCGTCACACTGTCATTAACTTCCCCTAGGATCAAATTTTTTTCATTAAGTCTATTTATATCGATTAATTAACTGAGCAATTATTTTTTTCATCGTTTTTTTTATTTGTTTAAATTCTATTAAATTTTGCTGTTGAATTACGATAACGAACGAGCAAGTCCTCATTCGTCACATCGTCATTAACTACCCCTAGGATTAATTTTTTTTTTATCAAGTCTATTATAATTTTCATGGCAAAAAAAGAAATGGGAAAAAAAATGAATCGAGTCTTTGTCGTATTTCAGACAATCGTCATGTATCCAAGACCAAATGTGGTGACCTGCACTATACGCGTTTGGTTAAGGGAAATTGGATTTTCCCTCACTTACGGTGCTCTCATGCTTAAGACCTGGCGGTAAGTCAACGAGTTCAAAGTGCATATATTTTTTCGAGGTTTCGCTGATGTATATTTCAATTTTTTTTTTTTTTTTTTAATTTATTTGTAATGGAAAGCGTTTGAATATTTTTCTCTCTTCTTATGCACACTTTTATCGTTTATTATATAAAATACTTTTTATCCATATTGTATATTTTAAAAAGAACGAGTGAATTGAAGAGAAAAATGGTACAAATATAAATAAATATTTCGTGGTACAATTTTCCTGGCTTTTGATCCATCAGACAGAAATTTCTACTTTTTGCAAGCTTTTTGCAAGCTCTTGAAACCCTCTGGCACAATTTACCCTCTTATTTGCCTCTCACTCGACGGCTTCATTTTTTTTTTTAACTCAACAAAAAGAAACTTTTAAGGGTAAGAAAATAAAAATGATGTCAAAAATTTTTCCCCACGACTCAGTTTCACGATTTACCACAAAATATTTTCCTCAATCTGAATAAAATCGTGACGTAATAATTTCAATATTTTACACGCTAAAATGCGCACACTCATCGCAATTTATTTTTATAAAAAAAAAAAACAAAAAAAATCTACCATTGATTTTCCGTCTCGTTCTGAGAAGTGGAGGAGAATGACTGAATAATTTATGAAAATTTAAGAGAAAAATCACGAGTCCAGAGAGGAAAAAAAAAAACAAGGAGAAACGAATATACAGAATGTATATAACCGCGGAGAATATCAACTGTCTCTGTGTGTCTCATCGGTGGGGGATATAATAAGAGCAATGGGGCATGAGTACCGAGATAAAAGACGACCTAATAAATTTCAGAGTCTTTAAAGCTTCCTCGCCAGCAGTGCTTGTGGCATGAAACTATGCACATATATATATATATATATATATATATATATATATATATATATACGTATACATATATATATATGTGTATATATATGTATATATACGACAGGATATAAAACGAATGGCGTCGTGTGTTTTGTTGTCGACTCGCTTCGGCTGTCTCGTGCATGCCGAGAAAAAGCACCAGCAAATGGCCGAGAAAGGAGAACTACATCGTGAGGATAATTCCTGTTAAATCTAGCAGAGAATGTGGAAATTCTTGAGATTGAGATTCATAGCCAAAAAATTATGCTCTAATAATAGTTTCGATTGAGAAAAAAAAATTAAAAAAATTAAAAAACGTTCAATACATTGCCAAGAAAAATCATCCCTTAAGGTACCATAGTAGCCGAACAGGAAACAGTTCGAGAATTTTCCAGATTAATTTATATCTGTATAAATTATAAATGTTTCATCAGTAGCATAGGCTGGGCCCATGGGTTTCTGTTCAACCATTGGTACATTTGACTATATATATATTATATATATATTATATATATATATATTTATATATATTATATATTATATATATATTTTTATATATATTATATATATATATTTTCCATCAATGGTATAAACATGGGTCATTTGCCCATGGATTTCTGTTCGACCATTGGTACTGGTTGACTTAGTCATCGTATTTGGTCAATGGCTTCGAGACTTGGTCATTCCAATTCGATCTCGAATACCACAGGAAATAGAATCTCTGGTATTCTCTATGTGAATTAAATTGATGAACGAAGCAAACATCGATCGATGTGTGTGTGTGTCCTTTCTGCTGAGGTCTCTCCATGGTTTTGGACAGGCGATTTATATCTATATACATAGATTGGTCGAAGCAGACATTTGCCAATTGCGAAGGCCAAGTCATGAGAGATCCTTAAAGGAAAAGCCTCAAGATTCGTTGCCAGATTGCACAGTTCCCAACATCGACTAAAACCAATATCCTTCGATGAAAGCTCAGCTTTAAGGGGAACCACTTAGTTTCGCAATGGGCACTGGTAAACAGAGTCTTGCTACGTTTAACTCTTGGCCATGTGTGGAGAGCAATCTATAGGTCATACACTATTATCGTCTGCTACTCCATTATGTGTACATATATATATATGTGTATATATATATATATATATAAAATAAAATAAATGTGTATATATACATATATATGTGTATATGTATATATATATATATATATAATATATATGAGTGCTCGTGTCTGATATACATAAATGTATGAGGTTCGTAATTGTGACTTTTCATCCCTTAAATTTTCTACTTTCAAGGGAGGATAATTTAGGGTTGAAATGGCAAAGAATCGACTATGCTTACCCTTCTCGAAAATCTCCCTCATTCTCTGTTCTCTCTGCGTTTGGGAGCAAATTTCTTAAATTATATATATATATATAGCACGAACTGTATAAAATATAATTATTTTATTCGCCCGAGAGTAAAACTCGTTCGAGCTGTCGTACACACAAACTTTGAAGAGATTAATTTCAGCTGCGAACATAACCTTAATTAAGCTTCTCCTGCCGGAAGTAACTTTATCAATTCAGTATTTTCGACTCAAATATTTTTCTCAAAAATAAATTTTCATAATTGTTTTTTTTTTTTTTGCAAAATCAATGAAGATTTCATTTTCCAATGGGGTCAAATAGTCGAGCTGTTGTGGCTATTGCATTGATGCTAGTAAAATGAATAGAAAGAGGGAGAGAGAGAGAGAGAGAGAGAGAGAGAGAGAGAGAGAGAGAGAGAGAGAGAGAGAGAGAGAGAGAGAGAGAGAGAGAGAGAGAGAGCGATAAGGGATGAAAGGGATGAAAAGGAGAAGCTGGCAAACTTTCCATGCAACGAATAGAGTCCACTCGTACAAAATAGCACTACGAATGAAAGAAACGTCAACGACAGAAACCGCAGAAGCGTCATTAAGAGATAAAATGCGAGATGCTGGAAAAAGGAGGATCTTACGGTCCATTGGATCCTTAAATTTCCTCTTGCCTTGCAATGGCCACTATATGACACCACTCGCTCTCCCTCTCTCTCTTTTACACTCCCTTGGACGCTGAGGGATGAATCCTGTTTAGAAAAGAACTCGGAAAAGCCCAAACGAAAACGAGAGAAGAAAAAGAGTTGAGGTTGAGATAAAGCGAGGTATGGAAGGAGGATGAACTTTAAGTCGTTCACGTCTTGACAGAGATCGATGGCAACAGCGAAAGCTCCAATCGTTTTCCAGCAGACGCAGCAGAAACTATTAGATCCCTTTATATATATATATATATATATATATATATATATATATATATATATATATATATAATTTAAAATGGTGCAGAGTATATATATATATATGCTCTGCGCCATTTTAAATTGCACAGCAGACCGTTTTGCGGTGAAAACGGAGTCTTTTAAGATCTCCTCGTGACGATAACCAACGATCGGACGTCCGCACTTTGAGAACTTCCGTACGATAAAACGAGAGAAAGATTGAAAGTGCAATGAGACAGAGACAATAACTACACTGTCTAGCACTGCACCGATAAATATATAAATATTTATATCTTTGTGTATGAGAGAGAAAAATATTTATCACATTCTCAGTTACGTCCATCAACCCCTATTTTTGCACCGCACCAATAAATATATAAATATGTATACATATATTTATATCTTTGTGTAGGAGAGAGAAAAATATTTATCACATTCTCAGTTACGTCCATCAACCCCTATTTTTGCTCGGCACCAATAAATATATAAATATGTATACATATATTTATATCTTTGTGTATGAGAGAGAAAAATATTTATCACATTCTCAGTTACGTCCATCAACCCCTATTTTTGCTACCCCACGATGTGGGGTAATATTTATAACGATTATCGTAATATTTTATGATTTCAGGATATCCGTGATATTTCGCGTTAAATCGGCAAAGGCCGTCAAGATAACTGACATGAATCTTTTAAAGAGGCTGGGAATAATCGTCACGATATTTACGGTTTTTCTCGGCATCAGAACATTGGTTGCACCGCCAGTCGTGATCGTAGCAAGAACTGCCGACGACCTTAAAGCTTATCTGTGTCGAACTGATTGGTGGGATCACAGCTTCACGACGCGTAAGTCAAATTTATTTTATTTTTACTATACAAAAAAAATACGTCTAACGAATTTTCGAAAATTGCGAAATAAACCAAGGGAAAAGCATGTACGTTGTATATTTTTTTTTTCTTTTTATTTATTTCACGATTACAGCCAAAATGGAATGAAAAATTCTGCCATTCAACAAAATGGCACTGAAAATTTTCTTTTTCCACACGCATAGAATTTAAAAATCGAAAAAAAAAATTAAACGATAATAAAATTCTTGCATTTTTTTAAATTGTTATTGCCTCGATATCTCACGAGCTGTTAAATAACGATACGATATTTTCCAAGGAGGATATTTTTTAAATAAAAAGAAACGAAAATGTGCAATAAAGACACCAAAAAAAAAGCGAGATGGTTATGGCCGAATTTTATCGTGCGTTACGTGCTCAAATTTTATGACGTCACGTTAACGCGTGTATACCCAACTTATATATATATATATATATATATACGTCATATCGGTGTATGCAAAAATATTTGCAAAAATATTTGCAAAAATATTTGCAAAAATATTTGCAAAAATATTTGCAAAAATATTTGCAAAAATATTTGCAAAAATATATATATATATATATATATATATATATATATATATATACATTTCACATCCGAGTATTTATGTACGGAAATTATATCGCCAGTAGTGAATGATCGCATGGAACTGTGGATCGAGATATAGGTCGAGACTGATGTGAATTACACGAATGAGAGAGAGAGAGAGAGAGAGAGAGAGATGAGCAACAAGTGTTCGCCATGAAATCGCTCCCTGATTTTATCTGTTCCACTTTCGCGGCAACACACGAGTGAGTGTGGCGTATCCTCGTTTTACACACGAAAACAAAATGAAATGTGTTGGGAGAAAAAAAAAGACTCGATCTGTTGATAATTTACCGAACAATTTCTCATTCTCTTGGATTTGTTCCATTATTTTTTTCGTCATTCACCCTGATCAGTAGAATGCACACAATTTTTTAAGTAATTTTCATGTCACGCGTTCTTGAGTTATGAATTTTTGAAATTTTTAGTTTAAGTTTATTTGAATGAATATTATTAATTATAAATTATTATTAATTATATTATAATTTATCATCGACAAGAATTAGCGGGTTAAAATGAATATTTATAAATTTAATTTTTTACATTCGTATTGAAAAAATAACTACAGGGTGCCATTAAATCCCGAATGAGAAAAAAATGTAATCTTCACCCTCGTGTTGGTGATATTTCTTGTTGAAATATCGCACCTACTTCACAAAAATATTCTCGAGTTTATTTCAATGAATATTATTTATTATAAATTATTATTAATAATTATAATTATATTATGAATTATTATTAATAATTATAATTATATTATAAATTATTATCAACAAGAATTAGCGGGTTAAAATAAATATTTACAAATTTATTTTTTTACATTCGTATTGAAAGAATAACTACAGGGTGCCATTAAATCCCGAATGATAAAAAAATGTAATCTTCACCCTCGTGTTGGTGATATTTCTTGTTGAAATATCGCACCGAGTTCACAAAAATATTCTCGACCATTTTTTTTTTCTTTTTTTCTTTTTTTACATAACGAACGAGTGTATCAAGCAAGATTTCGGAGAACTTTTCATCATCGGATGAAATACGAGGAGCTCGTAAAAGTGAATAATTTAAGGGGCCCTCCTGTACATCCACTTTTATCGTTTCACGGTGCTGGAACGAAATAGAGTCGAGAGTAAAATCTGGCTAAAAATATGTCTCTCGTTGTTCGATCCTATTCAATGAAAAATCTTTTTTTACGATGAACTATAGTCACTATAGTATTACTATAGTATGTATAAAACACAACGATATAATCGATATGCATATATATATATATATCAAAATTTATCAAAATTTATCAATATATATATATATATGTATATAAAAAAAATTATTTCCGGTGTCCCATGTGCGGGAATATAAAAAATAGCAATAAAATATCAATGGCATATTTCAACCCCTCATATGCAATACGAAATAGGGGTATTATTCAAGACCCTCATATCGTTACAAATGCATATATCTGTTTGTATGCAACCAGCTAGATTGTTAGTCGAAAATTTATATGCATCGTTTGCCGAGTTATTACGCATATGTAAAGGAGAAATTATTCAACAATGCTCCATGCTACAAAATCTCCATTCCTGAAACCCGAATTTTTGAATTTTACAAATATTTTATGGATGGTGGTAAAGGTCAACAAAGGATAAAATAAAACCTTTCGTATCTATCACTTGAGTATTATAATTAAAAAAGAAAAAAAACTTGACTAGGAATAGCTGATTAATCAAATCGAAATAATAATTAAATCGTGCACAATCGTGTTGCCAAATGAAAAGATTTAATTCTTAATTTAGAATGTGTAATAATGGGAGAAAAGTCTCTTTTAATATAAAGTTATCTGAATTTTTAGACATTTGGATTTTAACCTTGTGCTTGCAAGAGGTCGAGAGAGAGAGAAAGAGAGAGAGGGTGGAGGAAAAATAAAAAGAACGAGACAATTTATCACACGGTGAAATCAGGCGCGAAACTCACTTTCGTCGAGTGTTGGGGGGGGGGGGGGTTGAAGAAGATTACAATTTACGTGCGATGGGAGGGGAAATTGTCTGATAAAAGTACCTTGTTGGGGTGCAGATGAAAGGACGGATTGAGAGAGGGTAGAAAGTAAGAGAGTAAGCAAATTCGCATGTCTCGTTGTAAAATTCCGATATTTCAATTGATGCGGAGAGAATGGAGCGAATGAGAGAATATTTGGGGCTAGGGTTAAATTGATAACTCACCGAAACGACAATTTTTTGATGGCTCAAAGAGATCTAAATTTATGTTGGCAATTAAAGAATAAAAATTGACAATGGATACACGTGTCTGAGAAAAAATTATCACGGGGTAGTTTATGACCCCTGAATATTACCCTCAATTAAATGATGATGTGAATTCGAAGCACGCAATATTATGTCACTGTCGCGATTGTGAGAATCTTCAATTAATACAAACGAATTTGATTACTTTTAAAACAATCTCATTATTCTCACAGTTTTATTTTCCGATTTTTTTTCACACAATAATTTTTACAATGTGACTCTTTTGTTCAAATTTATGGTGCCAAGAATATAAATAATATTTTCCCTCTTGAAATAATGAAGAAATAAAAATCACTTTTCCGTCTGACCAAAGGTTCACTTGTACTACTTGCGGCCAGACGAATTAGCTCGTTTTGCGAAGAGATCTAAATTTATGCTGGCAGTTCAAAAATAACAATTGACAATGGATACACGTGCCTGAGGAAAATTTATCAAGGGGCATCACTATCACGATTGCGAGAATCTTCAATTAATACAAACGAATTTGATTACTTTTAAAACAATCTCATTATTCTCACAGTTTTATTTTCCGATTTTTTTTCACACAATAATTTTTACAATGTGACTCTTTTGTTCAAATTTATGGTGCCAAGAATATAAATAATATTTTCCCTCTTTAAATAATGAAGAAATAAAAATCACTTTTCCGTCTGACCAAAGGTTCACTTGTACTACTTGCGGCCAGACGAATTAGCTCGTTTTACGAAGAGATCTAAATTTATGTTGGCAGTTAAAAAATAACAATTGACAATGGATACACGTGCCTGAGGAAAATTTATCAAGGGGCATCACTATCACGATTGCGAGAATCTTCAATTAATACAAACGAATTTGATTACTTTTAAAACAATTTAATTATTCTCACAGCATCGTTTTATTTTCCGATTTTTTTTCACACAATAATTTTTACAATGTGACTCTTTTGTTCAAATTTATAGTGCCAAGGATATAAATAATATTTTCCCTCTTGAAATAATATAGAAATCAAAATAACTTTTCCGTCTGACCAAACGCTTACTTGTACTACTGGAGACCAGCCGAATTAGCTCGTTTTACTCTTTCTACGTGTGTATATATATATGTATTTAATACTGGGAGATATGAGAGCATTTCATCCCTTGAAAAGAGTGCAGGAAGAACGTTTTATGGTAAATTCCTTCCAGCAAAGAATTTAAAATATATTCAGTCCAAGGCACGTCGAGGTTCACTGAACGCGATATCGCAGCTTAAAGTTCATACCAGAAATGGACCAAAGTCCATTCACTGTAGATGCCACTGAGAATGTGAGCTGCGGTTTAAGCGTTATGACGCTTTATCATTGGCTACCTATAGATAAAAATAATATGCATGACCTCGGAATAAAAATCCTGAATAAAACCACGTCGAGATTCTGCCCTTTATTCTCTAGCTTTGAATTTTTCTTCGTGGGCAATCGCCTCCGTCGTTTATACGCACGGATATCCGATGACACTTTCGCAATTTTTATTTTAATTTATTGGCCAGAAGAGCCGAACCTCAAGCATCCAAACGATTTAAAATGAATCCTTAAACGATTTAAAATTAATCCGATGCAAAAAAATCCAAAAAGATAAATCTTGAAATATTTCAAAAATCAAAATATAATATTCAATTTAATTTTTTTACTTATTCTCTCTCTCTCTGATTTCAGTGGAAGTTATGTTTCTCATATGGGGAATAAGACTCTGCATAGTCGTGCGAAAAGCTCCATCGGAATTCAACGAGAGTCGTTTCATCTCCATGGCGATATACAACGAATTTCTTCTGTCAGTTTTTCTCAACGTGTCCATGTAAGTTTCTTTCATATTCGACACAAATTTTTTTTTACATATATATAGAATATATTTATCGAATTTTTATATAAACCAAAAATCCTTAAGATCTCTTAAGGATTTTTATAATATTTAAATATTTATATATATAAGATGGGACGCTTAAACTATAAATATTTGATGAAAAGTGCCCAAACTTGTGACAAAGTTTAAGGGCATGAGTGCACATGATCTATCGGGAAAAGCTCCATAAAGTTTACCATCAACAGCTTAAAATTACGCATCTTATAATATTTTATGTATATAAATCTCCAAATGTACTCAATGTAGTTGCAGACCAACTTGAAATAAGAGGCTAACATCGGGAAATGCTTATTATACTTGAAACTTTCATACGTTAATTTAGTAGTCGGAGCTTTAAAATGTTCACTGTATACTTTAATTTTAAATATAAGTCCATATATATACATATATAGATATGTACATATATATATGTATATATATTTACATACACACATATATATATATGTGTGTATATATATTTACATACATATATATATAAATATATATGTATATACATATATCCGGATGGATGCATACATATACAACGATGGTCCGACCATTCTGACCGAGTAATTTTCGACAAAATAGCTGCTGCTAAATGTACGTTCACATTATAAGCTTCATCCCTGGGGTATAAGCCGGTGGAGTAGCCATAAGTGAAAGAGTTTTGCGTCGTTCAGACTTTTTCCCTCTCCCCCCGCCCCCCCCCCCCCCCCCCTCTCTCTCTCTCTCCCTCTCCTCTCCCTCTCTCTCTCTCTCTCTCTCTCTCTCTCTCTCTCTCTCTCTCTCTCTCTCTCTCTCTCTCTCTCTCTCTCTCTCTCTCTCTCTCTCTCTCTCTCTCTCTCTCTCTCTCTCTCTCTCTCTCTCTCTCTCTCTCTCTCTCTCTCTCTCTCTCTCTCTCTCTCTCTCTCTCTCTCTCTCTCTCCCTCTCGCTCACTGTGACCTTCTGTTGCTCGTTTTCCCTCTACTAAATTACACGCCGTGTTTATACACGATGGCAACATAGAAACGAGAGAGCTTTTCCACCTGGTGCATTCATAACGTGGGTACGAGTCCTGAATTTTCAGTGGGGAAAGTGCATTCTCAAGCCTTGAATGCATTCGAATTGTGAATTAATAATTTTCAGAGAGAAAGCCCGCAAGAGAGAGAGAGAGAGAGGGAGAGAGAGAGAGAGAGAGAGAAAGAGAGAGGGAGAGAGAGAGAGAGAGAATTTACAGCAGGATTTAATTTATGGATATGCCACTTACCAAGATTTGAGCAAACTGACGGAGTACGTAATTAATTGGTAGCTGAAAATGTGAATCAAAAAAAATTGTTCAATTCCGTCTGATTCATAGCCGAAAAATCTACTTGACCTAAATTTTTCATATTTTTATGGTCTCAACAGATTTTATTGCATAGTCCTGAAATCAAAATTCGAATGACATTGAATTACTGAATTATATTTTTGAATTAAAGAAGTGTGTAATTAATCAAATTAATTAACAAAATTGATTAATAACATTATTTCTGTATCTGCCATTTTTCCCTGGTATATTTTCATTCGGTCTCCTACACATCGTTTTAATAAATAATAATAATAATAATCAATTTAATAAACGCAATAACTTAATTAAATTAAATGAATAATTGAACTTATATTTGCAATTTTTTGTCGATTAATTCGGTTCTGTAGAGACTAATTTTAAACTATGAGTAAAGTCAGTTTCTTTTTTTTTAATTGTATTTCAGGTTATTTCTGCAGTCGCCGGCAAATCCGGATTTATTGTACATTATATTTTTCTGTCACACCCAACTCACGGTGACTCTTCTTCTCTGTCTCATATTTGGCAGCAAGGTGAGCAAATATTTCATCTCTGTTTTACTTTAAAAGTAAAAAAAAAAAAAAAAAACAACCCCTAAAAAAAAATAGTATTTCAAAGTATACTCAAAATGGACTATTGGAAAAATATGAGATAGAAAAATGAGTTCAAGAACATTCAACTTATTGGATTTTCCTCAGAAAAGAGAAAGAAAAAAAAAGAATTGGGTCAACTCTGGTTTTTTTTTGTACCAAGAATTTTTCTCCCTTCCATTTTTACATTGGCGAGGGAGGGGGAAAAAAATGAAATACATGCACGAAGAAAAGAATGATCAAAATAAACGAATGTCACGCAGGCATACGTCGTGTTTCGTGGCGGTGGAAAAGAGGACGCGGTTGGCAAGCTTCAGGGTACAACTGGCAAATTTATCAGTAAAACGTGCCGGACTCAAGGCACGAGTAACCAGACCAACTCAATTTCCCTGCAGCAAGGAAACTTCACCGAGGAAGCCGATGGAGTTACGGTAAGAAATGTCATTTTTTTTTACTTGTCCCTTTTTTTTTAATTTTCTTTACGTTTCTTCGTATGCCAAATCCCCACCGAAGAGGTGAAAAAAAAAATGATGACCAAGAAAAAAAACGTTCGAAAAATCCATCATGGACACTCGTGGGAACGAATGAATTTGGCACATTTTTAACATTTTTTTTTTCAACTCTTTATTTATTTTTTCATTTACTTTTTAATCTTTCCGTCATGAACAAATATAGTGCACTTTGTTAAGGGGGAAATTAAACCGTCTTATATTTTTCACCGTCTCACCCCTTTTATTGCCAAACGAAATATTTTCACGACAAAACCAATCGAGACGATTTTTTTTTCCTCGTTCTCGATATCCTATAAAATATTGCCGCGTAATATTAATTAAAATATATTAAAATAGTACGTCAATTTTTGCTTCATTTCCACCGAAAATCATCTGACCAAATTCTTTGAGTTTTCTTTTATTATTTAATTCAAAAATAATATAACACAACAAAAAATAATATTAATTATTCATATAAAAAATACATTTAAATATTTTTAATATTGACAGAGCAATTATAATATATTTCTGATATAAATTAAATTTTTATTTCACCTGGTAAGTAACTAAAGGCAACATTATTATTATTTTTTCAAAATATATTTTTGACTCATTTTTTTTTTAATTAAATTTCAACAAAGAAAAAGATTCGATAAATTTATAAAAGAGAGAAAATTTCGGTTTGCTGATTAATGTTCGCAGGAGGAATTTCGTCGTTTATATGCTCAGTTGGAGTTGCTAAAGGAGAAAAATATGCGTTTGGGTAATCGTCATTTAGTGACAAAAATTCAGGCTATGCAAGAAGCTGCATCACGTGCAGAGACTCAAGTATCGACGATACAAGCGATATCGTCAAGTTTAAGGCTCGCTGCAGAGGCCAATAATTCAGCTATCAAGGAGACGGAAGTATCATTAAAAAATGATGAAAAATCAATAGAAATTCATCATCATCATCATCATCATGAAAATCTTCAACGTGAGGATTCAATTACAACGATAAATAAAAGTGGAAAAAAAAAATTACTCGAGACAAAAAACGTGACAAATTTGACATTAAGAACGAGCAAACAATTAAACGAGCAGCAAAATAATACGAGTGAGAAATTAACAGATTCCTCGTTTGTCGAAGGTGCTGCAAGCTCTGGAGAAAAGGACGATAAGGAGATTTTTGAAAATAGGAAAAAGGACGATGAGAAAAAAGCTCAAGTGGTGCCAGAAAGCACAGAGACAGTTACTGTTTGTGGCATTCAAAATACAAAAAGTTCCTCAAGCACTGACAATGGCGGAGCTTCCGGTCTCGTTGAGACAACATCAACGAGAATAAAAGAATTGACCCCTGGAGCCTCAGTGGGTGCTCCAAGTGCCAAGGAAAGAGGTAAAAATAAATCTGGTCATGCTCGTACTCACGCGATTGTCATTAATTTGGATGATAATAGTCGATTTTCCGAGGAGGTCACAGTTTAAAGTCATTTATTTATTTATTTTTTTCAAAATTTTCCATTTATTCTCGAAAACTCGAGATTCCAAATTATTTATTGGCAATTCCGAAGACAGTTATAGTGAGAAAGGAAGAGATTTAGCGTGTTTAATTACGCCTAATTTGCCATCATAATCATGCTTAATTATATTTTTTAATATATCGATGGTCTAATAAACAAATAAAAATATTTGAGTTATGCTTGTATGTTTATAAAAATAAATTATGTACGCCATTTCAATTTTAGGCCATCGATATGTCCTCGAGGTAGTTGTCCCTGAGTGTATGATAAAACAACAAATGATTAATTTTTTTTTTTTTTTTAATTTTCCATTTATCCTTGAAAACTCGAGATTGCAAATTATTTATTGGCAATTCCGAAGACAGTTATAGTGAGAAAGGAAGAGATTTAGCGTGTTTAATTACGCCTAATTTGCCATCATAATCATGCTTAATTATATTTTTTAATATATCGATGGTCTAATAAACAAATAAAAATATTTGAGTTATGCTTGTATGTTTATAAAAATAAATTATGTACGCCATTTCAATTTTAGGCCATCGATATGTCCTCGAGGTAGATGTTCCTGAGTGTATTATAAAAATTGGATTTATCCACTGTAATATTATACATAAAAAATATATATATATATATATATATATATATATATATATATTTATACATTGGTCGCGAGGATAATCAGGATTCCTCGAATTTGGAATGGAAAAAAAAATTGAGACACAGTGATCATTTGTAATATATACTATAATAAATAATAATAATAAAATAAATAAAATATTACATGTGATAAGAAATTTTACTGGCTTGGTTCACGTGGGCCAGAATAACAATTTTCAAAAGCTTCAAAGCACTAATGAGCGCTAGCTAGTGTCCATTAACAAAAAATTTGGACAATTAAATTATCCAATTTTTGTTCTGAAAAAAAAAAAAGTATTTCAATCAACATGTCGACATCACAAAAACGCGATAATTTTGAGGAGGGAAAAAAAAATCAAGCAAGTCCAAAGTGAGAAAAAAAATTGTGTGAATTGCTGTACATATAAGTAAAAATTAATTTAGCTGCTAAGAAATGAAAAACGAACATTTTTTTTATTCAGTGACGATCTCAAAGTCTTGCTCATATATCTCTCTATATTATTATTATTTTTTTATTTTATTTTATTTTTATTATTATCACATACAAAAGGCTGAGGATTTTCTAGATAAATAGCCAGCAAAACGAATATTTAGAAAAAATAAATTCCGTGTCAAAAATGTCTGCGATTAAAATGGCAGAAACAACGATGACTCCAACGAGGTTGATTGTGACGAGTTTAATGGCGTCTTTGCGCAATATTTGCTCGATACCAGATTTACGTCACACCGAGCCACTGGCTAACTGGCACTGGCTAATAAATTTATATATACATATTTATATATATATATATATATATATATATATATATATATATAAATTTATTAGCCAGTGCCAGTATATATATATATAAATTTATTATACACATAAATGTCTGTAAGCGATCGTTGGATCTACTTTATTGTATAGTTGTGTAAATAAAACACTCGAATAGTTATATAAAAGATAAATCAGAATAATTAAACGATCGAGACAACATGAAAAGCAATGAATAGTGAAAAGAAAAAAAAAAGAAAAATTTATGTGTCTCGCAATTGTTGGCGAGAGTTTTGTAAATATATATTATAAGTAAATTATAAAATTACTACGAGATTCTTCAAAGTTTAAAATTTTTTCGTGTAAATATTAAATTAAATCACGTCTAAGAATAATTGGTAAGCAACAATTATATATATATATATATATATATTACGATATACATATATAAACAAATCTCTAAATACTCGTGTAATAATAATAATGAAAATTACGAATTGAACGAGTGAATTACATTCACGAAAATCTACATTTAATTCAGTTATGAAATTAATATAAATCGAGCAAAAAAAAAAATCATTTATTCAATCTACGCTGCAGAGTCGTGTAGAAAATGATTTTTTGGGCCCACGAGAGATTTAAGAGAAAAAAAAATTGTAGACAAGAGAGAGAGAGAGAGATACTTTGAAGTTTTCAATCTCGTACTCGATGTCACGTGTAAAATAAAATCATAGAAAAAAATATACGACAGATATATCAAAGATATATTCGAAATATATTCTCGATGTGGGAAAAGGATGAAAAAATCTATATTTAGCTGCAGAGACGTATATAAGAGTGCAAGAGAGAAATAAAAAATTTAACTTATTTTTTTTTCATTACTTGACGTCGAGACGCTGCCACGTGTCTTTATACATTCTTTATATATATATATACATACATATATATATATCTATATATAGTTTTCAATCTCGTACTCGATTTCACGTGTAAAATAAACTCATCGAAAAAAAAAAAAGTATACGACAGATATATCGAAGATATATCCGAAATATATTCTCGATGTGTGAAAACGATAAAAAATTCTGTATTTAGCTGCAGAGACATATATAAGAGTGTAAGAGTGCAAGAGAGAAATAAAAAATGGAACTTATTTTTTTTTTTTTATTACCTGACGTCGAGACGCTGCCACGTTTCTTTACATATCTTAATCTTTATATATCTTAATATATAACATGTCATGTGTGAATATTTTCGTATTATCATATCACTCTTGCAACAAAATTCCCCATTCCCTTATCTCAAAACAAAGAAAAAAAAAACAGTATCTCGTTTGTTTCGCGAGAGAAAAAAAAGAATCGAGAAGAAAATGGATAACGTAAGTAATCTCAATCAGGCGATCCGGAAAACAATTGATGGCGATTAAAAAATCACTATCGATTGGTTTCCGGATGGGCTGATTTCCGGTTCGACTGATTTCCGAATGGGCTGATTAAGATTACTTACGTTATCCGTTGAGATTACTACCATCCGGAAAACAATTGATAGTGATTAAAAAATCATCATTGATTGTTTTCCGGATGGATTAAGACCGAAGAATTTACAATCCAGAGTGGCGCGCTCTTTATACCCCCTCCCCTCTCTTCCCCGCTCGTTCTCCCTCTCCACTCCTTCCCTCTCTTTCCCGCTCGTTCTCCCACTCCACTCCTTCCCTCTCTTTCCCGCTCGTTCTCCCACTCCTCTCTTTCCCACTCTCTCTCTCTCCCCCACCACTTTTCATCTCGATACTATCGCTATGGTACAGCGAGATAGCTGCGCGGTTATTGGCGCTGGGAGTCGATGGTGGAGGGGGGAGTAGGAAGTGGCGGCGGGGAGGGGGATGCCTCGGGCTTATTGCTCATCCGACCGCGTCGTCATACGCTGTATATCTTCAGCCGCGTTTGGTCCGGATAAGCGAGCTCTCCGATAACAAACGACGTTAGCACATCCCAGTCTCCTCTCGTCCCTGAAAGTTTGTCTCGCTGCCACACGGATGACATGATCCTGTCCTCTCTCGTCAATGATAATTTCACATGCCCTTCGGGCATGCCATAATTTGAATTTTTACTCGTAAGTTAGACCGGAAATTAATTCAATAATCATTTGGAAATTTGGATCAAAGTTCGCTCTGAACTTAAAATTTCCGCCTAAAGCTCTTTTGACCTTGAAAAAAATCTCAAAATTTAAACTCTTAAATGTACAACGCGCAAATTTTTTGCTTTTACCATTCTGACAGAATTTATTTGTAACATTTCTGATTGAGTAATCGAATGATGGCAGAAATTATTAAAGACTCACTATCGTGTTCTTAAATACTAAATTAGTTAAATAAATTATAAAATCTTCTCAAGTATTTTTGTCCTCTTCGTCTTGCAATATGGCAGATTTTTTAACTCAACAATAAGTCTCTGGATAGAGTGATTGATTCGTTAAAAAAAAGTGTGATTATATTGTACGTGTTTTTGTATATTATTCCAATCGCCACAAAATTATTTTTCTACTTGCACAATTTGACGTTTGTCATTGCTAAAAAATTAACGAACGTTAAATATTTATTAATATTTATGTTTGTTTGAAAAAAATAAACTTTTTTTTTCTCTCTTCCCATTTCTCTCTCTCTTTCTCTGTATCTCTTTGTTCGTATGAAAATTAAAAATCGAGCTGCTCGGTGAATTTCAACACAGACCCTGACCGATCACTCGTTTTCCATTTTCCTCAATTATCCCGAATAGACTATTTAATCATCGATGAAAAACCAAAAAAAAAAAAAAAATACGTCCACACAGAACAATTTATGAAGAAAATAAAAAATTGTGGAATTGATAAAAAAATAAAAATATCAAATTCATATCATACCACAAGATCTGAGAGCGAATGTCTAATAATATTGTAACTGTAAATATTGAAGGAAAAAATAATAATAAAATAATGTTCAAATGCCTGATTGGTGTGTGTGGAAGAATTATTCATAAATCCTTTGGTATTCCCAATCCAATCCACTTTTACTCAATTAAAACACGAAAGAAAATTGGAGAAAATTTATTACGAGGGTGAAACAGCTGATTTTTTTATTTTCAAATTATATTTTCGTAAATTGAAGTCCACAAAGGGGATCCATTTATTAATATTTCCATGTGTGTGGGAAAGTCTCGTTGATTCTCTGTACAGCATACGAGGATTGAAAATTGACGAGATATGGATATCGCTTATCAAAAGAAATATTAAATTGGACCACTGCAATGCTGCCCTGATTGCAGGTGCATATTTGATTACACAGAGCTCGAAGCTTTTTTGCCAAACCCAAATATGCACCATCCATGTTAACATAGGCAGGAAGCCCTTGCAGGGGGTAAAAAAAAAAAAATTTGGAATCCTATATCGTTCCATTATCTTGCAGTGAATATTATAACAGATTTTTCTAAATTCGAGTCCTCATATTTGTGCAAAAAAAAAGAAAACATGCAAATTTTTCATTTTTTTTTTATTTTCACGTAAAATTATTGAGCTTTTGGCCAAAATAAGGGGTGATTCGTGCTCAGCGGGAAATTTCCGATCCCATGGGATCATAATTTGTCTCTTCCAGCCGGTTCTCGTACTAAATATACCCAAGCGCATAAATCGTTATTCTATTCACGTCTGTGCATTATTTCAATTGTATTATGAAGTTCTGCGAATTGGACCATCAAAAATCCTCATTAAAAGGATTATCGCTGTACATCCCGCAGAGATGAATATCACAATACTTGCAGTAATAATGCTACGATTATTATTACACATCAGTTGGTTAAGTATCTCAATATATATATAACTGGAGCATCAAATTTACAATGGTAAAACATTGCAGTATATATTGCTTCTTTGGATACTGATAAATAATTGTGTGAGACTTGTCCCACGAGCATAATAAATTTATTATTATTATTATTATTATTATTATTATTATTATTATAATAATAATAATAATAATAATTATTATTATTATTATTATTATTATTATTATTATTATAATAATAATAATAATTATTATTATTATTATTATTATTATTATTATTATTATTATTATTTATCCGGAAGTCTATGGTCCTCGGTGCGTTTGACCTATGAATCATTGACTGGAGTCACGTGTCCCTATTATTCACCACCCCTGTCAACATCACTCGATCATCCCCCCAATTCTTGTAGATCGTAATGGTGGCGATGACAGGGTTGAGATTTTTTTTTATTGCATCAAAAGGGACGCGATGGCGTCTCAGCGCCATGTAACTCGTGTATGCCCATTTTTTCCAGATTATATTTACTGCACTGCATGAGGTCAAGTTTTTTTTTTACGCCACTTTTGACCTCCACATTCTCAATTTTTCATCGTTTTATACCTTTTTTTTTTCGCCTTTTGCTCTAAAAGCAACTTGGACAGCCCGACGTATTTTAATTGGATCTCGTAAAGCGAGACTGGTGAGCTTTTTTAATCGTCATTTCTTGCAGTTTCTCGGGCACTCGTCCACTTTCATTAAAACTCCAGAGTGTATAAAAAAAAAAAAAGGGAACGAGGAAAATAAAAAAAATTTGTCAACCATCAACCACCCTATTATTCTGTTTTCCCAAGTATAAAGTCAACCGGACAGTTCTGAGGAGTCAGAACATCTGGTCAGTTTTTTTTTTCACTAATTTATGAGAATTAACTATTTAAAAAAATGGCGAAATTTACATTTGACCTCTTGACCTTAAGGACTTTTTACACAGATTTACACACTTGAGCAAAATGGTCCATATCACGAAAGATTTTGCTCATTGAAATGCGAAAATATTTTCAATAAATTTCATCCCTTTCATCCCTCACTGAGAGTGATTTTCGATCGTAAAGATTTTTTGAGCTTTTTTTTGTAAAAGCTTCCGGTTTATCGCTTAGTCAATATCCGTTCGTCGAAGCTATATCGAGATCTCCATTTCCATCATTTTTCACACAAAAAAATATTTACATAGGGAATCTTGATAGATTTAATCAAAATGTCAGATGCATAACGAGGGTGGTTTTTCTCCCCTCGGAGAACTTCGAGTACAGATGTAACAAAAAATGACATTGGAGAAAAAATGAGTGAGATCATATTTAAACCGTTTGGGTTTGGATTTTTTTTTTTTTCATATTTGTCAAACACACCAAACACGATTCATTGTACGGTTAGAACCGATGACGATCGGCCATTAATCAACAGTCAATGAAATCGAGCTGGAAACAGAAAAATTATGAAAATTCGTCCATCCCCCGACGACATTTTTTATTTATTTTTATTTTTATAAAAATTGGCGACAAAATATTCCCCGCGAACTATCTCTACGTTTCTATGTCAAAAACATGGAGGATCGTCACGAGAAAATAGCAAAAATGCAATTTTCACGATCGAGATATATTAAAAAAAAAAAAAAAAAATTAATACGTTTTTTTCCCAATCGATTTCACCCCCGATAGTTTCTATTTCCGTGATTGACAATGATACGAATTTCTTTTTTTCAATCTCGTTAATTTAAAAAATGGAAAAATTGTTTATCGAAATTTGCAATTCCTTCAAATGAAACTTCCGGTAAAAAAATTTAATTCCATTAAGCGAATGAGGTTCGTCGAGGACTAAAACTAAGTGGTCACGGAAGGTCATTGAAGGAAAAGCTAAAAAAAAAAATGTGTGCCATTTTACCTTTGAATATTCATTTGAAATATCGAGCTTTTAAGACCGATTAAAAAAAAATCTACATCGAATGAAGTCTGAAATTTGCGACTCTTTTTTCACTTGAGCTCTTTTTTAGCTCCCATGAAATATACACAAGAAATTGTGGGTTTCCAGAATATGAATAATATCGCGTGTTAATTGGAATATATAAAGAATAAAAAAAAAAATTAAGGACTCACATATGGCACTGCTGGAGAATAATATTATCGACCACCCACATTTTATCTTTCAATATTTATTCAAAATATCGAGCTTTAAAGTTTGCCCAATTTTTCGACATAAAATGAGGTCTGACATGTGGTCTCTTTTTTCACTTGAGCTCTTTTTTAGCTCCCATGAAAAATACACAAGATCTTGACTGCTTTAAAAATATGAATAATATCGCCTGTTAATTCGAATCGATAGAGGACATTTAAAAAAAATTAAGGACTCAAATATGGCACTGCTGTAGAAGAATATTATCGACCACCCACATTTTACCCACATTTTATCTTTCAATATTTATTCGAAATATCGAGCTTCAAAGTTTGCCCAATTTTTCGACATAAAATGAGGTCTGACATGTGGTCTCTTTTTTCACTTGAGCTCTTTTTTAGCTCCCATGAAAAATACACAAGATCTTGACTGCTTTAAAAATATGAATAATATCGCCTGTTAATTCGAATCGATAGAGGACATTTAAAAAAAATTAAGGACTCAAATATGGCACTGCTGTAGAAGAATATTATCGACCACCCACATTTTACCCACATTTTATCTTTCAATATTTATTCGAAATATCGAGCTTTAAAGTTTGCCCAATTTTTCGACATAAAATGAGGTCTGACATGTGGTCTCTTTTTTCACTTGAGATCTTTTTTAGCTCCCATGAAAAATACACAAGATCTTGAGTGTTTTAAAAATATGAATAATATCGCCTGTTCATTCATATCTTTAGAGAATATTTTAAAAAAATTAAGGGCTCGTGTAAGGCACTGCTGGGAAAGGATATAAATGAGAGCGGACATTCTACGTTTATTGACAGCTCGTTGATTCGAATCTATAGAGAATTTAAAAAAAAAAATTAAGGGTCGTATATGGAACTGCTGGAGAAGAATATTATTGACGACCCAAATTTCACCCACATTTTATCTTTCAATATTTATTCGAAATATCGAGCTTTAAAGTTTGCCCAATTTTTCGACATAAAATGAGGTCTGACATGTGGTCTCTTTTTTCACTTGAGCTCTTTTTTAGCTCCCATGAAAAATACACAACTTTAAGGATGAATTTCTCGAAATGAATCATCGAGTTATCCTCTCAGGAGGGCTTAAACTTGAGCCTGGCCTTTAAAAATACAATTTTAAAGGAGAACTAAGGGTGGATTTGTGCTCCAACGTGGTGAACCAAGAGATGATGGTCGAGAGATGCGGTTACGAGCTCTACATAGTCAAAAACTCACTCAAACAGAGTGCACAACTGCGAGAATAACGTTAAATCTCATTGTACTCAATTTGCCACAATTGAAAAGTTTACGAGCAACACTTTTCCATTAGGCGAAATCCTAATTAAATTCTTCGATAGTCGAAAAAGCTTTCAAAAACGTGTGTATTTTTTTTTTTTTTTTACATCACACAAGTAATTTCAACACACATAATCAGCCTAAATTGACGAAAAATATGATAAATAAATAAATAAATAAATAAATAAATAAATAAATAAATAAATAAATAAATAAATAAATAAATAAATAAATAAATAAATAAATAAATAAATAAATAAATAAATAAATAAATAAATAAATAAATAAATAAATAAATAAATAAATAAATAAATAAATAAATAAATAAATAAATAAATAAATAAATAAATAAATAAATAAATAAATAAATAAATAAATAAATAAATAAATAAATAAATAAATAAATAAATAAATAAATAAATAAATAAATAAATAAATAAATAAATAAATAAATAAATAAATAAATAAATAAATAAATAAATAAATAAATAAATAAATAAATAAATAAATAAATAAATAAATAAATAAATAAATAAATAAATAAATAAATAAATAAATAAATAAATAAATAAATAAATAAATAAATAAATAAATAAATAAATAAATAAATAAATAAATAAATAAATAAATAAATAAATAAATAAATAAATAAATAAATAAATAAATAAATAAATAAATAAATAAATAAATAAATAAATAAATAAATAAATAAATAAATAAATAAATAAATAAATAAATAAATAAATATATAAATAAATAATACACGTGCACAATGTGCACACGTATTATATCTTCTCAATATACGATCCTCGCATATAGTGAATTTAACGATGCACATGCTGGAAAGACACCGAGGAAAAAAGCGTTGTTACGTGCTTCCCTCAATTTTTTCCCTTCAACCCTCTGCGCGCTCGGAGCTTTATTCTCTATCGAGGAAGACTCACGTACTTTGATTCCACTCGGTCTATTGATTTTTAAGTCTAAGTACAGGTTTAAGCCTCTTCAACCTACATATACCCTGGACAGATTTTTCTCGCCCTCTCACTTGCACCCTTGAGCTTTTTACGTCGCGAGTATTAAGGCACTTTTTTTTTCCCACCTCTCACGAGCTTGACGAGCTTAATCATGCCTCAACTTCCTGACGAAACGCCTCAATTTTATAAATAAATTATTGAGATAATAAAAATAAATTTAAAAATCCCATAAAAAGGATTATAAAAATAATAATAATAATAAAACGCGTAAATCATGCAAATATGGCAAATATAAAATTAAAATTAAATTTCCGATCAGTTTAACTGTTTCAATCTGCTACGGTTTAAATGTTCACCCATATATGCCCAGATAATCAAATAAATAAATTTTCCGAGGGAGGGTTCGTAAAATTTTCGGATATTTATATCGGAATAACAAAATGTGATTTTTATCTTTTTAAAAGAATTGAAATTCCGTACAAATTCGTTGGCTAATTATCTAGCAGATTTTTCTCTGATACGTAAAATTTATCACGAGCACCTCCACCTGCATTCCTCCACATGCACCCATACGTGACGTATACTGGTGCTAAATTCTCCCTTCGTTGTGTCAAACACAGTGAATCGAGAATTATTTAATATTGAAGAATGTGATCGATCCAATTTTCAATTTTATTCCACAAATTTATTATCTGCTATCGTATCTACGAAATTCCAATTGTATTTCTCGAATACCATGAATTTTATCAATTTATCAACTTGTTGACCTCGCTGATAAATTTTCATTTTTCTTTATAACGAATTCAACCAGCGAATTTCTACGAATGCCAAATTAGACAGTATGGAATTATCACAATAAACATTCCATTATTGTTTAACTTAATAAATTATTGTGAGGAAATTATAACTTAATAAATTATTGTGAGGAAATTATAACTTAATAAATTATTGTAAGGACATTATAACTTGATAAATTATTGTGAGGAATTGCATGCTTTATTGTAAACGAGGAGAGCAAGGAAATATTTTTTTTTCGACGTTGCTTTCCCCCAATAAGTTGACGACTTTCAGATTTAAAAAAAACGACAAAAAGGAGCTTTTTATCATAAATAAATAGTTTTATTATTAATTGAGTCGATATCGTTATCTCGATTATCACAAAAGTACAATTAATTGCACATGATGTGAATTTTCAATAATAATTTGATTTGATTTTTTTTACAAGAAGGGGTTTCTACCCCTAAATAAATTTGTAAATAACTGGCACAACTGATAAATAGAAATTATATTAAAAATTTGATGCTTTATTGTAAACGAGGAGAGCAAGGAAATATTTTTTTTTCGACGTTGCTTTCCCCCAATAAGTTGACGACTTTCATATTTAAAAAAAACGACAAAAAGGAGCTTTTTATCATAAATAAATAGTTTTATTATTAATTGAGTCGATATCGTTATCTCGATTATCACAAAAGTACAATTAATTGCACATGATGTGAATTTTCAATAATAATTTGAATTTTTTTACAAGAAGGGGTTTCTACCCCTAAACAAATATGTAAATAATTGGCACAACTGATAAATAGAAATTATATTGAAAATGTGATGCTTTATTGTAAACGAGGAGAGCAAGGAAATTTTTTTTTTTCGACGTTGCTTTCCCCCAATAAGTTGACGACTTTCATATTTAAAAAAAACGACAAAAAGGAGCTTTTTATCATAAATAAATAGTTTTATTATTAATTGAGTCGATATCGTTATCTCGATTATCACAAAAGTACAATTAATTGCACATGATGTGAATTTTCAATAATAATTTGAATTTTTTTATAAGAAGGGGTTTCTACCCCTAAATAAATTTGTAAATAACTGGCACAACTGCTGAATAGAAATTATATTAAAAATTTGATGCTTCATTGTAAACGAGGAGATCGAGGATTACTGCGTGGAGCAATGTGAAACTGATTCCATTCATGTGCAATCACTCGAGAGGATTATTTATCTGCTAAATTGTCAAAACGTTGAGTGTCTGTAAGCTCTCTGTTTGGCTTTAATATTATATATACGTATATTTTAGCACGATCGAGGACAAACACACGAGGAATATTCGTTGAGAGAATTTCGATTCTATACTAACGCGATTTGCCTCCGGAGCTTTATCATCCGACCTCGGCCCATTCTTGTGTGGCAAGAATCGTTACTTCCAAAGGCAAAAGCCGTTTCCGGTTGAGCTGGAGATTTGAGACAAAATTCCACTCTCTAAAAGGAAAGCTCTTTCAAGTGGCAATTATAATATAATAATAATAATAATAATAATAATAATAGTAATAATAATAATAATAATAATAATAGAATTTGCATAGCAAAAAACTCGTCTTTTAACGAATGATGGATGTGTCCATATTGCACTTGATCCGATTAAATGCCATAAGTACATTTCTCTCTCTCTCTCCCTCTTCTTACAAAAATAATCTGATTATTTGATGCTCTTAGCCAAGAATTTATCATCAATGGATATACCTCGAGCTGAATTAAATAATTTCAGATTTTTCGAGTTGACGTTTCAATCGATAAAAAATTAAAAAAATGACAAAATTGTTATTGACAAATAATGAAAATTATGGTGAAAAAAAAAATGTGTCTATGGAGTAAAAAAAAAAGTTCAATGTTTGGAGTAAAAAAAAAAAAAGTTCAACGTATGAACCATCTGATAAATTCTTGGTATTTTTTTTTTTGTGACCTCGAACGTTATCCTTCCGATCGGAGTTCCGTTTCACGCCCCTGTGAGCACATCCCCCTATTCAGTTGAGGCAAAAGGATTAAAGCGTTGCACCGAGAGATCAGAAGGAGCATCAGTAAAAGCAGTTTGGATCCCATTTATTTTGTCGAGCGAACTTAAGCCTCTTTGGGCTTGACTAACCGATTTTGCGAGTCCGACACAGTCACAAGGTTCGAGTAAGCTTTTCATCCCCTTGTGTTTCTACTCCGCTCACCCTCCACCCTTCACCCCCACCCCCTCTCGCATCCCTTAATTTTTCCATTGACTATTCTGCTCCTTCTCCTACTATTTAAGAAAATCGCCTACAAGATTCGAATGGAAACTTTTAAATCCTCATAAGATTTCTTCGAATTCTGTGACCAAAAAAAATATCAGATTCGCTCTGACCTTTGACCGATAAAATATCAGATTCGCTCTGAGCTCGTTTATTCTCTTCCATTTGTATTTCTTGTAAATTTTATACTTTCAAAAATGACACAATTTATTTTCATTATAAATTATCTGACTCGCTCTGAACTTTGACCGATAAATCGGTCTGACCTTTGACCGATAAAATATCAGACTCCCTCTGAGCTTTAACGAATAAAAAATCTTCGCTCTGAGCTTTGACTGATAAAACATCAGACTCGCTCTGAGCTTTGACCGATAAAATATCAAGACTCGCTCTGAACTTTGACCGATAAATCGGTCTGACCTTTGACCGATAAAATATCAGACTCCCTCTGAGCTTTAACGAATGAAAAATCCTCGCTCTGAGCTTTGACTGATAAAATATCATACTCGCTCTGAGCTTTGACCGAAGAAATATCAGACTCGCTCTGACCTTTGACCGATAAAATATCAGACTCGCTCTGAGCTTTAACGAATAAAAAATCCTCGCTCTGAGCTTTGACTGATAAAATATCAGACTCGCTCTGAGCTTTGACCGATAAATCGGTCTGACCTTTGACCGATAAAATATCAGACTCGCTCTGAGCTTTAACGAATGAAAAATCCTCGCTCTGAGCTTTGACTGATAAAATATCAGACTCGCTCTGAGCTTTGACCGATAAAATATCAGACCCACTCTGACCTTTGACTGATAAATCGGTCTGACCTTTGACCGATAAAATATCAGACTCCCTCTGAGCTTTAACGAATAAAAAATCCTCGCTCTGAGCTTTGACTGATAAAATATCAGACTCGCTCTGAGCTTTGACCGATAAAATATCAGACCCACTCTGACCTTTGACTGATAAATCGGTCTGACCTTTGACCGATAAAATATCAGACTCCCTCTGAGCTTTAACGAATAAAAAGTCCTCGCTCTGAGCTTTGACTGATAAAATATCAGACTCGCTCTGAGCTTTAACGAATAAAAAATCCTCGCTCTGACCTTTGACCGATAAAATATCAGACTCGCTCTGAGCTTTAACGAATAAAAAATCCTCGCTCTGACCTTTGACCGATAAAATATCAGACTCGCTCTGAGCTTTAACGAATAAAAAATCCTCGCTCTGACCTTTGACCGATAAAATATCAGATTCATTCTGAGCTTTGACCGATAAAATATCAGACTAACTCTGAGCTTATTGATTTAATGAATAAAATATCAATCCCTCCCCTCCCCCCCACCACGACCAAAAAAAAAAAAAAAATCTTCCCACATCAATCAATTTTTCTTCAAGTTTCTCTTTTCTTTTATTATTTCCTTCCGGCCGGAAACGAGGTCACCGGCTTTGGCACGATCTCCCTTTCCACTCGATATGCTGTACGCGCCCCTCTTTAGTGCACTTGCGTTGCGTTGACGCAAAAGGGAAGAATCCGAGGGTTGAGAAAAACCATCGAGACGTGGGGGGAGAGAAAGAGAGAAAGAGAGAGAGAGAGAGAGAAAATTTGTGCTCTGATACGACGTAATATATATAGACGTAGGAATAAAGCCATCAGCCGATAGTAAAAGAACTTTAATTAAGGAAAGATCATGAGCATGAAATTAATTTTCACGCCGTGGTGCATATATATATATATATTGACGAGTATATATATCTATATATATACAATTCTTTTAATGCTCCACCCATAACTCTAATATATATATATATATATATATATATATATATATTGCATTAAGAGACGAGTAGGTAAAGGGTTGTGGATGGAGCAGTCAGTAAAAAAAAAAGAATAAAACTCGACTTATACAAACAAAAATAAAAAATGAATCAATGAAATTCTTGGCATCCAGAATGTCTTCGTTCGAGCAGGTGAAAGGGTAAAAAAAACGAGGAAGAGGAAAAAAAAAACTGCTCGTCGAAAAAGAAGGAAAACTCACAGATGAAACTTGACAAAGTGCTAATTAAAAAAAAATGGATTGAAATAATTGGCTTATTCACGTGGAAAAAAAAATTTTGCTAAAAAAAAAAAAATTTATTAATTTAAAACTTTCATTTTTACTTCAATGTTTTTTTTTTTTTTTTCTCATCTCACATCGGGCATTGCCGCTTGTATCTTTGACAAAAATTCTCTGAGAGCATTCTCGACATTTGGTCCCATTTGTTTGATCAGCCATTTTGCTGTACTCGGACAAACTATCACAACAGCAATTCCACTGATCGCCAAAGGGGCTAAAAGTGTCCAGATGATCTGTCGGAGTAAAAAAATAATTAAATATCTCAAATTTTCGACGCCATTTTTTTTTTGTTTTTTTTTTTATTGGGGAGAAAGAAAAATGTCATACATGTGATATCCAACACACTACCATCCAACCCAGCAAAACTGTTCCAGCGGTATTGAGGTAAGGAGTGTATTCAGGTCGAATTACAGAATAGACCCAGGGAATTTTTTCCCCAAGATCTGACAAAATAATTTCCATCTGCCGTACCAAATGTCAAAGAGAATTATAAAAAATCCATAAAATATCGTTTGGTCGTTAGACTTTTTCAGTCGAGTACGAAAAATAAATAATCAATAAGATATTACTTACGTCCATTTCTGTGGTCCGAGAGAATATGAGGAAGAAATTTTCTTCCTCCACGAAATAATTTTTTAATTTTTCAGTACATCGGTGACAAAAAATTTTCACATGGCGTTGTTTGCCTTCCAAGTGTATTTTGACTTTTATCAATTTGGAAGAGCCAACTTCATGCTTGAAAGATTTTTTTTTTCTTCCTCCACGAAATAATTTTTTTATTTTTCTTCCTCCACGAAATAATTTTTTAATTTTTCAGTCCATCGGTGACAAAAAATTTTCACATGGCGTTGTTTGCCTTCCAAGTGTATTTTGACTTTTATCAATTTGGAAGAGCCAACTTCATGCTTGAAAGATTTTTTTTTTCTTCCTCCACGAAATAATTTTTTTATTTTTCTTCCTCCACGAAATAATTTTTTAATTTTTCAGTCCATCGGTGACAAAAAATTTTCACATGGCGTTGTTTGCCTTCCAAGTGTATTTTGACTTTTATCGACTTGGAAGAGCCAACTTCATGCTTGAATGATTTTTTTTTTCTTCCTCCACGAAATAATTTTTTAATTTTTCTTCCTCCACGAAATAATTTTTTAATTTTTCAGTCCATCGGTGACAAAAAATTTTCACATGGCGTTGTTTGCCTTCCAAGTGTATTTTGACTTTTATCGACTTGGAAGAGCCAACTTCATGCTTCAATGATTTTTTTTTTGTCCACGAAATAATTTTTTAATTTTTCAGTCCATCGGTGACAAAAAAATTCACATGTCGTTGTTTGCCTTCCAAGTGTATTTTGACTTTTATCGACTTGGAAGAGCCAACTTCATGCTTGAATGATTTTTTTTTTGTCCACGAAATAATTTTTTAATTTTTCAGTCCATCGGTGACAAAAAAATTTCACAGGTCGTTGTTTGCCTTCCAAGTGTATTTTGACTTTTATCGACTTGGAAGAGTCAACTTCACCATCGTTTGAAAAAACTATCGAACAATTTGTCAAATTTTTTTTTCCAGGCTCTCTTGCATTCAAGCAAGAGAAAAACGATTTTTACTCAAGAACGTGCTCGAGAAAATCAGATTTATTTTGCAGGGGTTGCGATTTCTAACTTTTTCGATATATTGCCCGATTACTCGGAGCTTTCAAGAAAATCGTCCAGAGCATTCGTCTCTTTTTGTTGCATCAATGCAATTATTCTATATGTCGAATATATATATATATATATATATATATATATATATATATATATAATAAAAAAAATATATAGAATACAGAAGAAAAGTATATATATATATATCACGAAAATCCTCCAGAGGATTCGCCTCTTTTTGTTGCATCAATGCAATTATTATTATTATTATTATTATATATATATATATATATATATAATTTTCTTTTTCTACAAATAAAACCAACATGGATACACACATACGAGGCACATGTATCGAACTCAATTATCCCTCCAACCCATCAGCAACAACATCAGATGTTTTCATTCTTCGCCAAGCTCGGAATTACGTAGCACAGCCAAGCCAGCGAGTATATATAGAGATTTGAGGAAAAAGAAATTGGTTTCATTCGTTGCAATCGCGATTGAGTAAAAATTCTTTCCTAAAAAAAAGAAAAAAAAAAGCTCACGAAAATACCATCAGCGCTGACTCAGCCAATAATTTTTTTTTTTTCATTTTTTATAAACGAAAAACCATCGTGATGTAAAAAAATTGATAAAAATTTCAACTTTTTATATATTTAAAAAAAAAAAAATTTATCGTCGAATATCAAAAGCTTCATATTAAAAAATCTCAAACTTTTGTTCTGTTAGTTTTGCTTTGTGTAATCTCGTACAAGTACTGTACCAAATTTTCACGAACTATAGCTCGTTAATTCCCACAAAACTTTTATTTTGTGCAGCCTCGTTTGGGCGTTATATATCCCTCTGAAGAGTTATGTATATATATATATATATATATATATATATATATATATATATAACATGCCTTTGAAGAGTTATATATATATATACATGCCTTTGAGGAGTTATATATATATATATATATATATATATATATATATATATATATATATACAGGCCCCTGAGGAGTTATATATATATTTATATAACAAGCCTCTGAGGAGGTATGAAATATATATATATAGAAAACACCCCAGAGGAACATTCTGCTCCTCGAGTTTCGTTAAATACCTGGCCAAGTGCCAATAACTTTTGGTGGAAAAACAAAAAAGTTTGTTTTTTTTTTTTATCCACCAGCTCGTAATGTGGAAATGATATGCACGAGGCAGCTGGAATGAGATGAAACTGACAGATTGTTCGGAAATTTTTGTCGTTAGAGTTAAAATTTTCCCTCGTGTAATCGTAAACATTTATTTAGTCTTTTTGTTGGCATGCCAGCAAAGCTCTGGAACAATTTTCTCATCCGGAAATGGCGGCTTCCAGCCACAGTAATATTTTCACTCTTGATAACAATAATAATAATAATAATAAATTATTCGAATATTCGTATAAACTGCTTGGACAATCATCAAAAAGTTCTTCTGGAATTTCCGGTCACGATTTTTTTCCTTCAATTAATATAATTTTAGCTGAATCGAGCTCGAAATAAAATTGTTGTCAATTAGATACTGAATAATTTTTTTTTTTCATTTGAATTTTAATTTTTTCATTTGAATTTTAATTTTTTCATTTGAATTTTAATTTTTTCATTTGAATTTTCATTTTTTTGTTTGAATTTTCATTTTTTCATTTGAATTTTCATTTTTTCGTTTGAATATTTATTTATTAATTTGTATTTTTATTTTTTCATTTGAATATTTATTTATTCATTTGAATTTTTATTTTTTCAATTAAAATCTATTTTATCCCTCGGAGGATCCATTTAAATAATCGATGATGTTGATTTGTTCAAGAAAAATTTAACAAATTTACGAATCTGTTTCTTCAATTGACGTAATTTTGGCTAAATCGAGCTCAAGATAAAATTGTTGTCAATTAGATACTGAATAATTTTTATTTTTGTTCATTTGAATTTTTATTTTTTCATTTGAATTTTTTTTTTTTTTCAATTAAAATCCATTTTCTCCTTCGGAGGATCCATTTAAATAAGCAGTGATATTGATTAGTTAAAGAGAAATTTAATAAATTTACGAATTTGTTCCTTAAATCGACCTAATTTTGGCCGAATAAAGAAAATTCAAAACTGAATAAATATAATATAAATATTTTTTTTTTTTTCATTTAAAATCCACTTTCGCCCTCGGAGGATCCATGTAAGTACTCGTTGATGTGGATTCGCCAGAAATTCCGAGACCCTTGTCAAAATTGGCCCTCGGAGAATCCATGTAAATAGTCGATGATGTCGATTCGTCAGAAGTTCCGAGACTCTCGTCAAAATTCGCGATTTTTGATGTCTCTAAATTTTTTTTTTTTTCAAATTTATAAATACTAAACGGCAAATTTAATAAATAATATTAAAATCATCGATAAAAACGAAATTAAGTTAACGCATCATATGAGTTAAAATTAAATTTAAAATTGTCGTAAGTTGACGAAAGAATAAAATAAAAATAATGATATTTATTTTAAGAACAAAAAAAGTCTCCTAATTTTAAGATAAAAGTGGGATAAATAATGCAATTAAATTACCGAGAGATTCAGGATTCACGACAGATCTCGAGGAAGGTGTTCGAGATTTTTCTGTGACGTCATAATTTTTCGATGTTTCTTGCCCCGTTTGTACATTTTTACTATCGTCAACCATTTCTGAAATTTTTCTTCTTTTGTCTTGAGCAATATTTTTGAGATTTTCCATCCCTTGAGTACCCCATGAAGACAATTTTTTTCCAATTTCATACTCATAATTACTTGACGCGTAAGGAACTCGTACTGGGGTTGTACCGATCATTAAATCATTTTTAGATCTGTCCAAGTCATTAATGTCAAACTGACGGATCGAGCACATCGCAATCAGAACACTGGATATCCGTTGAAGGCTCAAAATTATCCAAGACTGTGCCCAAGAACCATAAGTTCAAAGTTAACTGGGCAAGGGTTCAAAGACCCTGCCCCTGATCACTGTATTATATTTCTCGTATTAAATTCATACATTTAAATATTTTTAATTTAATCTTTGAAAAAAAAACGTAATTAAATGTAAGAATTATCGAAAACTGTGCCCAAGAACTATAAAAGTTTAAAGTTCAAAATTATTAAATTCATAGATTTAAATATTTATAATTTAATCTTTTATTTAATTTTCTTTTTTTTTTTCAAATTTAATTAGAGCCTTAGCCCGAAAAAAAAACGTAATTGAATGTAAGAATTATCCAAAACTGTGCCCAAGAACTATAAAAGTTCAAAGTTCAAAATTATTAAATTCATACATTTAAATATTTTAAATTTAATCTTTGATTTAATTTTCTTTTTTTTCAAATTTAATCAGAGCTTCAGCCCCCCAAAAAAAAAACGTAATTAAATGTAAGAATTATCCAAAACTGTGCCCAAGAACTATAAAAGTTGAAAGTTCAAAATTATTAAATTCATACATTTAAATATTTTTAATTTAATCTTTGATTTAATTTTCTTTTTTTTTTCAAATTTAATTTGAGATTTAATTTAATTAAGAGTCGTCCATAAATATGTCCAAGAACTATAAAAGTTCAAAGTTCAAAATTATTAAATTCATACATTTAAATGATTTTAATCTTTGATTCAGCCAAAAAAAAAAAAGAAAAAAAACTTAAACTACTCTAGCTCATTACTAGCTCATTACGAATTAAATGTTTACTGGAGATCGTTTTACTAGAAAAGTCCAATTTGAACATTTCATGTGGTATTTACCTTCTCGTTGGATGCACTAAAAGCGAAACCGGCAAGGGAGGGAGGGGGGGAGAGAGAGAGAGAGAGAGAGAGAGAGAAATTTTCTGAAGCGAATACACATGTTCGCGTTTGCTCTCGAAATTAGCACGGTACAATTTCCCTCACTGATACAAAATTGAACCAGATGGTGACCTCTTTATCAAAGGGGAAACATAGTCGCCCCAAGTTTTTTACGCCCCTTTACGCTATACGTAGCGTAAAATCAAATGCTCAAAACGTCCACTATTATTATTGTTATTATTATTATTATTATTATTAATATTATTATTATTATTATTATTATTATTATTATTATTATTATTATTATTATTATTATTATTATTATTATTATTATTATTATTATTATTATGTGCTTTTTTGTACTTACTAAAATCAATTTAAGGCTCCCACGTAGCATTAATAATACAGTAGGTTGAATAATCGTGAATATGAGCTCCATCAGTCTCGAGAGTGCAGCAAGACTCACGAGTATTCCAGTAATGGTCAAAAGTAGCAAAACTTGCAGACCCCCGCATAGAATCTGTAATTAATTATGAACAATATATATATATATATATATATATATATATATATATATATATATACATACATATATATATATACATATAGATATATATATAGATATGTATGTATGTATATATATATGTATGTATATATATATATATATATATATATATATATATATACATACATATATATATATATACATATAGATATATATATAGATATGTATGTATGTATATATATATGTATGTATATATATATATATATATATATATATATATATATATATATATATATATATATGTATATATATATATATATATATAGATGGTATTTTCATCGTTTCTTGTGGGCTACGAACTTATGTACTACGTTAGAACAACAGAAGTAGTGGAAAATTAAATCATTCTACTCGCAAAGTTTAGTGGGAAGAACTTGCATGCATGCATGGATCATGCATGCCATCCTCGAGTTTAGTTAGAATGGCGTGAATTGCTCAAAACAAAATTTACCCCCATGTAACGAACTGTTAAAACTTACACATATAAATGCCATTCTGAATTAACCAAATTGGTCACTTTGAATAAAAATTTCGATGTCTCGATGATTAAAAAAATTATTTCACTTCCATTTTCTTTAATTTTTAAAAATTATTTTTTCATATATTTTTCAACGTCATTTCAAGTTTATAAATTGCCATTTTTAAACGCGAATTTTCCATCTATCCGAGTCTAAAATTTAACGTGACATAGCAAGATTGTCAGCTTGATAAAAAAAAAAAAAACGAAATTATAATCGAGAGGGAAGAATAAAAATAAATGAATATCATATTCCGTTTTGATTATATATATATATATATATATCGATTGAATTATGGGAAATTTTTCATAAGCGAATTAAGAAAGAAATATTGAAAATGAGGAATAAAAATTAATCCATAAATTATTCAATTAACTTTCTTTCCCTTATTTCTTTTAAATTTGTGCGAGAATTCAAATTTTGCATTTCAGCGCCATCTAGCGGAGAGAAAAACAAGCCCGTGTGGAAAAACTTTGCCGGTCAAATAGGAATCTTGTTTCTCTTGTGTAGTCACTGAAGTTCTCGTTGTTATCCTTTTTTTTTACACAGCGCCCTCTACCATAACGCACAAATTCCAAAAAAAACAATAACTGACTCTTTTTTAGTCATGTTTTGATCTTTTATCTCAATGTTATTGCGCGTCAACGATGTATTCATTTTTCAAACGTACATGTTTTGAATTTTCCAATTCATACAAAATTCGATTACTCGCGCAAAGTTTGTGAACTCGATAAAAATTTTAGTAAATTTTCGCTGGTGTATGCCGGGAAGGGCTGTTTAGGCCCGTAAGGTAAATTTTCGTTATTATACGAAATTAACGATCTTCCGTATTAAAACATAACCTCAAATTTCTTAAGAAAGAAATTTATCAACAATGACTCTCACCCCTATTTATTGAATAAACAACCCTTACCTTTTTCTCTCATTAATCACAATTGATGGATAATAAATTTCATCCAATATTTTTTTCTCCAATTGTTTTATCGACTCGTTTTTTCTTTCTTGATTTTTTTTTTTTACAGGAAAAACTCGCATGAAACATAACCTCGATCAAAAAATCATGATCACTTTGCGAGGAAAATTGAAAAAGGACGGCGAAGTTTCAAACTCAAAGAGCAGCAAAGATTTTAATAAAAGAGCTTCTGTCAGAGATAAACTTCTCGTTAAAGAGGTATTTTCTGCCGTTTTTTTCCCCCTCCCCTTCCACCCTATCTCGAACACGCACGCACATAACCTCAAAATTTTTTCTTCCATCTGCGAACCTTATTATTATTATTATTTTAATGTTTTTTTTTTGCACCGAATTTTTTGCAGGTTCAGGAAATGGAACAAACTCTGCCAGCAACTTGTCAAATAACTTTTGATGATCCTCATCGATTGCACGATTTTAATCTAATGATCGTTCCTGAGGAGGGTTATTGGGCAAATGGACGCTTCTTCTTCCACATATATATATCCGAGGAATACAATATGACGGTAATTGGACATTTATTATAATTACACTATTAACCCTCCGCCGGCAACCTATGACCTCTATCGTCATGGCTGACTTTGGCACTTCTTGGTATCCCCCGTACCCTAAAAATTTTTTTTTAAAATAAAAACTGCTAGAATATTAAAATGAGGCCCAAAACTGATTGCCTGCATTTTTTGGGAATTTTTGGAGACTCCTAAGTGGGTTAAAAATAGCCGATGACGATATCGTCATAGCTGACTTTGGCACTTCTTGGTATCCCCCGTGCCCCTAAAAATATTTTTTTGAATGAAAACTGCTAGAATATTAAAATGAGGCCCAAAACTGATTGCCTGAATTTTTTGGGAATTTTTGGAGACCCCTAAGTGGGTTAAAAATAGCCGATGACGATATCGTCATAGCTGACTTTGGCACTTCTTGGTATCCCCCGTGCCCCTAAAAATATTTTTTTGAATGAAAACTGCTAGAATATTAAAATGAGGCCCAAAACTGATTGCCTGAATTTTTTGGGAATTTTTGGAGACCCCTAAGTGGGTTAAAAATCACTCACCTATAATTTTTTGTGGCTTCATTTCTCGACTAAACTAAAAATAAAATATAAAATAATTCAACGTTAACGTTATATTTAAGCCGCCAAAAGTCAAATGTATGACAAAATTGTGGCATCCAAATATCAACGAGGACGGAGACGTTTGTCTCTCAATACTGAGACAAAATAGTATCGATGGAATGGGTTGGGCGCCAACTCGTAAGCTCAAAGATGTCGTTTGGGGTTTAAATTCCTTATTCACGGTCAGTTTAGCATTTAAAAAAATAAAAAATTTAAATTATTCTACGAGCATTTTCGTAATTTTTTTTTTTCTCCCCATTATGAAATTTACAAATAAATTTATCCCCGACAGGATTTGTTGAATTTCGACGATCCTTTGAACAGAGACGCAGCTGAATTATTTATAAAGGATAAAGAATCTTTTAGGAACAAGGTTCAAGAATACGTCACACAGTATGCCAAGAGATGATTTTTCCATCCAGCAAAAACGGCGAAAAAAAAAAAAAAAAAACAAACAATACGAACGTAAAATAATTTTTATGATTTTTTGTAAGAAACAAAAACTTTGATCTGAGAAATGATGAGATCCTCTTGTTGTACCGATCACTCAAGTCTGTTTAGTATCTATTTATATACACTTTTTTTTTTTTTTTATCACTAGTTCGCTTTTACGAACGGGACTAAATTTTTTTTTTTTTTTTTTTCATTTTTTTTTCTATAACTAGTTCGCTTTTACGAACGGGGAGACTAAATTTTCTTTTTTTTTTTTTTTTATCACTAGTTCGCTTTTAGGAACGGGGAAAGACTATTTTTTTTTTTTTCTTCTCATAATCGCAACAAGCTTCTCCACTTATTTGCTCCACATCCTGCTAGAGAGAGAGAGAGAGAGAGAGAGAAACAGTTATTTATATAGACATTTTTTTTTTTTTTATAACTAGTCCGCTTTTACGAACGAGGAAAGAGAGGATTTTTTTTTTTTTTTCTCATAATCGCAACAAGCTTCTCCACTTATTTGCTCCACATCCTGCCAAGATTTTTGGACAATTGCAAAGAAAAAAGTGAAAAGACAGAAAAAGAGAGAAGTCGCGTGTCAAGACAAGAGGAATGTTCAAAATACGAAACATGTACAATAAGTTTATTCTTGTCATGGAAGAATGCTGTAATGCTGAGAGTTGAGAAAATTTGTAAATAAATAAACAAGAAAAGTATTTAATAATGGATAAAAAAATTGTTTGTTTCTTCATTATTTTTATATCGCGTTGATCAACGTTTTTGCTCGAAATATAGCAGAAAGTTTCGTCGCTCGTTTAATTTTAATTATTTATATTTATTGATTGATATATTTTATCGATCAGATCTAGTAGTAATTAATGTGGTTTTTTTTTGTATATTTTTTGAAACTAATTATTTGAGAGATGAATAAAATTTAATCTCTTATATAATTGCCATTATTTTTTACTATTTCGGTCCAACGTTTTGGTAGATTTTTAATTCCTTTGTTTGAATTATTACAACAACAAAATTCTAATTAAAGATTTCGTGCTACAAAAAGGAAAATTTGTATAAACATTTTTTTCTTTTAAATTAAATTTGAAGAAATATTATCAGGTCTAGTAATAATTAATGTCGTTTTTTGTATATTTTTTTAAACTAATTATTTGAGAGATGAATAAAATTTAATCTCTTATATAATTGCATTTTTTTCTTTTAAATTAAATTTGAAAAAATATTATCAGGTCTAGTAATAATTAATGTCGTTTTTTTTTGTATATTTTTTGAAACTAATTATTTGAGAGATGAATAAAATTTAATCTCTAATATAATTGCATTTTTTTCTTTTAAATTAAATTTGAAAAAATATTATGAGGTCTAGTAATAATTAATGTCGTTTTTTTTTTGTATATTTTTTGAAACTAATTATTTGAGAGATGAATAAAATTTAATCTATAATATAATTGCCATTATTTTTGACTACTTCTGTCCAACGTTTTGGTAGATTTTTAATTCCTTTGTATAACTTATCACGGAAGAACAACAACAAGCTCAAATACAAAAAACGACATTAATCATTACTAGACCTAATGATTCGTTTCACTGTTTAATTTTTTTGTTATTTTTATTTATTTTTTTTGTACAATTTCAAAATAATTTATCGTTCGAATTTTCTCGTGATCCAAGACACACTTGGATGATGCAGGCGAGCATTAATTACCCCCTTAATTTCTCTACTTTTCGCAAGAAACAAAAAAATATATATATATATCTCCCAAATCCCGAAAAATGGCGCAGTGATAATCTTAAAAATAATTACAATTCATAACAAATAAATTATTAACAAAACAAAAAAAATATGAGAGCGAGAAAAGAAAAAAAGAAAAGAAAATCACAAATTCTTCGTTTTATCGTTATAGGTCGCGTTTTGGTTAATCGCACGAGGACGATCGTGTCTTTGTCCTTCATGTGACTCTTGTCTCGTTTCTCATAATTTTCTTAACGATCCTCCAAATTATAAATCATCATAATTATTATTATTATTTAATTTTTTGTTTTTATTTTCTGGTAAATAAATTCGTATTGGAAAAAACGCTGCGCCTCATTCTACAACCTCGTAAGACGTCACGAGCTCGTCCTGTATGCTGTTTGATCTGTTGAGTTGACGAAGCGTACCAAAAGCTTCCGCTAAACTGTCATTTGCTGCTGACAATTTTGCCTTTTCCTGATGATACTCCTCGTTGTAAATTTTTAATCTGCTCCCGGGGAATATCGCTCTCTCGCGTTTTCGGATCATAAATTCCGTCGGCAAAAGCCATCTGTGCTCGTGACACTCTTCGGCTGTGGGTCTTTTGCTGAAAATAGAGAATTAAAACAATCAACATTCATCGACATTATGTGAAAAAATAATTAGAATATTATAAAAAATTATAAAATGATTATTATTATGCGAGAATAGAAAAATAAGAAGAAAAGAAAAATAATAATAACATATAAATGGCAAAATAATAATTTACTTCAGAATAATAGGAATATTATATAAACGACGCCAAAATAATATAATATAAAATATATAAATATTAAAATATATAAATATTATATAAATGATGCCAAAATAATAGGAATATTATATAAATGGCGGGATAATAATTCATGCCAGAATAGTAAGAATTCGCTATGTTGCATATACCAACGAATGAGAGGCGTCTGAATTCGCTATACTGGATATACCAACGAATGAGAGGCGTCTGAATTCGCTATATTGCTTATACCAACGAATGAGGGGCATTTAAATTTGTTGATCATACACAGCTTAAGGGATTAATAAAAAGAAATCCATCAGGGATAAACCATGGATGATAAATTTTTCACATACCTTGGAGTGCGTTTGAACAAGAGCATAATAAATCTCGTAGCTTCCTGGCTAATTTCCTTGTAGAGATATTCAAATCTGTATCTGACAAATGATATATTTTGTCGTGTTTCATTTTGATCATTGCCACGGAATGGCGATGCACCAGAGAGCAATACATAAGCGAGTACAGCAACGCTCCATATATCAGTTTGAGGATAGCAAAGTTCTTCATTTTCAACTTCCGGTGAGCGATACTCGTGATGTCCAATTTTTGGTATTTCAGTACCCAATTTTGACACTTTGCGAGCTTCGCCCATGTCGACAATTTTAACATGAGGCGATCGCAGCGACGCCATTACGATATTATCCGGTTGAATATCCAAATGGCAATAACCACGCCAGTGTAAATATTGCAGACCATCAAGAATCTGTGTTATCATCGTAGCGACGCAATTTTCCGAATATTCATGACGACTCGCAAGATAAGTCAGAATATCAGCACCCTGCAATTTCTCAAGGATTAAAACGGCAACTGGCGAATCAGCTGACCAATAAGCAGCCTCGAGAATTCCAATTCTCTCGTGTCTCAATGAACGAAGTGCCTGAAATTCACGTCCAACTTGTTCCTGAAGATCTTGTCGTACATCCAGAAGCTTCGCGACGACCATTTTGTCCGTTTGCTTTTCGCAGCCTTTAACGACGCGTGAAAATTTACCACGGCAAACCTCAGATATGAAACTGTAACGGTCGGTAAAGTGGGTATCTATTGTCCATTCTAACGGCTGATCCTCAACTGAATAATCAATATGTGGCTTGTCCTCTTCTAATATTATTTCCTCTCCATTTTCCGTCAAGGCTTGAAGATGCCTCATTGCTCTTGTTACTTGCAATTTTTCAACACCTTTTCCCTTCGTTTCCACCAGATTTGTCAATAAACCCTTCTCGCTCCATCCTATACGATTTCTTACCGACAGACGGAAATTGTAACTCGTCTCTGGTAATAAATCTCTTATTAAATAAAATTCATGATCTATGTTACTCGCAACGTCAATCCATTCGACGGAATCACCAGCTTTGTACTGTAAATTGTAGCACAAAACTTCCGAATTTCCATCGTCCTTCGGTGGCTTCCAGCGTAAAAGAACTTCCGTGTCGGATACTCCGCCGATCTGGCAAAATTTTAAATCAATTTTCAATCGTTTAGAAATTTTTTATGTTCATTTTTTATTTTTGCAACTTTCAACGATCTTCAAGATCTTATTTTCAACTTTTATCCTCAATTCCCTTTACATGATTTTTTTATATATCGTCCTCGCGATTTTATGCAAAAACGTTTGAAAAAAAATATATATTTTCAATTCCAACCCCAATTTTTTTACTTTGCCACGTAAATTAAATCCATTTAATAAAAAAAAAAATTAATTTGAGACTCAATATTTAAATAAATAATTCATAAAATTTGTCCAAACTTGCAGAAGCTTCGGGTGAAAATAATTTACACAAAAGCTTGGCGAAGCTCAAATCTTTATCGTCAAGCTCGCAGCCATTTTGAGATGATTCAAAAGTAAAGAATAAATAATAATAAAAAAATTCCTTTAATTTAAATATAATTTAAGGAAAATTATAAAAATAAAATAAAAAATAACAAACCTCCGGTGCCTTTGGAAGTCCTGGAACTGTTGCCAAAACGACTCTCGTTCTCGCCACAGTTTGCCCAACTTTATTTCTCGCGACAACTTTGTAAATTCCAATATCGTGGTCTCTCGCTGGATTAAAACTGAGCATTGATCGTCCTTCGGTATCCTCGATTATTCTTATTCTACTGCCCTCTTGGATGACCAAATCATTTTTGAACCACTGAATTGCAGGTCTCGGATTACCAACAGCGAGACAAGCCAATTGAGCACATTTACCGGCCTCGATCGGTAATATTTGTGGTTTCTCACGGAAAAATGGTAAATTTCCACCTTTTTTCGTCTCCATCATTGCCTCAGCCTCGGCATAACTGTCCAATCGCATGCCAAGCTCGTGTCTCAAACGTCTTAAGGTGTGACAATCATTTGCACCATAATTATTTATTCTTGCTTTACGCTCATCGTCAATTTCCTCATCCATCACGTCCGTGAAACGACGACGTTCTCGAATTATTGGAGTCTTTGCGATGAAGCAGAAAAAAAAAATAATTCATGCAGAAAAATAAAAAAAAAAATTTATTGCTAATTTAATTCATAATTTATTGTGATTTTTTTTTATTTTTATTTTATAAATCAAATCATTTACCCTCCAATCGTACGAATTGTCGTCACACACAGTTCTTGCAAATCCTGCTCCTCGATTATTCGCAACTTTCATATATTCGCGAAGACGAACCGGAAAATCGGTATCACGAAGTTGAAGCAAATAAGTGTCGGGTCCATTTTGGTAACTTTGAGTAAAAATTCATTCATTTAGTATCGATAAAAAGGCGAGAAAAAAAAATGTATTTTTGAATTTTAAATATATTAATTTAGCTTTGAGTAAAAATTCATTAATTTAGCATCGATAAAAAGGCGAGAAAAAAAATGTATTTTTGAATTTTAAATATATTAATTTAGCTATGAGTAAAAATTAATTAATTTAGTATACATAAAAAGGCGAGAAAAAAAATCATTTGTGAATTTTAAATATATTAATTTAGCTATGAGTAAAAATTCATTAATTTAGCATCGATAAAAAGGCGAGAAAAAAAATGTATGTTTGAATTTTAAATATATTAATTTATTATCCATAAAAAGGCGAGAAAAAAAATCGTTTTTAGATTTTAAATATATTAATTTAGCTATGAGTAAAAATTAATTAATTTAGTATCCATAAAAAGGCGAGAAAAAAAATGTATTTTTGAATTTTAAATATATTAATTTAGCTATGAGTAAAAATTAATTAATTTAGTATACATAAAAAGGCGAGAAAAAAAATCGTTTTTAGATTTTAAATATATTAATTTAGCTATGAGTAAAAATTAATTAATTTAGTATCCATAAAAAGGCGAGAAAAAAAATGTATTTTTGAATTTTAAATATATTAATTTAGCTATGAGTAAAAATTAATTAATTTAGCATCGATAAAAAGGCGAGAAAAAAAATTTTAGATGAATTAAAACTCACTGGCTCTCGTTTGAAAACATTCCAATTTCCGTGTCGATGGGCTCGCGCGATGGTACTTGATTTTCCCAAGTTCTTGTGGTCGGTTTTTTCGTCGGGCTGTAACTTCTCTCAGGACTTGGCTCAGGGGTGTATTTTTGTCCAGGAGGATAAACCATTTTTGAGGGATGCTCAAATGCACCGCTCAGCCTGCGTCTGCGATACCACGTGCGACAGGAAGCGTTGCGGTACCAATCTCTGAAAAAATGAAAATAAAAAAAATAAAAATAAAAATGAAAATTAAAAAAATAAAAATTAAAAAAATAAAAATAAAAATTTAAAAAATTAAAATGAAAATTAAAAAAATAAAAATGAAAATTTAAAAAATAAAAATGAATATTTAAAAAATTAAAATTAAAATTTAAAAAATTAAAATAAAGCGTTTACTCGAATTAAAAAAAAATTATATTTGCCAAAGTAATTGAAATAAAAGATGATTAAGCAAAAAACTATAAAATATAAATTTTGAGAATTCTTCGTAGCTCAAATTATCAACTCACCTGTAAAGCTTGTAATAATTTTTTAAATTTTCCGATGGTATTTTGTAGGGTGAAATTGGTGGTTTATCGGCAAGATTGAGCCAAGGATGACGAAGAGCTCGTACAACGTCTAATCGACTCTCAGCATTGTAGCACAATAAACTGCGAATAAAATCTTTGCCATCCTCGGAAATGTTGCACCACCAATTTTCGTCAAATTCCCAGCTGCCCTCTTTGATTCTCGTCAGGGTTTCGCGATCGCTGATACCCCGGAATGGCGAAACACCCGACAAAAGGATGTATGTAATAATTCCGAGGGACCACATGTCAGCGCCATAACTGACCCCCTCGCCATTTGCGACTTCCGGTGCGACGTACTCGGGCATACCGTAAACCAGAGTCATTAATTTGCCATAAGAAATTCTTCGAGCCAAACCAAAATCGCCAATCTTTAAATCATCACCTCCTGGATGAGATATCAATAAATCACCGAGCTGCAAAACAAATTTTCATAATTTAATTTAATTTAATTTAATTTAATTTAATTTAATTTAATTTAATTTAATTTAATTTAATTTAATTTAATTTAATTTAATTTAATTTAATTTAATTTAATTTAATTTAATTTAATTTAATTTAATTTAATTTCATTTCATTTCATTTCATTTAATTTAATTTAATTTAATTTAATTTAATTTAATTTAATTTAATTTAATTTAATTTAATTTAATTTAATTTAATTTAATTTAATTTAATTTAATTTAATTTAATTTAATTTAATTTAATTTAATTTAATTTAATTTAATTTAATTTAATTTAATTTAATTTAATTTAATTTAATTTAATTTAATTTAATTTAATTTAATTTAATTTAATTTAATTTAATTTAATTTAATTTAATTTAATTTAATTTAATTTAATTTAATTTAATTTAATTTAATTTAATTTAATTTAATTTAATTTAATTTAATTTAATTTAATTTAATTTAATTTAATTTAATTTAATTTAATTTAATTTAATTTAATTTAATTTAATTTAATTTAATTTAATTTAATTTAATTTAATTTAATTTAATTTAATTTAATTTAATTTAATTTAATTTAATTTAATTTAATTTAATTTAATTTAATTTAATTTAATTTAATTTAATTTAATTTAATTTAATTTAATTTAATTTAATTTAATTTAATTTAATTTAATTTAATTTAATTTAATTTAATTTAATTTAATTTAATTTAATTTAATTTAATTTAATTTAATTTAATTTAATTTAATTTAATTTAATTTAATTTAATTTAATTTAATTTAATTTAATTTAATTTAATTTAATTTAATTTAATTTAATTTAATTTAATTTAATTTAATTTAATTTAATTTAATTTAATTTAATTTAATTTAATTTAATTTAATTTAATTTAATTTAATTTAATTTAATTTAATTTAATTTAATTTAATTTAATTTAATTTAATTTAATTTAATTTAATTTAATTTAATTTAATTTAATTTAATTTAATTTAATTTAATTTAATTTAATTTAATTTAAAAAATAAAAAATTATCGCGAGCAAACAATTTGATAAATTTTAACATTTTTTTCTTCTATTGATTAAAAAAAAATTAATTTGCTATTTTGATTCTGGGTGAGCAAAAAATCACTGAGCTGCAAATTTTTTTCAATTGTTTCATTTAATTAAACAAAAAAAAATGATTATCGCGAGTAAACAATTTGATAAATTTTAATATTTTTTCCTTCTAAATAGAATGCTTATTTAATAAATATAAAAAAAAAAAATTGTATTTTGATTCTGGATGAGCAAAAAATCACCGAGCTGCAAATTTTTTTAAATTATTTAATTTAATTTATAAACAAAAAATTATTCTATTAATTAAAATTTTAAAAACATGGCAATTCGATCGTAGATTTGATAAAATCTCACCGTGAGACCAAGATGGGCCCAATTGTTGTCGTGAATATATTCCAATCCGTATAAAATTTGTCTGATGTATCCAGCAATCTCGTATTCGGTGTAATGTGGCAATTTTGTTAAATTGTCAACAAGCTCGCCACCACCAGCCCTGTATTACTCGAGTCAAGGATTAAAATATAGTGAAAAAATTATAAATTAAACAATTTTTTTTTTCCAACAATAAAAGCAAAAAAAAAATGGAAAAATTATTTTTTCTCTGCGAGCCAAAAGGTGCCACAATTATTTTTAAATTTTTACCGCAACTTTGCCTTGTGAATCATAAAAATTAAATAAAAAAAAAATATATTTTCTCTTGGGAATAAATTTCGACAATTTTTTTTTTTTTTCTCGAATAAATTAATAATAATTTTGGAAAAAAAAAAAAAAGGATACAATTCCATGACGAGAGTCAAAGATCTATCAGTCTCGTAAGCATCATGAAGACGTAATAATTTTCGATGACTGAGATGATTCATTGCATTCATCTCGTTGTACATAAAGGGTCTGACCTCGCCTCTGCCATGCATGACCTTTGCAGCGTAAGTATTTCCTGTTGTTCTCTCGACAGCGTGATAAGTTATTCCTTGTGTGCCACGTCCCAATTCGTCACCAAGGTCATAAAAATCATCAAATGGCTTCGTCCGTGGTTTGACATCGACTAATCGAGTGTAAGTTCGATAACCATAATCGTGTTCGTTATCCTCGATGTGTATCATTGCCGAGCTCGATACTGAACCAGCAACATTTCTCGCGCTGATCGAGTACAGTCCAGTGTCTTTGGCAATCGTGTCGTTCAGTATCAGTATCGATAAATCGGGCTCTATTGAGACAAGCTTGAGAAAAAAAAATCATCGATCGAAAAATTAGATAAAAATTTTTATAACAAAAAAAACGATTTTTTTTTTTTATCAAAATCAAAAAAATGCTATTTTCCGTGATATTTTTAATACTTTTAATGAAAATGGCTAGTGGATTTGGGATCAGTAAAGAAAATGGAACGAATTAGGGTTCTAAAAGATTTTTTTTTTCTTTCATTTTTACCAAAAAAAAGTTGATTCACAAAAATGGCTGTCACTTCGCCCCCTTAAGAGATAGCAACTTTTTTCTTTTTTTATTTGAATCGCAAGAGTTCAAGCTTCAAAATTCCGCTAGATTCGTTGAGCTGCAATTTTTTTGAATATTTTTTTCAGATTTTTTAAGCCAGCTCGTCCAGCTTGAAAAATCTGGAATTTTTTTTTTTTTAAATCGCATCTGGATGAAACCAACGCCATTCTCTAAGTCTACTCGAGACGTTCCCAAAACCCCCCTCATAAATGTCAATCGGTCAAACGGTCGCAAAGAAATCGCATTTTGAAAATTCCTATTTCTCGTGATTTTTTTGGTTTGATGAAAAAAAATGTGATATTTTTTTTTTCCCCTCAATGATCCTATGGGATGAGATTTTTCTCGCTGAACACGAATCGCGCCTAATTTTGAGTCAAAAGCTCAAAAATTTCACGCGAAAACGAATAAAAATGTAAAATTATTCAAAAAATTCGTAAAAATTCAAAAAAAAATCCAAAATTATTAATTTGAATATTCGTAAAAATTACCTTTATCCTGCTGGTCTCGGTGATGGGTTTCCAATCCTTGTACCATTTAATTTCAGGATAAGGTATGCCAATAACTCTCGCCTGTATTTGTCCATTTCGTCTCATCATAATGTGAGTCTCATCGGGTCTCTGAATAAACGTTGGATATTCAGCAATTTGAAGACGAACTCTTTGTCTGGCTTCGCCATGCTCGTTGATCGCAACAGCCTCGTAAATTCCAACATCTCTCTCGAGCATTTTATTAATGAAAAGTGTCGCTTGGCCATTTCTGGTGTAGCTTTGATCGTAACGTCCACCGGACTCGATTATTTCATTATTGAAATAATAAGTCATGTTTGGTTTTGGATAACCATAAACGAACCAGAATAAATTGCAATTATGATTTTTGACACCATACTGAGTATCGTGCTCCTGACGCAAGAAACGTGGCGCTTGAGCGTAACCGTCGTGCGGAGGTCGTTCAATGTCAAAGTCTTTCGGAAAGTATGGACTCGTCTCGGGTCGAAAATCAATACCAGGCGGTAAATAAGGATGAAACTTCGGTGGGTCTGGCTCTAATTTTGCTCGGTATGTTTGGGCAAACGGCGATGGATCGCTTATCCCATATTTATTCTCCACGCGTATTCGAAATTTATAATCTCTGAATGGTTTCAAATTTCTTATGTCACAAACGCAACTTCTTATGCCAGAACGTGCTGTAAACCAATCGCCGTCTGGCAATTCGCACATCTCGACGAGATATGTCACTGGTATTCGAGATCCAATTGGAATTGACGGTCTCCATGAAAGTGTCAAGTGACGATCCATCATACGACTTATTATTGGACGATCGGCCAATGGAAGAGGAATTCCAGATTTTCGATATTTGTCGTAATCCTGATACTGATCGGCGAGTGGCTTTTTCGTACGAAGCTCCAGGGCTGAGGTCAAATAGAATTTTATTTTTTTCACAATTTTGCTTGTAGAAATTTTGTTTTTATTATTATTTATTATTTATTATTATTATTGTCACATTTAAGGGCCGATTTTTAAACCCACTTAGGAGTCTCCAAAAAATCCCAAAAAATTCAGGCAATCAGCTTTGGGCCTCATTTTGATAATCTAGCAGTTTTCATTCAAAAAAAAAAATTTTAGGGGCACGGGGGATACCAAGAAGTGCCAAAGTCAGCTACGACGATATCGTCATCGGCTTTTTTTAAACCCACTTAGGAGTCTCCAAAAATTCCCAAAAAAATCAGGCAATCAGCTTTGGGCCTCATTTTAATAATCTAGCAGTTTTCATTCAAAAAAAAAAATTTGAGGGGCACGGGGGATACCAAGAAGTGCCAAAGTCAGCTACGACGATATCGTCATCGGCTTTTTTTAAACCCACTTAGGAGTCTCCAAAAATTCCCAAAAAAATCAGGCAATCAGCTTTGGGCCTCATTTTAATAATCTAGCAGTTTTCATTCAAAAAAAAAAAATTTGAGGGGCACGGGGGATACCAAGAAGTGCCAAAGTCAGCTACGACGATATCGTCATCGGCTATTTTTAAACCCACTTAGGAGTCTCCAAAAATTCCCAAAAAAATCAGGCAATCAGCTTTGGGCCTCATTTTAATAATCTAGCAGTTTTCATTCAAAAAAAAAAATTTGAGGGGCACGGGGGATACCAAGAAGTGCCAAAGTCAGCTACGACGATATCGTCATCGGCTATTTTTAAACCCACTTAGGAGTCTCCAAAAATTCCAAAAAAAATCAGGCAATCAGTTTTAGGCCTCATTTTAATAATCTAGCAGTTTTCATTCAAAAAAAAAATTTGTAGGGGCACGGGGGATACAAAGAAGTGCCAAATTCAGCTACGACGATATCGTCATCGGCTATTTTTAAACCCACTTAGGAGTCTCCAAAAATTCCAAAAAAAATCAGGCAATCAGTTTTAGGCCTCATTTTAATAATCTAGCAGTTTTCATTCAAAAAAAAAATTTTTAAGGGCACGGGGGATACCAAGAAGTGCCAAAGTCAGCTACGACGATATCGTCATCGGCTATTTTTAAACCCACTTAGGAGTCTCCAAAAATTCCCAAAAAAATCAGGGAGTCAGTTTTGGGTCTCATTTTAATATTCTAGCATTTCTCACTCAGAAAAAAAAATTTTAGGGGCCCGGGGGATACCAAGAAGTGCCAAAGTCAGCTACGACGATATCGTCATCGGCTATTTTTAAACCCACTTAGGAGTCTCCAAAAATTCCCAAAAAAATCAGGGAGTCAGTTTTAGGCCTCATTTTAATAATCTAGCAGTTTTCATTCAAAAAAAAAATTTTTAAGGGCACGGGGGATACCAAGAAGTGCCAAAGTCAGCTACGACGATATCGTCATCGGCTATTTTTAAACCCACTTAGGAGTCTCCAAAAATTCCAAAAAAAATCAGGCAATCAGTTTTAGGCCTCATTTTAATAATCTAGCAGTTTTCATTCAAAAAAAAAAATTTTAAGGGCACGGGGGATACCAGGAAGTGCCAAAGTCAGTTATGACGATAGAGGTCATAGGTTGCCGTCGGAGGGTTAAGGATAAAATTTTTACTTACTTTCGTAACGAATTTCTGCATGGCAGATATCCTCACCATGAGGATTATAAATTCTCAGGCTGTATTTTCCAACATCATGCTCCTCGACATTTTGTATAATAAGACGGAGCAATCCACTGCCCTCTTCCTCCATTTTGATGCGATCGGTAGGCCAAACTCTCTCGTCATTTCGATACCACTCAAAAGCTGGTTCGGGATAGCCGGTAACGCACGCGGTAAATTTAGCTGTCATGCCTTTGTAAACTTCGCAATCGCCAATTTTTTTGAGGAACGATGGTGGCTCGACCTTTTGCTTTCGATCGCTGATTGAGAAAAAAAATTGAATGAAAAAAATTAAATTAAATTAATTAAAATCAATTAAAAAATATGAATTAAGATAAATTGTTTTTTTTTTCTCTTTTAGGTAAATTAAAAAATTGAAGAAAAAAAAAACGCCCGTATTAAAAAATATGAATTAAGATAAATTCGATTTTTTTTTTCTATTTTAGGTAAATAAAAAAATTGAAGAAAAAAAAAACGCACATTTCGTCGACGACGAGCAATTTTGCCTCACACTCAGCCTCCCCGTCCTTGTTTACTGCTCGACATTTGTAACGTCCGGCATCGCCCGATGTACAATTTCTCACATAAAGACAACAAGCGTCACCGTCTCTTTTTATTTTATATTTTTCCGTATCGGTAAGTATCGGCTTGTCATTGAAGTACCAGGCAATGTCAGGCATTGGAACCCCACTGACACGAGCCATAAATTTACCATCGAAATTTGGTACTTGACGTAGATCGGTAAATCTTTGAGTAAAATGAGGCTTTTGATAAGCTTTTCGAACAATCACGTGACCACTCGTTTTATCATCGCCAAGTGGATTTATTAATTTGCATTCATAGGTCCCAGCATCTTTGATCTCACTTGGATTTATCTCAAGGCCAACTTTTTTACCATCGCAAGTAAATATTATACGATCTGAGGGCTCGAGTGGAGCGCCATCTTTTGTCCATGAAACTTCTGGTAATGGATTACCGACGAATGGTATACTCAAAATTAATCCTTCGCCCTCTTCGACCGACGCGTCACGCATTGGACTCAGGAAGGATGCTTTTTGCTCAGGTCCGGCAGATTTTCCTTTTGGCACGACGTCCAAATTTCCTTTGCTCGATATTTGACCTTGAGAATTTTCTGCAATTACCTCGTACTCTCCGGCATCCTCGGGACGAACTTTATCGATCAGCAGAGCTTGAGTGCCGTCTGGTTGATCGACGATCTTTACGTGTTTACCGTCCGGCTTGATCTGGAAAAATAAATAACTCAATCAGAAAAATCATTTTTTTTTCTTTTAAATGCAAATTATTATTTTTTGATTAATTATATTAACGAGTTGATATTTTCTGTTTTAATTAATCAACAAGTTATTCCAAAATATAATTATTATTAAATTAAATTAAATTATTAAATTAAATTATTAAATTAAATTATTAAATTAAATTATTAAATTAAATTATTAAATTAAATTATTAAATTAAATTATTAAATTAAATTATTAAATTAAATTATTAAATTAAATTATTAAATTAAATTATTAAATTAAATTATTAAATTAAATTATTAAATTAAATTAATAAATTAAATTATTAAATTAAATTATTAAATTAAATTATTATCTAACGGAGGACACGAACCTCTTCACCATTATGAGTCCATTTGAGAATAGGCTTAGGTTTTCCAACAGTTTTGATTTCCAATTTAGCCGGAAATCCTTCAACAGCTGTGATTGGCTGCAAAGTGGCGAGAAATCCTGGCTTTTTTTCTTTCTCCTCGACGTCGACGGTAGAGGTGCCAGTAATTTTGCCATGTTTGTTGGAAGCGACGAGTGAATAAGTTCCAGCATCTTGAGGTCTCGCTTCGTCGATCGACAAACCCATCAGGCCATTCGGCTCGTTGATAAATTCAATTTCCTTCGATGGTCTCAATGGCAAACCGTCCTTGAACCATTGGAGCTCCGGACTGGGAAAAGCAACAACTTGGGCCTCGAGCTTGAGAGGTTCACCGACCACCACGTGAACATCCTCGAGAGCTTTTTCAAACGATGGTTTTCTGGGTAAAGCTGAAATAAAAAAATTAAATTATTAAATTAAAAAAAAAAATAATTATCAAATATTCTTTTCGTTTTTGAGAAATAATTTGAGAATAAATTGTTTTCTGTTGTAATATGTTTTCAACCGACTAGAAATTCAATAAAAAAATTAAAACGTAATAATAAATAATAGATCATAAATAATTAATAATTAATAATTAATAATTAATAATTAATAATTAATAATTAATAATTAATAATTAATAATTAATAATTAATAATTAATAATTAATAATTAATAATTAATAATTAATAATTAATAATTAATAATTAATAAATTGAAAGTAAAAAAAAAAAATTAAAAAAAAATACTCACGTTTAACCGCAACTGCACAAAGAGCAACATTTTCCCCATTAGAATTTTTTGCCACGAGCTTGTAAGCACCACAATCGTTTGGCGCAATTTTGTCGATTGTCAGCTTTGTGAATCCATTTGGTAATTTTTCAATTTTCACATGCTCATCAGGTACAATTTTTTCGCCATTTTTGTACCACGTGACAGTTGGATATGGACTGCCATCAACTTGGGCTTTAAGCTCGAGTGGTTCGCCCTCATCGACCTGAGCTGATTTTGGCAAATTTGACTCGAAACTCGGTGACAAACGAATCATCGAAGCTTTGCACGAAGTCGTTACTTTTCCAGCCAAATTCGACGCCACACATGATAATTGACCCTCGTCAGAGGCAGCAAAATTACTGATTTTTAATGTACTGAAAACATGATCGTCCGTCGTTGTCAATATTGTATGACGACTGTCATTGTTAATTTCGTCACCGTTCAGCAACCATTTTATTTTTGGTCTCGCTATTCCACGTGCTTCGACCTTAAATTCAATTCCAAGGTCACAGCGTACTGCGCCATCTATCAGACCTTGGACGAAGACCGGTGGCTCGGCTAAACGAGAAATTTAACGAAAAGAAAAACAATATTTTTATTAATTTTTCAATCAGCAGATAAATTAATTCACTTTGACTTTTTAATTAAATTTTTTCAACTGTAAATATTAGTTTTTTGACATTTTAATTAATTTACAAATATTGTACATTGATAAAAAAAATTAATTCATTTTTATTTTTAATCGAATTCTTTTAATTTGTAAATTATATTTTAACAAGTGAGAAATAAATAAAAATATTTTAAAAGACTCACTTTATTTTAGACTAGAATTTTTATCGAAAAATATTTTTATCAAATTTTTAATTGAATTTTTTCAACTGTAAATATTAAGTTTTTGACATTCTAATTAATTTACAGATATTATAAATTGATAAAAAAAATTAATTCATTTTCATTTTTATTTTTAATCGAATTCTTTTAATTTGTAAATTATATTTTAACAAGTGAGAAATAAATAAAAATATTTTAAAAGACTCACTTTATTTTAGACTAGAATTTTTATCGAAAAATATTTTTATCAAATTTTTAATTGAATTTTTTCAACTGTAAATATTAAGTTTTTGACATTCTAATTAATTTACAGATATTATAAATTGATTTAAAAAATTAATTCATTTTCATTTTTATTTTAAATCGAATTCTTTTAATTTGTGAATTATATTTTAACAAGTGAGAGATAAATAAAAATATTTTAAAAGACTCACTTTATTTTAGACTAGAATTTTTATCGAAAAATATTTTTATCAAATTTTTAATTGAATTTTTTCAACTGTAAATATTAAGTTTTTGACATTCTAATTAATTTACAGATATTATAAATTGATAAAAAAAATTAATTCATTTTCATTTTTATTTTTAATCGAATTCTTTTAATTTGTAAATTATATTTTAACAAGTGAGAAATAAATAAAAATATTTTAAAAGACTCACTTTATTTTAGACAAGAATTTTTATCGAAAAATATTTTTATCAAATTTTTAATTGAATTTTTTCAACTGTCAATAATAGTTTTTTGACATTCTAATTAACTTACAGATATTATAAATTGATTAAAAAAATTAATTAATTTTTATTTTTATTTTAGATCGAATTCTTTTAATTTGTGAATTAATTTTCAATAAGTTTTAAAAAGTGAGAAATGAATGAGAAATATTTTTAAAAGACTCACTATAAGGTATCAATTCGGCCTGTGCACTGTCCTCGCCCATATAATTTTGTGCGGTAACTTTGTATGTTCCAGCATCCTCGTACTCGACTCTCTTCATCACGAGATGATATTTCATATTTTTATAATCCTCCTCAGCTCCGTATTTTGCCTCATCGTCGAGAGTTACACCGTCCTTTTCCCATCTCAGAGTTGGCTTTGGATTTGATTTTATTATCACTTCCCATTTAGCTGGTTCCTCGACAGCGGCGTTAATGTCCTTGAACTCGAGGATTTCCGGTTGTATAAGAAGATCCAGATCGGCCTATACACGTAATTGGCAATATATATATGTTTGGTTCAATTAATTTAATTAATTTAATTAATTTAATTAATTTAATTAATTTAATTAATTTAATTAATTTAATTAATTTAATTAATTTAATTAATTTAATTAATTTAATTAATTTAATTAATTTAATTAATTTAATTAATTTAATTAATTTAATTAATTTAATTAATTTAATTAATTTAATTAATTTAATTAATTTAATTAATTTAATTAATTTAATTAATTAAATTAATTAAATTAATTAAATTAATTAAATTAATTAAATTAATTAAATTAATTAAATTAATTAAATTAATTTAATTAATTTAATTAATTTAATTAATTTAATTAATTTAATTAATTTAATTAATTTAATTAATTTAATTAATTAAATTAATTAAATTAATTAAATTAATTAAATTAATTTAATTAATTTAATTAATTTAATTAATTAAATTAATTTAATTAATTTAATTAATTTAATTAATTTAATTAATTTAATTAATTTAATTAATTTAATTAATTTAATTAATTTAATTAATTTAATTTAATTTACGAGTTCATGGATTACGTTTTGAAATTAATTAAATTATGCAATAAAATATAAAATGCACTTTTCTGGCAAAAATAAATAAATAAATTTTTTAAGAAATAATTTTTGCAATTTTATCAGAGAAATTTTCAACTCACGCTGCAATTATCGTCGCCCCATTCATTCGTCGCTACAACTTTGTATTTTCCAATGTCCTCGACGTTGCAATTTGGTATGATGAGTTTGATCGTGCATTGCTCGAGACGATCCTCGACTGTTTTGTGCGTAAGTTCCATTTTAATTCTCTCATCATCCGGTGATATTTCTTCACCGTTTTTCGACCTAAGTGCATTTCAATGTATCAAAAAAAAAAAAGAAAAAACCTCAAGATCACATGAAATTTTTTTTAAATTAAATATAATTTAGAAAAAATTAATAAAATTAATAAAATTCAAATAAAATTAATAAAATTCAAATAAAATTAATAAAATTCAAATAAAATTAATAAAATTAATAAAATTCAAATAAAATTAATAAAATTAATAAAATTCAAATAAAATTAATAAAATTAATAAAATTCAAATAAAATTAATAAAATTAATAAAATTTAAAAAATTCAAATAAAATTAATAAAAATAATAAAATTACCAAACAAGATCTGGTAATGGATCAGCAGTGAGAATCGCCGTGAATACGCCAGTACCATCTTTCTCAACATTAATATCACCGAGTGGCTCGGAAAATCGTGGTTTTCTCAAATCGCTGACAGGTCCAACTTCGATATAAGCATCGATGCTTTTTTCCCCGAGTTTATTCGTCAAAACTAATTGATAAAGTGCTGTATCTCCTTCGACAGCTTTATTGAGAACGAGAGTGTGCATATCAGCGGTATGACTTGCTTTTGCCCTGTCAGCTGCCCTCAATGGTTTTCCATCCTTGAACCATTTTGCATCAGGTCTGGGTAGTCCGGATGTTTTTATCTGGAAGGCCACACTCTGGGTCTCGTAGATCGTGCGATCCTCAAAGTCCGAGCTGACTATGGCAGGTGCGGCTATTTTTTTTTTTTAATTTTTTTTTTTGTAAAAAAAAAAAAGAAAAATATTTTTTTAAATTTTTATCGAGACGAAAAAAAAAAAAATACATTTTCTTACCGATACATTTAATTTTTTTATTTTTATTCCCTCAACAAAGCGAGTAAAAGCAATCTACGTCAGTATAAAAAAAAAAAAACACACAATATTGTAGATTTATTAAATGTTTTTTTTTTTTTTTATTTGACGTTTTTTTTTTTTATTTTATTTTTTTTTTCTTTACTTACCTCGTACGAATGAACGAAGTGATTGACTCACCGGTCCGGACCAACTTTGTGTCCCATGCAAGCAACAATTATTTTTTATCAGGCTGCTGTTAGTAATGCAACGAGAGGCTTTGGGATTGGAAAAATTATGACATTGATAGAAATCCAAAATAAAATGGCGAGTATTTGTTTGTTTTTTTTTTTAGCTCAAAGGATTTAAAAATAAAAAAATCGTCAATTTTTCGTGGACGCAATTTTTTGTTTTTATATATCGCGAGGTCAACAGGTCAGCCTGGACAAAAGCAGAAACACCTTGATAATTATTTTAAAAAAAAAAAACTTTTTTAAGGCAATTTAAATTGTGGAAGAAAAAAAAACGAGCAAAAGCGTTAAATTTAATAAATTGCGATGCTTTTTTTTCGATATTGCTTTTTTTTTTTTATGTAAATTTTATTTGTTGTTTAAATTTCTCGAGTTTATTTATAATAAATTTAGAGCTTACCTGATCCTTCGATCTCGTTTTCCTTATCGAGAATATCGCTTAGAACGCTTCTTTGACGTTTAATACGATCGAAAAGGTCCTTCATGTTATCATCAACATCCTCGTCGTCCTTGTCCTCGTCGTTTTTCGTTAATTTTTGGGAATTTCGCCGCGAAATATCCTCAATTTTTCCCCTCGAAGATTCCACAGATTCCGATCGTCCAATTTTTGAATTTTCTCGTGATAATTTTCTCTTTTCCAACTCACCATTTTCCTCTTGCTCTGTTTTTTTAAATGATTTTTCATCCACAGATTCGAGTCTTGAAATTCTTGAGGATCGACGAGAAAGTTTTCCCTCCTCGATAATTGGCGTTGCAGATTCTTCAAGATCGATTTTTTTCGAAAAATTTTCATCGATCGAATCAATTCTGGAAATTTTTGATGATTGTCTCGATAATTTTCCTTTCTCGAGGACTCCATTTTGTGACTCTTCAAGATCAACTTTTGTCACTTTTTCTTCAGTCGAATCAACTCTCGAAATTTTTGAAGATTGTCTCGACAATTTTCCTTTCTCAAGGACTCCATTTTGAGATTCTTCGAGATCGATTTTTTTCGACAAATTTTCATCGATCGAATCGACTCTGGAAATTTTTGAAGATTGTCTCGACAATTTTCCTTTCCCAAGGACTCCATTTTGAGATTCTTCAAGATCGATTTTTTTCGAAAAATTTTCATCGATTGAATCGTCCTTGGAAATTTTTGAAGATTGTCTCGACAATTTTCCTTTCTCAAGGACTCCATTTTGAGATTCTTCGAGATCGATTTTTTTCGACAAATTTTCATCGATCGAATCGACCCTGGAAATTTTTGAAGATTGTCTCGACAATTTTCCTTTCCCAAGGACTCCATTTTGAGATTCTTCAAGATCGATTTTTTTCGAAAAATTTTCATCGATTGAATCGTCCTTGGAAATTTTTGAAGATTGTCTCGACAATTTTCCTTTCTCAAGGACTCCATTTTGAGATTCTTCAAGATCGATTTTTTTCGACAAATTTTCATCGATCGAATCGACCCTGGAAATTTTTGAAGATTGTCTCGACAATTTTCCTTTCCCAAGGACTCCATTTTGAGATTCTTCAAGATCGATTTTTTTCGACAAATTTTCATCGATCGAATCGACCCTGGAAATTTTTGAAGATTGTCTCGACAATTTTCCTTTCTCAAGGACTCCATTTTGAGATTCTTCGAGATCGATTTTTTTCGACAAATTTTCATCGATTGAATCGTCCTTGGAAATTTTTGAAGATTGTCTCGACAATTTTCCTTTCCCAAGGACTCCATTTTGAGATTCTTCAAGATCGATTTTTTTCGACAAATTTTCATCGATCGAATCGACCCTGGAAATTTTTGAGGATTGTCTCGACAATTTTCCTTTCCCAAGGACTCCATTTTGAGATTCTTCAAGATCGATTTTTTTCGAAAAATTTTCATCGATTGAATCGTCCTTGGAAATTTTTGAAGATTGTCTCGACAATTTTCCTCTCTCAAGGACTCCATTTTGAGATTCTTCAAGATCGATTTTTTTCGACAAATTTTCATCGATCGAATCGACCCTGGAAATTTTTGAAGATTGTCTCGAGAGTTTGCCATGTCGAAGGTCAGCATTTTGTGGCATTGAAACATCCTCAGAGTCGACGATTTTTTTTGAATCTTCAATATTCGAGGATTGTCGAGAAAATCTTCCCTCAACGATCGACGCCCTTTTCGTATTTGATGTTTCGATCATTTCCGTTTTGATCGGTATTTTACCAGACAAAGATTCTTCGATCGAGCGTTCTTCGATAATTGTTTCGGTGTATCTCATAGCACCATGAGGTGTTGAATCTTCGAAGGATTTTTCCTCAATTATTTTTCCATTATTAATAAATATTTCCTCTTGAATTCCATTAATCGTCATGAGATCGGTATTGTGTAAATCGTCACAGCTGACATCTCGTGAAATTGCTTTTAGTGTCGATTCGTCATCGGATACAGAAACAATTGAGACACCTCGATTAACGAGCAATTTATTTCCTTTTTGATTATCCTCACTCTCGGAATATTCCTCGATCAAAATACCATTTTGTGATTTTGATTCATTATCCTCGTGGAGTCTGTAACTGTAAGAAGCAATTTCTTCGACTTTTGGGCCATCCGAGGTCATCTCCTGGAACTCGACCTTGGTAGCGGTCATCCTGCTGATTGTGTGTCTCTCATCAGGACCTGCGAATCGATTCTCTTCCTCACCATCACAAATATCACGTTGATTCTCACCAGATTTTGTTACTCAACAGACGCCATTTTCTTTTCTTTCTCAATATTTATTTTATTTTGTTGCTGTACGTGCGTTGTAAATTTTTATATATTTTTTTTTTCCAAGCCGTTAAAAGGATCAGGACGTGGGAAAATTTATTTAATTTGGTAAAACATTTAAAAAAATTTATATGTGTCAATATCTTTGTTTTTTTTTTTTTTTTTTAATTCCAAATATATAGAATTTAAATTATAAAAGTGAGCAAAATTAAACTCGTAAGTTACTTGTATAAAATATCAGGAAAATATGTCGAAAATAGATTCAAGATTTCTGATCTAGTTTTACATATAATTTTTTTTTTTTCAAGGGTTAAAAAGCAAAAGCATAAAAGTGCTATTAAATGAGCGATTAATTAACGAGCGCTTGTTGTGATTTTTTTTTTTTTTTTTTCATGGGGAGTATAATATGTCAGTGTGTGAATGCCTCGTGAGTGTTTTTTATTACAACAAATTGTGATGAAATGGATTGAAAAAAATAATAATTAGAAAGAAAAAAAAAAATCGTGATAGTAAATTAGTTTTTTTTTAGATATGATAGTGTGATATTTCTAATGTGAGTGTAAAATGTTTTTTTTATTGTTTTTTTTTTTTTTTTTTAGTTTGCATGTTGTACCTGTGAGCAACGCTTCATGGGTCGTTGTGGATGCCACTGAGATCGTAATTGTATCAGCATCTCCACTAATTACTTCAACGCTCTGTTTCTCCATCTTCACGTGACCTGAATTTTATTATATTTACACTAAAAAAAAAAAATCTACGACAAAGCGAAGCTAATACGAGAGTTATAGGCCACTTCAAGATTTTACGCAATTTTTAAATTCAATTTTTTTTAATAAAATCAAAAATGTAATTCGTGACAATTTTGACACATTTTTTTTTTTTTTGCAAGTAGATTCATCCTCACGTGACCTGAATTTACCACTTCAAGATTTTAGGCAATTTTTAAAATCAAATTTTTGTACTAAAATCAAAAATGTAATTTGTCACAATTTTGTCACATTTTTTTTGGCATGTAGAAATAGCTAAAAAAATACTCGAACGATTATTAATATCGTTCTTGTCGAATAAAAAAAAAATGAAGTTGCCTGCAAAGATTTCTCCATGATAAAAAAAATGAAGGAAAATAAATTAAATAGAAAAAAGTGCAAAAATTGCTTACACTAAAAATATAAATCACAAAAAAAATGATTCTAATGGAAAAAAAAAGAAAACCTAAGAGCAGCAAAACCAAAAAATTTGTTCCCTCATCGAACTCGCTAAAACTCACTGATCGAGCAACTCCTTTTTTTTTTTTTTTTCAATTTTACCTTCTGGTCCAGATTCTTCTGCTTTTTTCCTCTCAGCTTCTTCCTCGGCCTCTTTTTTCAATCTGGCGGCTTCCTCTTCGGCGAGAATTTCCGATTTTGCTGAGAATTTATAATTAAATGTGATAAAAATCGATCCGGATCGCCAATGTGAATAATGTTTTTTTGCGAAATTTACAAAAAATATATATATATATATAAAATATATAAAATCGTCATTAAAAATTACATATTTTTGTGCAATTATGCCAAATTTATTATTCCGGCATAAACATTTTTTGTTTACTATTTTTAACAATTAAAAAAAAAATTAAATATATAAAAAATATTATTGCGAAATTTTTTTTTCACACATATCAGAATATATATATATTTTTTTTCGCGACGAACATTATTCGCAAATGGAGATAGTTAGTGACAAAAAAAAAATATTCAATCAGACGAGAATTAATGGAGAAAAATTGGGAAAATTAAATAAACAAAAAATTGAATTATCGTATGAAATTATTATTATTTTTTTTTTCCATTCCGATACTCACTATGAGATTGAAGCCATAAGCGTTGTATTATAGATCGTAGCTGATATTTGCAGAAATGATAAATAATAAATAAATAAGAGAAATTATTATTATTATTATTATTATTATTATTATTTTAATTGTAGAATTTTTTTTATTCTTACTCAGAACTATGACCTTGCTCTTGCACGATATCGATCCCATTTCATTCTCGGCTTTGACCTCGTAAACTCCACCGTCCGAGCCCTTGAGAAGATTTAACGTAAAATCGTAACTCTCCTTGCGATGTTTGTCTCTCGTTATTTTTATTCTCGCATCTGCCGATGCCTCGAGAATTTCACCGTCCTTGAACCATTTTAATTCCGGATCTGGCGTGCCGGAAATTTCAACTTTTAATTTGAGGGTTTCGCCCTCTTTGCATTTCATATCGACGAGCTTTTTTACTATTTTTGGTCGACAATTAACCGTGACCTTTGAACTGCTGGAATTCGATCCGTATTCATTTTTCAATTTGCACGTGTAAATTCCTGACAATTCAGTTTTCACTTCTTTTATTATTAATTTATAATTGTCCCCCTCCTCAATTTTAGTAAATTCTTTTTTCGTTTCGGTTATCTCGACGTCACCGATGAACCATTGAACGCTTGGCCTTGGAAAACCACCAACTTCAATTTCCAGAGCAATATCTTGATCACCTTCCTTTGCTGTTACGTCAACGAGTTCTGTTTTGAAACGAGGTGCGCTGCGTACCTGAAAAAAAAAAAAAAAATACAAAAAATTATCACTCTATCGCTTGATTTATTTTTATTTTTTTTTTCCTCTTAAGTTGCCAAAAAAAAAAAAAAAATAATCATCAAAATTCTCTTCTCCAAGACGCTCTATCGATTGTATTTTTTTCAGCTGATCACAAAATGAAAATCCATGATAAAAAAAATGTAGAAAAATGTACCAAAAAAGCCTGAATTTTGTTTACTTTTATTTTTTTTTTACGTTGGAATAAATTTTTTTTTCATACCAATTAGCAAAAAAAATATAAAAAAATCATTTAAATTCTCTCCTTCAAGACGCTCTATCGATTGTATTTTTTCCAGCTGATCACAAAATGAATATCCATGGTAAATTTTTTTTTTATGTATCAAAAAAGCCTGAATATTTTTTTTTATTTTTTTTTTACGTTGGAACAAAAAAATTACCTCGATTCCAGTCTCGTCAACAGTTTTACCATCCTTGTTGGTAACTTCAGTTTTGTACGTAGCGGCATCAGTGCTGACAGTCCCGGTAATTTTAAGGGTATGTTTTCCCCCACCATCGTGAATAATTTTCGTGCGTTCATCCTCGACGATAATTTGTCCATCTTTGAGCCAAATTACAGTTGGCTCTGGGACAGTTTCGACCTCAATTTCTAAATTAAGAGTTTCACCCTCATTGATAATTTTCGATTCGCCAAGTTTTTTCGTTATTTTTGGCGGACATTTAACATCAAATTTCCAAAATTCTGAGGATTGACTGATTTCATTTTTGGCAACGATCGAATACGATCCAGTATCATCAATTTTAGCCTCTTTTATCAAAAGTGTATAAGTGTCATTTTCCTCTTTAGTGATAATAATACGATTTGAATTTTGGATCAAATGTCCATCTTTGTACCATTTAACATCGGGGGTTGGGGATGCTGAAATTTGAACTGTCATCGAGACATTATCTTCTATATATGCTGAAAAATCGTTAATTTTTTTAATAAATTTCGGTGCCGATTTAACAATTAATTCAATTTGTGTCGTATCCTCGCCAAGGTCATTTTTAGCACGAATCACATAAGTTCCAGCATCTTTAACGGTGACATTTTTTATAACGAGAGATAATGATTCTTCGTCTTCCCAAAGATATTTTATTCTTCCACCAGCAATAATTTCTTCCCCATCTTTGGTCCATTTAATATCAGGTTTTGGATAACCTTTGACCCGAAGGTCAAGCATTGCCGATCCACCGGCATTGACCTCTGATTGTTTTGATTCTGAGTCCAATATTGGCTTTGCTGGATCTTTTAATAATTGATTAACCGAACCTTGTACAGTTAACTCAGCGCTGCAACTTATATTTCCGGTATTCGTTTGTGCCACGCAAGTGTATAATCCAGCATCCTCGGGTTTAACATGCTGAAAAACAAGTGCAAGTGTATCCTCTTTGTCTTGAAACAAAACTTTGAATCTTTCCTCAGGGTCAAAAGGTTTTCCATCCCTTAGCCATTTAAATTGTGCCTCCCCTCCTGCTGACTCTAAAAATCCTTCTGGTAAACCAGCAAAAATTGTCTTCTCGTCTGTCACTGTTACTGTCGCCTCGCACGAAATTTCTCCAAAACGATTCGAGGCCTTGCACGAATATTTTCCTCCATCTTGTTTTTGAACATCCGCTATAACCAACTCGTAAAAACCAGTCTCGGATTTTTCCCTCACGATTTTCACTCGCTCGTTCTTCGAATCTATTTGTCCGCCATCTTTGAAGCTGGGAAATAAAAATTATGAGATAATTTTTTTTCAATTTTTTTTGAAATTTTTTCAAAATTTTTGCAAATAATTTTTGAACTTTTTTATTTATTTAGGGATCGTCGGTTTTTTTTTTAACTCACAATTTAAGCTCGGGATTTGGATCACCCTTGACCTTGATCATAAATCGAAGATAAGTATTCTCGAGGAGCTCGGTGTCCTTGAGACTGACGAGGAAGATCGGTGCGTTTGCCTCGGCTCTCGCCTTCTTTTCTTCGGAACTCACTAAAGGCAAAAAATACGAAAAAAAATTGTCACGCAAAAAGGAAAATTTGTATAAACATTTTTTTCTTTTAAATTAAATTTGAAGAAATATTACCAGGTCTACTAATAATTAATGTTGTTTTTTTTGTATATTTTTTTAAACTAATTATTTGACAGATGAATAAAATTTAATTTCTTACATAATTGGATTTTTTTCTTTTAAATTAAATTTGAAGAAATATTATCGGGTCTAGTAATAATTAATGTCATTTTTTTTTGTATATTTTTTTAAACTATTTATTTGAGAGATGAATAAAATTTAATCTCCAATATAATTGCCATTATTTTTGACTACTTCTGTCCAACGTTTTGGTAGATTTTTTATTCCTTTGTTTAAATTATTACAACAACAAAATGCTAATTAAAGATTTCGAGATACAAAAAGGAAAATTTGTATAAACATTTTTTTCTTTTAAATTAAATTTGAAGAAATATTACCAGGTCTAGTAATAATTAATGTCGTTTTTTTTTGTATATTTTTTGAAACTATTTATTTGAGGGATGAATAAAATGTAATCCCTAAATCTAAATTTTAATTTTGGTAGATTTTTAATTCCTTTGTTTTAATTATTACAACAACAAAATGCTAATTAAAGATTTCGAGCTGCAAAAAGGAAAATTTGTATAAACATTTTTTTCTTTTAAATTAAATTTGAAGAAATATTATCAGGTCTAGTAATAATTAATGTCTAGTAGTAATTAATGTCGTTTTTTTTGTATATTTTTTGAAACTAATTATTTGAGGGATGAATAAAATTTAATTTCTTCTATAATTGCCATTATTTTTGACTACTTCTGTCCAACGTTTTGGTAGATTTTTAATTCCTTTGTTTGAATTATCACAACGACAGCAACAACAAAAACAAGAATACAAAAACGACATTAATTATTACTAGACAATTAATTGAGATAAAAAAAAAAAACTTACGATTTTGTACAACGAGTTGAGCAGTGCAAGTGGCTTTCCCATCCCCATTAGCTGCCCTCGCGGTGTAAATACCAGAATCAGATTCGAGGACACTTTTTATCGTCAATTTGAAGGAATTTTCCGACGAGGTGATAATAATACGATCAGCCAATTTGTCAGTTAATGGTTTGTTGTCCTTGAACCATTGCATCTTCGTTGTTTCCGTCGTTGATGATAAAGTGCACTCAAAAGATGCACTTTCACCAGCTACGATAAAAAAAATTCATCATAATTATTAAATTGTTTTTTTTTTTTTTAATTTATAAATTTGAAGCTTCGTGAAGAAGAAAATGATGAACAAAAATTCAGATAATGATGAGCCATAATGAATGATATTGCACAGAGATTTTCATTCAAAGCTCGATGGAGGCTTTTTCATTGCTCAACTGTATGAAAATGAGAATGAAAAAAAAAAATCATTTTCACGACGAGTGAAAAAGCGTCGAAAAATAAATTTATCGATGACGATGCTTTGGTCGGTTTTTTTTTCTATATATATTTTTTTTAAATAGAATGTTGTCCCTCTGTCGTCAACTGTGCGAGAATTAGTGAATTTATTATTCGTTCGACTTTCCTTTTTTTAAATAAAATTTTTCTAATTAATATTTAATGGCGAATTTAATTTCCATTAAATTATATTTATTTTGTGTCGCCTGTGCGTGTTTGTGTCCGTGTGTGTGTGTATGTATGTGTGTGAAAATGGATTGAGAAAATGTGAGGGAATTTTTTTTTATAAATTTTTTAAGTGTGCGAGTGTGAAGAAAATGTATTGTGGATTGAAGTGCAACTAACGCTCAAAAGTGTTTGGAATATCGATTAGCGCATAAAGCATAATTTATTCAGCTGGCACTAAGTAAATAAATAAATAAATAAATAAATAAAAATAAATGAAAATAAATAAAAATGAATGAAAATAAATGAAAATAAATAAAAATAAATGAAAATAAATAAAAATAAATGAAAATAAATGAAAATAAATGAAAATAAATGAAAATAAATGAAAATAAATGAAAATAAATAAAAATAAATGAAAATAAATGAAAATAAATGAAAATAAATGAAAATAAATGAAAATGAATGAAAATAAATGAAAATAAATGAAAATAAATGAAAATAAATGAAAATAAATAAAAAATAAATGAAAATAAATAAAAATAAATGAAAATAAATAAATAAATATGTAGGATACAATAATGGCGAAAGCGCATTAAACTCGTGAATCCAAAGTATATAAATGATATAAAAAAACTTTTCAAGGCTGAAGGTAAGCCAGAAAAGAAAGAAAAAAATAACGTAGAATTGCGCAGATACAAAAATCATCTAAAAAAAAAAAAAAAAAAGATTCACGCTTCGACCAACTTTACCTATAACGTGTATGATTGCCTGTTTTGCTCGGATTGCTAGAACAGGGGAAAATATTTAACGTAATACTAATCACGACGTTGATTGACCCCGCTGAAAATTTTATCAGTGATTCGTACGAATTGTGAGCAAAGTTAATAATGTTTTTTTTTTTTTTCGAAAATTGTATTTTATTTTCAATTTTTTTTAATACACAAATGACACGTCAAATGTGCAATAGAGGAAAAAAAAATAAAAATAAACATCGATGAAAATTAAATAAGCGGAAAAAATTAATGGAAACTCACGCTCGGCTGTGCTGCCCTCTATGGTCTTGACGAAAGCTGGTCTTCCGGTTTCCGTTGCGGTTAGCGCGAGTTTTTCAATTTTCGTATCGGCACTCGAGGATGAACCACCAATCGCGCTCTGATAAGAGCTCGATGTTTCCGTTATTTTTCCGGCACTTCCGTAAGTCGACGAGGATGTATTTTCGGCCGCAGTCGACATTGATGATTCCACGTACGAGGAAACGCCATTACGACTACTCGACACCGACGAGTACTCTACGAGTTAGTACGAAAAATACGAAAAGCGTTAATGCTAATACGAAAAGCTTCTAAGATTTAAAAAAATTATAAATTAACGAATAATTGAAAAATATATATATACATATATATATATGTATATATGTATATATATATATATATGTATATATATATATATATATATATATATATATATATATATGTATATTTATATATATATATAAAGAAAAAAATTGAACAAAGTACGAAAAAAAAAGATTTGCAATAAACAAATAAAATTATAAAATTTTTACTACGACATTGAATAATACTGAAAAATTATTATTACAATTACAAATTTAATTGAGGATTAAAAAATTACGTAAAAAAAAAACGACGAGACGATAAAAAAAATATCTACGACAAAAGAAAAATTTGCGTGGCGAGGCCGTGAAAAATCAAAGCTACTAAATTGTCGTTTGATCGCGTTGGATGAGAATTAATTTATTACCGAATGATTGATGATTTAATATTAATATTATTATTATTATTTTAGTGATAAAATTAATAATAATAAAATATAAAAAAAATGAATAAAATAATTAAATTAATTAGAAGATTTAGATATACTCACCCTCGACTACTCGCGAAGATGCGCTGTAACGACTCGCTGAATATTGTCCCGACATTTCAATTTCTTCCTCCGCAGTTTTGATCTTCTTGACGCTCAAATCTTCGAGCTTTGTCACGCTTTCTCTTCTCTTCTCGATTATTTTTGTTTCCGCAGCTTTTGTCGTTACTGGAACAGGAATTTTCGATACTTCCGGTTTGGATGTTACTGATTTTGCAACTTCCGGTTTTGGAGCTTCCGGTTTTGGAGCTTCCGGTTTTGGAGCTTCCGGTTTTAGAGCTTCCGGTTTTGGAGCTTCCGGTTTTGCAACTTCCGGTTTTGCTGTAGTTGATTTTGCAGCTTCCGGCTTGGACTTTGGGGGTTCCACGCGTGTCCCTTCGGGCTTTGCGCGACCTTTTGACTCCTCACCGGTTTCCGGAACTTCCGATAATTGCAAATCGTCCGCAGCGTGCTCGGCCAATGCAACTTGATCGCTCGCGTATTCGCGAATCTCTTTGAGCCAATATTTCTTCACCGGATCTTTGTGAGCCACGAGAGTAATTGGATAACCTGGTGCACCAGCTGGATGATGAAGCTCAAAAGTGCAAAGATCTTCTGGATGATCTTTAACTTCTACTTCCGGCAACTTGGAAAAATTTATTAACATTTTTATCCACTCAATAATTGATCATTAATTATTTTATTTTATTTACGATTCGTCGTTATTGTTTTTATTTTTATTTTTTTAAGAACTTGTGGAAATGAATTTCAAATAGATTAAATTTTTTAATTATTATTAATAATAATATTATTATTAATTATATTATCAATTATTAATAATCAAAATAATATTAATTATTTATTAATAATATAATTAAAATTTTAATACTTACTTTTATTATATCTTTCAGGACGAAAACTGATCTGTCGTCCGAGATTCGTCTTACTTTGCAAACGAGAATTCGTGCTTTAAACAGGAACAAATATCTCTCCTTATTCTTGCCGTCTTTCTCGATGAAAGTGAACCATTCCTGAAATATTTCGTACCCATTTAATCGCAGTACAAATTTTCAAATTTTCGCGAATCAATTCGTGCAGAAACAAAATTAAATTAGAATTTTACATATCGATTTAGAAATTTTCAAATTGATTTACCAATTGTGTAGAAATATTTTCGAGATATCGTGAACGAAAAATTAGCAAGTGTTTGACACGCTTGAACTCTAGTCTGACTTTGAGTGACCGTAACTACTGGCTCGTCTCGCTTCGCCTCAAGGCGTCTGATCGCTGCACACCGTTAACTACTTTGACGCGATCTGCATCATTACGTGCAGGCGCCTTTTGTGAATTATTTCACGCGTGTTTCACGTCAACGAATTCAATATTTTAACGAACAAATTGGTCAAGAAATTAAATAAAAATTGATGATAAAAATTATAAAAGATTATCCTTAAAATAATTTTTTTCTTTTAGTAATTAACAAAAATTATGTGAAAATATTATTGGAATATTTTTCGTCCCATTGGACGGTGGCTCAATGTCAGACTTATATTTTTTGATTCTTATTATAATAAAAATATTATACAATATAAGTCTGACATCGAGTGACCGTAACCACTGGCTCGTCTCGCTTCGCCTCAAGGCGTCTGATCGCTGCACACCGTTAACTACTTTGACGCGATCTGCATCATTACGTGCAGGCGCCTTTTGTGAATTATTTCACGCGTGTTTTACGTCAACGAATTCAAATTTTAACGAACAAATTGGTCAAGAAATTAAATAAAAATTGATGATAAAAATTATAAAAGATTATCCTTAAAATAATTTTTTTCTTTTAGTAATTAACAAAAATTATGTGAAAATATTATTGGAATATTTTTCGTCCCATTGGACGGTGGCTCAATGTCAGACTTATATTTTTTGATTCTTATTATAATAAAAATATTATACAATATAAGTCTGACATCGAGTGACCGTAACCACTGGCTCGTCTCGCTTCGCCTCAAGGCGTCTGATCGCTGCACACCGTTAACTACTTTGACGCGATCTGCATCATTACGTGCAGGCGCCTTTTGTGAATTATTTCACGCGTGTTTTACGTCAACGAATTCAAATTTTAACGAACAAATTGGTCAAGAAATTAAATAAAAATTGATGATAAAAATTATAAAAGATTATCCTTAAAATATTTTTTTTCTTTTAGAAATTAACAAAAATTATGTGAAAATATTATTGGAATATTTTTTTTGTCCCATTGGACGGTGGCTCAATGTCAGACTTATATTTTTTGATTCTTATTATAATAAAAATATTATAAAATATAAGTCTGACATCGAGTGACCGTAACTACTGGCTGGTGTCGCTTTGCCTCAAGGCGTCTGATCGCTGCACGCCATGACTACTTTGACGCGATCTGCATCATTACGTGCAGGCGCCTTGTTTGAATTATTTCACGCGTGTTTTACGTCAACGAATTCAATATTTTAACGAACAAATTGGTCAAGAAATTAAATAAAAATTATAAAAAAGTATCCTCAAAATAATTTTTTTCTTTTTTATATTTAATATTTATTTTATTCAAACTTACGTGAGTCAACAGTCGTCCAAGTTTATGAATATTCCCCTTGTAACCTTCGATATTACTTATGAATTTATTATCGGTTGCTCTGTGAGGAATTCCAAGCATCAACTCCAGTGCTTTCTGGAGGTCGTCGCAGTTCTCACCTAGCCGGGTCGAATACTTCACCAGCTCCTGAGATTAAAAAAAAAAACAATATAAAAATTTATTTATAATAATTTATCAAAAATAATAATATATTTAAAATATGATCGATCGATTTAAATTCACTGGGGGGAGAAAAAAAATATCGAAAATTCATCACTCTTATTTTAAAAATTCCATCAGTCCGTGAAGCAGTTTTGTTACAAGGAATATATGGATAACTTTGCCATGAAGATGACCTGTTTTTAGCACGCTAAATCCGTACCCTCGTCGCCCACTCCTTCTCACACTACAAATTTGTCGTGTGTGTGTTTCGTATAGTACGAAACGGCCACTATAAAACACGTGAGAATAATTTCTTTTTTTTTTATCATCGATGGAAATTTCAAAACGAAAGTTGAAATATTCTAATTTCTGATCAATAAATTTTTTTTCATACAAAAATTTAATAAAAATAATTAATTTGAATAAAACATAATTAAATAATTGAAAATGAAATTGATTGAAAGAAATATAATTCGGAAGATGAATGATATGAAAAGTTAATCGCGGTCAGGGTTAGTAAAAATAATTTTTAAAAAATCATATAGGAACAACAAAACGACCTTGTTTACCGAAAAAAAAATTCAAGTTCACTATAATCTATCCCTGTCTTCTCGACTCATCTGTTATCGCCTACATGAAAATTCCATACGAATCATAAAAATAAAATAATTTTTTTTTTCGTCGCACAATCCCACCCTCGTTTCGTCATCTCACGTAGCTCGTAATTTGGCTCTTTTATTCTTGGATGAAACTTTTGCTTCTAAATTGACTGGCCTATGAAAATTTTCTATTTATTACAAATTTGATTAATCCACTTCGTGGGTAGTTTTTCCCTTCCTGCGTGTTCATTTTTGGCACTGGCTCGTTAAAATTTAAGTCTGGAAAATTTTGGCGTCATGTTAATATTAATCTACGATCTTTTTGAGTGTCCAAAAAAAAAAAAAAAAAATTGGCAGAAATTTTCGTCAATATGCAAAAAAAACTTGACAGAATTATTTTATTTATTGATTAAAAAAAAAATTCAAACCCTATTTTTCTCATCTCTTTATTAACACGAGATTTTTTTTTTCGTCATGCTGTGGAAGAAAAGCCAAATATTCGGGCGCCACTCTGCTAACTGAGAAACGTTATTCTCGTCTTTAGCGTTCGAGCGTTCGAATTTCAAATATAAAATATAGGTCAGAGACTGTTTAACGATGGGCAAATTTTCAGGATAAATTTTATTAAAATTAAACAAAAAATAATTCTGTAAAAAATGAAGAAAAATTAAAATAAAATTTTGTCAAAAATTTCAACATTTTCATAGAAATATTTCTTAATAAAATTATTTAAATCTTGCTCATCCACGATGTAAATCTTTTTCGTGTCAAAGTGCTCGCAGATGATTTTTCGTATATCTATAGAGCTCGAGATCGCTGGAATGCTTTCAAGAATTACAGTAGCTGCGAGTATAATTCTGTCATGCGACGTGCGAGAATTCAGATTTAGATCGGTGACCCTGCTGGCCAGCCATACGTTGCAAGGATGTGAAAGAATTAAAAAAAAAATAAAAAATATACAATTTATCGTATGAATAATTTGAAGTTTTCACCAGAGTGACCTGACTCATCCCTCGACTAAAAACATCCACGTCCCTCGAATTATTAATAAAAACTTTGGGGATGATAAAAAAAATTACACAAAGAGCTTTTTTGCACTTTGCACTTTTTGCAAATGATAATTGAGCGTGTAATTAAGTGTCAACGAGTGACAGACGAGTTTGAATGGTTGTAAATTCACTCGAGCTATATAGTTCAACGAGGCAAAGTGCCAAAAAGCTTTTCGTTTACCGGAAACGTAAACGAAAAATCGTAGAATCGAAAATTTGAGAATTTTTCGTTACATTTAAGGGGAAATATTTCCACGTTTTATGACAGTAAATTGCAGGTCTATGAAGAGAAAATTATTGGATCTCGTGATAAGATAAGAAATTTTTATGACGTAAGAAAAAAAAAAAATCGGTGAATTTATTTTATTTGTTTTAATAGAATCTCTTCCATATAATTTTGAAAATTATTTAATTGCTCATGGGGAAAAGCGATTCGTGTGAAAATATATTTTTTTTATTACTCTAAAAAAAGGGCAAATTTTATCGAAAATTTTAAACTTTCGTGAAAAAGCTCTCGTGACCCTGGACTGAATACCGAAAGGAACAGAAAAAAAAACGACAACGAATCCACATACAAAAAATAGCTTTGATTATTTTTGAATGAGGGCAATGGGGACCAGACAAAAAAAAATCTTTTAAATCTTCCACTAACTTTTTGGTAAAACATAAAAATTTTGAAAAAATTATTTAAAAAATTTTAAACGTTCGTAAAAATTTGACCATCATTGCAAAACGTTTTGTATTATTTTTCTTCATCTCTTGTGATTATTTGTGCAATAATTATTAATAAAATATCATTAATTTATCAATAATTTTTCAAATTTTATGATAAACAAATTGATTTGAAAAATGTTAAACAATTTTTACCTTGAGTAGGAGCTGGTAGTCGTTAATGCGTTGTATCGGAAGCTTTAGATGCTCCGATACGCTCTTGTCGTCTCCGAGTGTCTGGCTCAGCTCCTAAACATACGAGAAAAAAAAAAGAAAAAAAAAAAAAAAAAACCGTCTCGTCAATATATATTTGGCATCGTTAAGTTTTTACTTATAGGATATTCGAAAAGCGTCTGGAGGCTTGAAAATTGAGACTTTGAAAATAAAAATAAAATGGCATTAAAAGAAAAAAAAAAAAAAAGCATAATGGCGCGTTTTCAATGATTGAATGAGAGGATCGTTTTTGATTCTCGTCACTGTGATTGCATTTTATCGATCGTTCCATCGATCGGTCACAAAAAATTTCCAACGATTGTGCACTCACGAAATATTCACACGCGCACACATT